>JAFIRS010000897.1:0-506824 GCA_018342105.1 Gonioctena quinquepunctata | reverse complement strand
CCATTTGCCACCAGACGAAGAGCTGTGTCGTTCGCTGTGTGAAAAATAGTGCCACAGCTTTTAAAATTATAATAATTGCGAAATATCACTCTTAGGATATTGATTGGCAGCTTGACAGATTCTGTATATGGGGGGAGTTTAGTCCCAAATTTGAGTGGGGTGTTGAGACATGTAGCGCTGTGTTGGTGTTTCTAATATTGTATTGGGGCACTGAAAATTGTATGCGACCCAATCATTGAGAGCAGTCAATTTGTACATTTATGAGCCTATATATGGATAATAGACCTACTATAATGCGTCTAGTTTCTCGTTTTTGGAAGAATAAGTCATACAAAAGTGTAACTTAGATCAAGATAACATACACCATGCTTTTTGTAATATAATTATTTCAGGAATCTTTCTTATACTTGTTCGATTTCATTTTTTGCTTCTGAATAAAACGGTGACCAGATTATTGATGCATATTCTAAAATTGATCTTACAAATACGTCATAGAGATTTTTTAGGGTTTTGTGTTTTTGAGAGACAAATGAATTCCTAATAATGAATCCCAGTAGTATATATGTTCTATTTATAGTATCCCGAAGGTGGCTATTGAAAGTTAGTTTCTCATCAAATATTACTCCCAAATCCTTGACTTCTGCTTTTTTTTACCGTATTAAGATTGATATGATAGATGTAGGAAATGTTTTCTCTCTTTTTGGTGAATGTGAGATAGAAGCTTTCGATATATTGAATTAGCTTGTTGTCGATTGACTACGAGTGAATGTTATCCAAGTCTCTCTGAAGAAGGAGGCAGTCATCGATTTCTTTTATTTCTCTATACAGGGCTTCTCACGATGAGCGTTAATTAGACGTTTCTGACGAACCAGACAACGGATCAACCTGAAAATTTCACAGTATGCATAAATTAATATGATCTATACGCCCAAAAAAATTTTAGTCGATGCGGCGTTGCCGCTTCTACTATAATGTAGCGGCTACTTTGATTTTTCGAATGGAACACCCTGTATATAATATATTATGATTTCTTATCACTTAGTCAACAGCTTCATGTACTATTCACCTAAACCTATCTGTTACCGTTTAGAAGATATAAATTAATTTCGATTTTTTTTTTAACAAACATGTACTTTTATAAACGCTGATAATCTTGAACTCTCTGGTACTAAGATGGTCCAACTCAAAATGGAGTGGAGAGATACCATGAGGATCTTCACTTCGAGTCATATTTCTATTTGCCTCATACAGGGTCTCTAAAAAATGCAGATACTTTGTTCACATGAAAAAATGAGTGGAAGTAAAATTTTTCAAATGGAACACCCTGTATATTCACACATTTTTGAGCTCTACATCCAATTTTAGATTGACTTTGTTCAGATAATACCATTTCGATTTCGAACCGTTTTCGAGATAAACTGTTACAAACAGAAACTGACGTGGTTTCCTTGTATTCATCACTTATTTTTGAAATTTAACAGATTCCGTTCGATGTTCCTTTATCAGTCACAGATAATACAATGAATAAATAATTATTAAAATACTCTTCAACCATCAAATGAAACTCCTCTTCTAACAATAATTTTATTAACGCTGACACACGAACTGAAAATTCATGAATCAGTAAGTTAATTCAATTGTCAGTGTATTTCAGAATATGTTCGAACACATCTCCACCTCTACTTAAACAAACATGTTATATCCCAAAATATTTTCATGTGTAGCGCTTCCGATTGAGTCTGGAGTTAAACTATTGAAAGCAGTTCTAACTCTCGATTTCAAATCTTCCATTGTTGTTAGTGGGTTGGAGTAAACCATATTTTTAATGAAACCCCACACAAAATAGTCCAATGGATTGCCATCTGGTGTTCTAGGAAGCCAACGAAAAGGTCCATTATTACCAATCCATCTGTCTTCGAAGATTTCAGTTAAAGCTTCGCTTACTGAACGAAAATTATGGGGTGGAGCACCATCCATTTGGTACCATACACGTTCTCTTCCTGGCGTATTATTTAAAATCATTTGAATTCCATTTCTCAGTAAATCCTCATATTTTGTTGCATTCAAATTATCATCATAAAACTCGATATAAAAAATTTACCCATTCTTTATGGCACAAAATACATAAAATTGTCATTTTTCTTGAAAACCCCTTTGGCAAACGACATGGGGATTTTCTGGCACCCAATAATGACAGTTGTGTGTATTGAAAACTCCATTTTCTACTTGTAATTCTATTGCACTCACCATAAATTATTAATAAATTCAAGAAATCTTCATTACTGTAACCTAATCTTGACATTTTTCTATTATAATTGGTATCACAATCAGTCAAAACTACCAACGAAAGTTTGACGTTTCAAAATTGGATCATTCATTCTTCCAAAGCAAACTATTTAAAAATATTATTTTGCAATGTTGTACGGTAGAGACACTCAATACCACAATGCATACAAATTGTAACTTTTTCTAAGGTACATATCAATTTCGAATTGACTGATTTAAGACTGTTGAAAAAATAAATCGAAAAGAAATATTACGTAGTATAAAATAGATGTTAAATTTCAAAAATAAGTGATGAATACACGTCATTTTCTGTTTGAAACAGTTTATCTCGAAAATGGTGAACGAAGTCAATCTAAAATTGGATGTAGAGCTCAAAAATGTGGAAATATACAGGGTGTTCCATTTGAATAAATTGACTTCCACTCATTTTTTCATGTGAACAAATTATCTGCATTTTTTTAAAGACCCTGTATGAGGCAAATAAAAATATGACTCGAATTTGATCGTCTTAGTAACAGAGAGTTCAAGATTATCAGCGATAATAAAAGTACATGTTTAGTAAAAAAAAATCGAAATTAATTTATATCTTCTAAACGGTAACAGATAGGTATAGAGAAACAGTACTTGAAGTTGTTGACAAAGTGATAAGAAATCATAATATAATATTATATACAGGGGTTCTATTTGAAAAATCAAAGTAGCCGCTGCTTTATAGTAGAAGAGGCAACGCTGCCTCGTCTAAAATATTTTAGGCGTGTGGATCATATTAATTTATGCATACAGGTTGATCCGTTGTCTGGTTTGCCAGGAACGCCTGATTAACGCTCATCGTGAAAAGCCCGGTATACCTTGAAGTCGTCTGTGAATAGCTGGAAATATGAATTCGATGTTACGGTGGGAAGGTCATTTATCATACAGAGAAAAAAAAGAGGACCTATGTTCGAACCTCGCGGTACACCTGAAAATGTAGGAAAGGTATCTGAAGGTTCCCCTCCCTATACACTGTATATTATTTTCTTCTCTTTAAACAGGGCGCTATAACCATCATGATATTGTCCGAGATGTCTACGTTACATAGTTTATAAAGCAGAATGTCATGCTCTACTTTGTCAGATGCCTTCCCGAAACCGTATATACCACGTCTATTTGGCTTTTATTGTCGATCACATCGTTCACATATTGGAAAAATATCATTAAGTTAGTTACTGTGGATTTCCTATTCATAAAACCATGTTGCTCATCACATGAAAATGGTTGTACATGGTAAATTTTTCTGCATAGTATATTCTCAAAGATTTTACTAGGAGCACATATAATAGCAATAGGCCGGTGATCCGAAATATCGTTTTCATTTGTTCCTTTAGGTATAGGGTAAAATTTCGTGCATTTTCACAGCTTAGGGTAATCCCCAGTTTGTAATATTAAATTAAATATTCTTCTGAGGGGGTCTAGTGAGTACTCAGCACACCCTTTGAATATGTATGGTGGTATATTATCGGAGCCTGCTGATTTTTTTTTGTTTCAGTTTTTTTATTGCTTCCTGTATATCTTTGGTATCAACGTTTTTTAGTTCCAAGGAGTGATTCAAATGCATATCGACAGGGTTGTAGGATAGTTTGTAAGTGGCTTCGATTTCTGAGTACACACTTTTGAAGGATTTCGCGAAGGCATTTGCAAACTCATCATTTCCTGTGATTTGATCCCCGTTGTAAATTGAAGAATTTCATTCAGTAGAATTCGTTTTTTGTATTTTTATATTTTACTTTTGATGTCTGTTATTATATTTCTGCTGAACCAAGGTGGATAACATTTTTTACTTTTCATTGCTAAAGGTGCACACTGTCTCAACACCCCATCAAGGATTTCATAGAATTTCTTTAACATATCCCCAACATCTTCGCTTTGGTATAGTTGCTCCCACCTGGTGTCCTTCAGTAAATCATAGAGTTCAACAAAGTCCCCTCTGCTAAATTATAGCTAATGTTCAATGATTTGAGACCACATGGAAGTATTTTCTCAGTATGAGTTGAGTTTTCGGTTAGAGAACATAAAATTTAATTATATTGATTTTTGACGGCGACTAGGACGGTTCGCGTACTAGATTTCTCGAAATCACTGTCCTTCCTAAAAACACTGTATCGTTCATCGAATAGTTCCCGATCGTAAACAGATGGATTTGTCCATGTCTCCGTCAATATAATTACACCATAGGTGGAAATGTTTGAACTCCTTAAGCTTTGTGTTTGATCCTTACATTCTGGTTCTCTTTTTGATTTCACGGCATCCCCTGAATAGCATTTGGTTTTCTCTCGGGAGACTTCCGTTTATAATAATTGGGCTTTTTGGGTCTGAAACACCTCGCCAAATATTTAGTCTGGTCAACAAGTGCTTTTTGGATCATTATTTTCGTATGGAATCGGAAAATTATGAGTGAGGTGTCATTCGATCCGTAATGGCATTCAGAAAATAGTTACAAACAAAAGCTCCCGTTTGCAAAAATTGCAAAAGTAATAAACAATTTAATAAAAAAAAAGGGGGGTTTGGTTTTTCGCAAATATCTCCAAATATATTGCAGATATCCAAAATCGGAAAAAGAACAAAGAGTGCAGGAAAAGACCTCCAGGTACTGTACCACCAATATTTATAATTTCAATTGAGCGGTGAAAATACGGGTGAAAACGGGTGGTTCGATTAGCGCGCGCGTCACCCGGATCGGATGCTTAAACAAAAAAAAATGTTTTTACCAATTAAATATAAATATTGAGGAGTGAAAAGATTCGGGTACTTTCTAAATACATGAATAAACAATAATCCGTCGGGAAAAAAATGTTACCGCAATTTTTCTATGGGTCGTGCTTTTATTAATTAACAATTCTCAATAAATTGAACATTAACATAAAAGCCCTGATAATTGTTAAAATCAAAATGTATTTTTTTGGAGCAATTTTTCAAAGGCTTAAAAAACGATTTTTTATAAACAATGTAAGATATTGAAATATGAGTAACATAAATAAAGCATTGGATTCTTTTTTTTTCAAAATATGCCGATTGTTTTGTTTTTTTATTGTTGAAAAACAAATGAAAATGGTTTTTTAAAATTTTTTACTTCCATTGTTTGAATATTCATTGATAAAAATATATATTTTTAAGAAAAATGGGTTTCTTAAAAAAAATGTATCGCTAAAATCAGAATTTTTAATTTTTTTTTTTTTATTTAATGAAAAATTATTTTTTAATTTTTTTATTTTTTATTTAATAAAATTTGTTATAAAGAAAGGATTTCTGGGTATTTTTTTTTAATTGTAAAAATAAAAAATAAAATCATTTGTCGTTTTTGGGTTTTTTTTTTATTTTGAATATTTTTGTCTTAATAATTTCACCGTTTGCACCTGGTTTTTTATCTTTGTATTTAAATAACTTATAAACTATTGGAGATACGATAAGAACATCTAGACCTTTTTTATTCTTCATTAACCATTGAACAAATCAAGATCTCAATCGAAGCTCAAACTCAATTATTTGTTTAATTTCTTGCAATTATTTATAAAAATACTAAAATTTAAATATCTCATAAACAACTATTACAGATACTACAAGATTACTGCAAGTCTTTTCCATTTTTCGTTAATCAATAAACAAATTGAGCTTTTGGCTGAAGCTCTGACTCTATTATTTATTAAATGATTTGCTATTATTAGTAAAGATATATCGAGCAATTTTTTTTTCGGCTGGTTCTTTATATCATTTATAATGATTTATATATGTCTTCGAGTTTTTTTTTCGAATCACTGAGGTAATGGAAAATACAATATATCCCATGCATTCATCAATGAACAAAATACTTTATGCACGCACATTATTTGAGAATTGAGTAGTTCTTCAATATCATTAAAAACTCATTTTATTCTACTTTGTCTGGATGTCTACAAGATTAATCCATGAACATTTACTGATAATTACAATTCCATTTGAACGGGCCTGTTTAAAACTTCTATACTCAACTTGTAATACTTCACAATTTTTAAATTACTTTCGGATTCTGGTTTCTACCTATAGAAATCATTAGCCAACACCAAAAAATTTTTCCAAAAGATTACCCAAAAATACACAGAAATAGATGAAATATTGTTCAATATAAAAAGTTATATATTAATAAAGTTCGTAAAATTTAAACCATGTCTAAATTACTTTCGGTTGATAATTACTAGGCTAATAAACTGTGAGATTTTTTTTGTTAACATACTTTTATTCATAATACATAAGATAATAGAGTAAGAGCTTTAGCCAAGTGCTCAATGTGTTTATTGTTTAATGAACAATGGAAGAGTCCTGAAGTAATCTTGTATTTGTAGAAGTTTATGAGAAATTAAAATTTTAATGTATAAAAAAAATCTCGAAGTATTTTTATAAATAACTCCTCGAAATTAAATAAATAATTGAGTGGGAGCTAAGTTTGTTCATTGGTTAATGAAGAATAAAAAAGTTCTGGATGTTCTTGTCGTATCTCCAATACTTTATAAGTTATTTTAATTACAAAGATATGAAACCAGGTGCGAACGGTAAAGTTAAAAAGATAAAAATATTTAAAATTCCAAAAAAAAATTTGCAGAAAAAGACATAAGTATTTCTACATTTTCTACATTTAAAAAAAAATTAAAGCCAAAATTTCATTCTTTATAACAAATTGTTTATTAAAATAAACAAATAAAATAAAAACATTTTTTTTTCGCAATACAAAAAAACAATAGGAAGATGATACTTGCAAAAGAAAATTGTTAGAAAAATTTTTTTTTAAAATATTCTCATAATATTGTGTTTCCAAAACATCTTGCAGATTATCTTATAAACAATGCATTTGTTCATAACAATTATTCAAACAATGGTACTAAAAAATAATTAAAAATAATTTCCATGTAGTTTTTAACAATAAAAAAACAAAACAATCGGTATATTTTGAAAAAAAAAATTAATGCTTTATTTATGTTTTTTATTTTTCAGTGTCTTCCGTTGTTTATAAATAATTGAAAAATAACAATTTTCCAACAGGGATCCTTTTTCAAGCCAAGAAAAAAAAGAAATTTTGAATTCAACAATTCTCAGGGTTTTTAAGTATATGTTCAACTTATTAGGAATTGCGGTAAAAAAAATTGCTGACGGATTATTGTTCATTCATGTATTTAGAAAGTATCTGCATTTTTTCATTCCTTAATATTCATATTTAATTGGTTACATTTTTTTTTTTGTTTAAGCATCCGATCCGGGTGACGCGCGCGCGCGTCTTCACCCGTATTTTCACAGCTCAATTTGAATTATGAATATTGGTGGTACAGTTCCGGCAGAAAATTTCCTGCCCTCTTTGGATTTTTTTCCTATTTTAGATATCTGCAATAGTTTTTGAGATATTTGCGAAAAACCAAACCCATTTTTTTTATTAAATTGTTTATAACTTTTGCAATTTTTGCAAATTGTAGTTTTTTTTTAACTTTTTTCTGAATGACATTACGAATCGAATTACACTCAACTCATAATTTTCCGTTTCCATGGAAAAATAATTGTCCAAAATGCACTTGTGGACCAGAATAAATATCTAGATCTTGAAGACAGAGTTCAGGTCTTGCTCTCTTCTCAGCCATAATTTCTTCCTTCTTCAAACGTGAAACAATTTTGACAAAAATTCCCCTTGGCGATGGCAAGTCATCATTTTTCTGGTATTCTATAGCAGCAATCTATAGCCATTTTATCAATATTTACATTAAGAGCTCTGAATAATAAAGGTGGTTCGTAGGGTATTTTCTTCCTTGATCTCAGGGATTCTATTCATTTCAATAGTGTTTAGTCTGAAAACTTATTGAGTTGCTCTTTCAGTTTTCTTTCTGGATTTGGAAACATGTTATTTCTAGCTCCTCGACTTTTTCTAGACAATGTTCGATTTTAATGTCTTGGTTTCCAATAAGTTCACTATTTTCATTGTTTTTTCAGTTACAATTGTCGAACTATTTTCTGATTTCTTTATTAACTTCCTGCTGTTTCCGGATTTCTGGGAATAAGTATCTCAATGATGGATTCCTACAGTTTTTGCAGTGCCATATCCCTTCGTCGGGTACATCATGATACATACATGCGTCATTCTTTCACATTTCCCATCGGCACATTTCAATAATTTTCTTTGGTTCTGGGAGGCTATTTCCTACTTGCATGCGACACAGCTGCTCGACATTCTTAATTTATCGTATTAATATTCTGACCGTGTTTTTCTCGAGTGGTCACAAAAAACTGAGACGTAGGTCCTGATAAGAGTTCTGTATTTATTCACTTGACACAATAGTTTCGTAGGAACACAATTCATACTGTTACAATCTCTTCTTCCCCAACCCTATTGATTGTTAATTATTGCAATTATACGATGCTGACATGTTACTGATTTTTATCGATTTTTTACTTCTGAAACACGGTGTTTTACAGCAGCGAATTGAAAGACGTGTTCACTATCAGCCGATACGACAAACTTTGGGGTATATTGCTGATCTAGTATGCTGTGGATACAAAATTAAACGAAATGATCAAAACGAAAGGTATTACTATTTTGCGAATAAATCATTTTTTTAATAAGTCAAACATTTCGAAGGCACTTTCACTCGGAACTGACTCAAACTTTGGAATTCTTGATGAAACGCTGTGTATAATTATACATTTTTTGATTTCGCAAACATCTCCAAGTAGGTCTACTCAGTTTCGTGAATGGATAGGCTCACTCAATTATTCAGATTTATTCCCATTCTCATCACAGAATTCTCATCGTTTGGTGCTATGGAAACAAAAATATCTTTAACGAGTAATATAAATTAGTGTTCATCAATGACCTAATAAGTTCGTATACCTAGTGAGCTTCAGGTCAATGAATTTTTCAACAAACATCTATACAAGAGTGAAAAAGTGGACATGCCATAAACATATGGCGAATGCAAGAAAAATTCGAGAAATGCAGCAAGATGTATGCTGAAAGGTATCCCAACAGACACCATCCATGTTTACAATATTTCCCCGTTGTGGAGAAATAACTCAGTCAAGAAACTCCCAACCATGACACTTTCATCATTGATGAGGTGACGGAAATCAATGTTTATAGAAGTTTATCCTACCAGTTCTACTGGGGAATTCAGATATGACTTACAAATAAGTCATCAATCAGCAAGGAAGATTTTGAAAAAGCATAGGTTCAGGTCGATTTAGTATCAAGTGCACCAGTATTTCTATGAAAATGATGGAAATCGAAGATTAGTTCATTGTGATTGGTTACTTCAGAACAATACTGCTAATCCCGACTTTGTTCCTTATATTGTTTTCCGACAAATCAAGTTTCTCGAACGATGGAATATTTAACTGACAAAACTGCAGATATTGGGTGCAACAAAATCAGTATTGAATGAAGCAAATTAATTTTCAGGAAATATTTGGAATGAACGTATGGGCAGGTGTAATCGGAAGTAAAATAATTGGACCAATTTTATTTCAGGACAGATGACAGGGGTAAGGTATTTAGAATTCCTTCAGAAAAATATTGAAGATTGTTATTGGACTCACCACTTGCTGTTTCTGAAGTGATATATTTTCTACAAGCTGGAGCTCCGCCACATAATACCATCCAAGACATGAACTATTCAATGAACCGGTTCAATGAGCGAGTAATTGCAACGAATAGTCCTCTACGTTGGCCTGCTCGATCACCTGATATCAGTATTTCAGACTTGTTTGTGTGAGTCCACTTCAACACGAGTATGTAACCACTTTATCGAAGCGCTACACAAATGACATAAATGAACAACTTTATCGATTCATGGAAGAAACCTTCTTGAACCTTCTTGGATCCCTAACAGATAAGTCGCATTTCGAGAAATTCAACCATTATTATCCGAATATTTCCAACTTTAATCATCCACGTGGTCAATTACTAATTATGTGGATGTCATTTGTCCCCTCCCTGATTCTGTTCATTGAAACAATATCAGTGTTTCGGCTTTGGAGTTACATTTTGCCAAAATCGATATCAATATCAATATTATGATTTTCTTTTTAGAACAGCCCTACGATGAAATCCATTGAGAATTATGATTTCTCCAGAATAGATACCTCACTCGATATTTATTAGAGAAAATCAAATGAGTTCTTTCTCCAACATTTTCCAAGTACTCGGATATTTAATATTCAGAAAACTTCATAGTGACAGTGGAGGCATCGCGATTTAATACTTTATTCTGTTCAGTTTCTTTTGAAGGGACACGAAAATACCGCCTTTAAACTTCAAAGTACCTCAAATCACTGATAAACCTTACTAATGATTTGCCGTGGAATCATAAAAATCCCCTGAAACGGTAAAAAGCGTAAACGGAATATTCTTTCAAAGAACTAATTGCTAAGATTTCAGTTCACTGCACTTTGTCATTAGACATTTCTTATTCAAATTATACACACAATCCGATTTCTTCTGAGAAAAAATACATTCATACCTTTAAAAGAAACCCTAATCCCCGATACGTTTTGATAATTTCCCATTTGATCTTTTACCGGAACGCTCATAAACACTTCTTGTATTAAATCATCACCCTACTGCTAATTAAATGTTTGTCGTTAAAGGGAACGGCCCCCAATGACCATATTTATTTCATTTCAAAAGAATTATAGAAATACAAGAAAATTGAGCCCATACCTTCTGGGAGGAAATCAATCATGGATTCATCGAAAGTGGTACAAAGATTGGAAATTATTATTGAATTTTACTGTTCGAAAATAAAGTTAGAGTTGAGGAACTGATATCCGATTATTGTTGTGAAACTACACCGAGGAGAGCACTACCTCAAATGTCTGCGTATTTGTTCTATCAAGAAACTTATTGACTATTTTCATAAATGTTTACTTCAGCATTTTCATAAATGTTAACTTCAGCAAAAAAACACCATGCCTAGGTCTACTTGTCTGTCAATATTATTCATTGGTAGTACATTAAATGCCAATTGACATCAATGCAAAATTGTGTCATAAAAAGAAACAGAATATATCCTGCTACTATACAGGGTGTTTTCAAAGGCATTTTTCCAACATGATGTAGAAATCCTCAAAACAGATAATAAAAAAATCACCAAAATAAAAGTCGAAAAATTACAACTGCTCAGAACTCGCCAATGAAATTGGTCCTATTACGGTCCTGGTATACCGAGTGTCAACGTGTTCTTTAGACAAGCCATGGTTTCCGGAGTTCTGAGAGTATGAGATCCAAACTTGGCAGAGGTGTTGGATTCAAGAATTATAAATTTGTTTAATATTTCATTCTCTCTCATCACTTCCGGTTTCACCGGAAACGACTCTATCTTGAGAATTTCAAATAGAAACACTTGTATACTTTTACTTTTTTGGATTCTAGGGACGATTCTGAGTACGATCACATTTTGTTTTTCTCCTCGGATGCTGGTCTCATCGCCAGCTGCACCTCAGACCCTTAGGCTTTTTGTGCCTTCCAGTTTTATTTTATATCACAAACTCCGTAACTCTAGTCCCCTGTACCAGTCTGTACAGGTTCCTCACCGGTTGGCTACTGTATTCTTCGGGGATCAGCCTCGGCTGTCCGAATATTGCTTGTCTTTTGCATTCTACTGCCCCGCATTCTGACAATATATATTTGGCCATTCTGTCCCTTTGCCACATTGTCTGCAGGAAAGTTCTCCGTTGTAGAGACCTGTTTTGTGCATGTGTCCTCTCATTGAGCTGTGATCAGTGAGAAGGCCCGTTATTGTTCTAACTTGGTTCCTATTTATCTTGGGTAGTTCTTGAGTTCTTTGCTTCGACGGTTCCTTCCAGCACTATCTCTGTTATCGTTTGACTCAGTCCCGTATGCAGCCTCGGATGGCCGATTTTGTGACCCCGAGTGCAGGTTCTGGGCCAATATATGGAGTTGATGTGCCCGTCTTAGCGAGTTCATTAGCTTTTTCATTCCCCTCAATGCCGCACTGTCCTGGAACCCACATAAAAATTATTGCGTTGTGTTCTGCGAGGGCACTAAGTTCTTCTCGGCATTTCCATGTCACTTTTGAGTTCGTGAGAGCCTTTGATGACGCCTGACTGTCTGTTCTTATTTCGATCCGTGCGTTGCGCACTTACCCCATGTTGTTTTTTCTCACGCATTGCAAGATTGCGTACATCTCCGCTTGGAATACGGAAGTGTTTATTCCCAGTGAGGTGCTCAGTTTGGAGTTCTTTTCCCCACTGTATATACCTCATCATTGATGAGGTGACGGAAATCAATGGTTTAGCATTTGTAGAAGTGAATCCTGCCGCTTATACTAGGGAAATTAGCCATGAGCTACAAATCAGTCATGTGTCAGCAAGTAAGATTTCGAAAAAGCATAGGTACATGCACCAGCATTTTTATGAAAATGATGGAAATTGAAGATTAGTTCAGTGTGATTGGTAACAACGGAACAATACTGCTAATCCCAACTTTGTTCCTTCGATATTGTTTTCCGTCGAGTCAAGATTCACGAACAATGGAATGTTGAACAGACAGAACTGCAGATAGTGGTCGCAACAAAATCAATATTTAAGGAGAAACAATTTTCAAGAAAGATTCGGAATAAACCTATGGGCTGATATAATCGGAAGTAAAATAAATCGACCAATTTTATTTCAAAGACAGTTGACAGTGGTAAGATATTCAGAATTACTTCAGAATGATATTAAATAATTGTTAAAGGACTCACCACTTGCTGTTTTTGAAGTGATGTATTTTCAAAAATATTTTCATCCAAGTCATGAACTATTTAATGAACCGGTTTAATGAGATTATTTCAATGATGAGAGTAATTGCAACGATCACATGATCTCAATATTTTAGACTTTTTTGTGTGGTTATGTGGAAGAACGAGTGTTCGTGGAGTGTTTGAAATATGATGCGAAACACAATTGATAGAGCCAGAAAATGCCAGGAAATTGGCGGAATGCACTTCGAACATTTGATTCCCTTCAACTAATCCTGGTATTATGGGTAGTTTTTTTTGTTGTTGTTATGGATCAATAATTTTTCATTCATTCATATAATTTATATAGGCCACCCAACAGATAGCATCACCTGTCCAATGACAGAGTAACACGGAATAACAACAGATATACAAGTGGTTAGTTTGTAGCAAAAGAATACTTAAAATTAGGTAACAATAATAAAAGATGGCAAATCAGAAAACAGTTAGATATTAACCGAACATTAGGATTTCTTAAATTGGAGAAAAATCAAGTGTTATATAACAAGTGTTTCGACCTTCTTTTGAAAGGGATAATTTTGGTGGAAAAAGTCCAGATCTAGATTGTTACCCACAATGGAGTTATAGGATCGAATGCATCTGTAAAGTGGAGACTTGAGGAGAACATGTGTAGTACTCCTACCCGTTACTAGAAGTGTTCTGTTTCTCATTGTATATGGTGTAGAATTCATGGTAAATAATCTAAACAGTATGGCGAATCAATAAAAGTTCTTGAACAGTTTGTATACCAGACAAATATCGAAAAAAAATTGTCTGAGTTCAAGGTGCTCTAGTTTATAGTATCTCAGATTGGATCCATATGAACAGTAGTGACGTGGCCTGTGATATCTGTAATTCAGAGTATTGATGAATTTTCTTTGAATTCTTTCGATTTTCATGGTGTGGTTACTGTCACAGTGGTTCAATATTACGGATGCGTATTCCAGATTTGGTTTTGCAACTGCATTATAAAGAGTTATAACAGAGTTAATATTCTTGAAATTCGTAGTAACCCCCAAGACAAAACCTAGATTCTTTCGAACAACTTTTTCAATATGAATCTCAAATGCCAATTTAGTGTCCAAAATAACTCCAAAGTCATTTACTGAACTACCTTGAGTTAACGGTTTACCGTTTATTGCGAGGTCGGAAGTTAGGGGTGAATTGCTTGTGGTAAAAATAATTGTATTACATTTCTCAAGATTCAGATGTAATTCATAGACCAAACAGTACGTTGAGAAATTGTCAAGGGCAACCTCCAACACAGTTAATCCTTCTGACATGTAATTGCTTTGTAGATTCTCAAGTCATCTTCGTTAAAGCTATTTCAACATTATTAAAACACGGGAAGATATCATTCAGGAATATGTTGAACAGGAGTGGTCCAAGTTGAGAACCCTGAGGAACTCCAGACCGTAACGGTCTGTCAGGTAGGAGCACCGCATGGATAGGAGGTTGACATGTATACCGAAAGTGTCGGGTGATGAACCTTGTCAAAAGCCTTAGAGAAATCGATATACATTACGCAGGTAGAGACTCCATTCTCTATGGATTCTAGAACTTGTTGGATAAATGGTATTAAGTTAGTTAAAATAGATCTTTTACCGTTAAAGCCAAGGTTGATGGCATTTTGTATTTGAAAAGAAAGAATTGTTTCAAGAATTTTTTCCAGGTGGTTCAGTTACGATATGGGCCTGAAGTTAGCTGTATCACTTTTATCACCGGATTGATGAATCGGGATAATTTGGGCGAGTTTCCATTTTTTTGGGAAAACATCCATATTCAGGGATTTGTTGAAGATTATATAAAGCGGTTCCACTGCAGTTTTTCAGAAATATTGGGGGTATATTGTCCGGACCAGGCCCTTTGTTAATGTTCAGCCTATTGATTTCCTCAACGATATCTTGTTTGTGTATGATATTCGAATTGAAATTATTGGAAGGGTTATCGTTCACTAGGATTTGGGAGCTTGATGAAGCAGGTTCAAAAACGATCTAAAAGTATTCCGAAAACAGTTTACTAATCGATTCGCTTTCGGAAGCGACTTTGTCCTGAAAATAAAGAGAGGCTGGCATTTTTTTGTTGCCAAGGAATGACCAGAAGTGTTTAGGGTTGGTGTTGATGTTATTATCGGTGTGACTCATGTAAGCTTTATGATCATTGTATATGTTACATTCAACAGATTGGCGTAGTGATGAGAAGAGTTCGTAATCGCCAAGATTGTAGAAAAAAATCCATTTGTACCGATGTTTCTCTTTTTGAGTTATTAGGTTTTTTGTACGAGCCGAGAACCATATGGGGTACTTGGATTTGATGTTGGTACGTGAGACTGAATTACTGTACCGAAAGACACGTAGAGTTCGCTCACACATGTATCTTCTTTCAAATTAATATTTTGAAGTTCATCAGCAATCATTCTATAGTTAGCTTCGGCGAATCAGAGTTAAGTGTAAGAGTTAGGGGGTAACGATCTAGAAATGAGGATGTTCATAACGATTTCCAAGGCAATATGGTGTACATCCTCTTTTACGGAAGGAGTAGTACACCTTTTAACAGTCACATTATTGAAGTTAGACATGATCAACTCTGTGGTTGACATTCAGAATATTTCAATATTCCTTCAAATTGAAAAGATACATATGATCAATGAAGTACTGGCTGATGGCTGAGGGTGTCAGTGACATACCGAGGGCGATAGGAAGCGAGTTTGTGGTCGAAATCCCACATTAGATTTGATAGTTTAAAATCACCATCAATCATAAAATTGCTGCACTCATGATTGCTCAATATTCCTTCCAACTTTTGGAAAAGAAGTATAAAGTTGTTCAGGATCGCATGAGGGGAGATATATACCCAAGAGATAGCTTCTTACCATCGGATAGTGTCACTGACACCCATAATACCATCTGTAGACCAGTCAGGTAGGGGAGATGAGACTAGATGTTCCTGTACACTAATCATCACACCACCACCGTCACTTTCTCCACTCAAAACACCGTTGTGATCTCTCCTATCCATTGGAAAATAACTCTGGGTTGTTGATTCCATCGTTGTGACGAGTCTCAGTGATACATATCACATCATACTCGAGGAAAAAGGTGGATTTGAAGAATGCGTCAGCCTTGGTCCGTAATCCCCGGGTATTTTGACAAAAGAGTGATAAGTTAGAAGTAAAGATGCTAGATGCGTAGATACGAGCCCTAGTGGTCCTCAGGGACTAGTTACCCAGTTTATGAAAAATGTCTTAATTTTTGACGTGGATCGCCCTGCCATCGTCAGTTCTTTTTCATGAAGATTTTAACACCACGAACCCAACAGTATTTATAGTTTGTAACGAATTTTTCGTTACTTCCTTATACATAATCAATTTCTGATAATTTTTCTGGTTATCTTCAGGGTGGTACGAGTCAGTAGTCACGGCTCTGGTCGTGAACTGCAATACTGGGATCTTTATTATCGATGCTTGAAAATGTGATCATGACAGTTCCTATTTCATGTCAAGTGATCTCTTGTTTTTTCAATAAGTGTTTTTAAAAAGAGAAAAAACCGAGGTTGGTTTGGAATAAAAACAGGTAAAGTGGTGATTTGGTCGAAATTTGGCAGGTGTGCTGAGTGAATTGATTCTGGTACGTTACGATTTTTGAATTGAATGGCTATCGCTGGTGATATTGGTGGAGTATAATTATTTTCCTTATTTTGCAATCAATGGTGTAGTTGATTAATAATATTTTTCTGCTTTTTATATGCTTGTAATATTCGAATTCTTGGATGGTAATTGCATGGTAATTGTTGAAGGTCAAGTATAAATTCTATACTGTCAGATTTTCGTCACCTTTGGAATCATCAGTAAATTTCCGATTACATTATCTTCATATTATTTTTTATCTTACATATCGTATATGGTACTCCCTTTGGCTGATTCCTATCAAGGTTGATTTGTGTTTTGGATTTAAGTGAAGGAAAAACAAACAAAAAATATATTTCGACCATTTTGGCAAGCATTTTACCGCACATGTCTATGTGGCTGACGTAGTATCCATTCAGACCATTGCTGACTAATTTGTTTCGGAAATCAGTTCTACGCTTTTCCCATTTTTAGGTACCAGATAATTGGTCATTTCGAGTGGACTAGCGCTTACTTCACAGAACCAGGGGATTATTCCAAGGATTCTGATTGCAAAGGGTGTATTCGACTTTTCTGGGACAGTTATGCAGTTACCTCATAGGACAGCTCTCTGGTGAGCATTTTTTAAATTTTCATAACTATACGTTTATGAGATTGATTTTGTTTTCTCTTGAGAAAAAAATTGCTTCTGGAGAGGATTGTACCTCTGGCTTAACTTGTCTCAGAACACTCGATTGCTAATATATTCCTCAAGCATACATTTTGATCACATTTAACAAGTTCCTTTTATCGTTCTACTTCATTCAATTCGCAGTGAGGGTTATTTCTTTTTTTTTATCGTTGTAGAATCAATCCATTTCAGTTACTACCTTGTCGCCAAGAGCAGGGGAATTCATTCAATTTTTTATGAATCACCTGGCCTATCGATTTGAAAAGGGAATTTGCCGTCCTATTTCGAAATATCTCTGAAAATTCTTAGATAGAAAGAATTATTTATCTTTACCTAAGAGAGTTGTGCCCACTGGAAGACGTGTGGTCTCCCTCTTCTGTTCTTAACCGAATACTATACTTTTGCTCTAGTGCCTGAATAATATCTTGGTTCATGAACAAAAATTTTTTGTAACTTACTGAAGTATTTTGGTTCATAACGCTATATTTCCGTTTGGTACTTGCTTTAAAATGGTATATTTTTACACTGGCAACATTTAAGTATTTCTTCTTTAAAATATTATATTTTCTCTCTGGCAACTTTAGAGTATTTTCCCTTAAAATACTAATTTTTACTGTGGCAACATTTAAGTACATTGCTTTAAAATACTTATTTTTTCTCTGGTAAAGTCTCAAGGAAATTTTTATATTTCTTTTCAAATACTTTTACTTATTCAATTTTTTTTTGGACTTTTCTGGTACATTTGATCACCTTATCAAAGCTTAGTTTGTTTCAAAATCTAGCTGAATTTTAACATAACGTTTTGGGTGAGATTTGTTTAGTTCTGTTTTGAATTTTGCTCATTGTTGAATATTTTTAAATGATAAAAATTAACTTGGAAATTTAAAACCGGAACAGCTAAATTATGGCTACTTAATTTTCTTTTTACTGTAATCTTCCAGTCTTATATATGGATTTAGGCATGTTTTATTGTATGCTATCATTTGCATCTATCTTTTGACTCTAGATTAAAATTTGAATCATAAAAACCTGAGGTTCAAAGGATATCCTTCGTTCTCCTCCATTTTGTACAGATTTTGATTCCTATCATCACAGACAGAAGGACTGGTACTCTAGGAGGTCATAAAGCTCGTCAAATTCAGCCTGGTCCGTGAAGATAAAACCAATTCACGCCAACAAGGGGGTCTAAAACCAACAGATACCCACCCTAGACCAGATTCGTCGTCGCACCGCTGAGACCAGATTTGTCGTAGTACCGCTGAGACCATTTCGTCAAAACCAGCCTTCTACATCTCCCTCCATTGAAGACCTCCGCAGGTATATACGTATCACCATCGTCTAGAGGAATCTTACATATTTGTAAATGTTCGAATTTTATCTGGGTCAAAATTTTCCATGTACATGTAGTTATTCAATTTTTTCACTGAATTTTTTTTTTCCTACTCCAAGAAAATTGTTCAAAGTTTTTCATAATTTCATATATCCTGATTCTTAGTCTGGAATAAATTTGTTGAGTTGATTTCCTTCATATTTATCTGCTTTCCCATACAAGCTAGGTGACATTTATTTAGTAAATTTTTGTTTATCTTTGGCTTTTGTCTTTAGCGAACCTGGCGCCCAACTCTTGAACTAGTCAAATTAATTGATGTATAATTTTATAAGTGGCCCAATTTGACAAACTAGGAAAAGTCATTAATTGAACCTTACTCACGGCCTAACCGTATCAATCTGAGCAGCCTATCAGCAAAGTGATTTCACCTTCTTAAATTTGAATCAGATACTTCAAATTTGGGGTTCAAAAATAAAGGGTGTTATAAGTTGTGAGATTGGCAGAAATCACGAGCGTTTTTATAAATATTTTTTTAAAATGGAGAAAAGGTGTTCGTTTACGTAGACGGTTAGATCTGTTTCTATACTGAGTGATTTTTTTTGTTTCTCCCTACCAGGGCAACCCCAATGAAATGGTTTTTTATCGAGTTGTTAGTGAACTTGACCACAATTTTCTGGGGAAGAGTCGCATTACCAGAAGAGAATTGTTTCACTCTGTGTACTGATCCAAATCACGTTCATCCAGTTATGAACTTCATCCAGTTATGAACTTTTGTTATGAGAAAATTGATGTTTTCAATTCAGTTTCATTCAATTCTGTATCCACGGCATACTTGATGAGCGATATAACCCAATTTCCCTATGACTTTTTGACAAATAATAAGTTTATTGAGATTGTTATTCATCCGATTTTTGATTCGAAACCATGAATGGATTCGATGTGAAAATTAGAATGTAAGGAATGTTGTCATTTGAAAAGTTTGACTTCTTTTACAATTAGCGGTTCTGGAAATATCAAGCCGCCATAGATACTCAACTAGGCGGAAAAACTGTCATATAATATTTTTAATCATCATGCAAAAATTAAAATGCTCTGAAAAATCAAATGTACCAATTTTCCATCTCAAAACTATGTGATAGTTCTCAGAATCGTTCCTGGAACCCAAAAAATAAAATAATAAGGTGTTCCATTTGAAATTCCCAAGTTGGGGTCGTTTCCGGTAAAACCGGAAGTGATGGGAGAGTAATAAATATTGAGAAATATTACAAATCTTGAATCCAACAACCCTGCCAAGTTTGAATCTCATACTCTCGGAACTCTGGAAACCATGGATTGTCTGAAGAATAAGTTGACACCCTGTACATGACTAGATGTGCTACGAATGGATTTTGTTTTCTGAAACAGTATCAGAGTACTCCGAATTGCTGTTAAAATACAATCGAGATGGCAAATGCAGTACCTAAACACTCAACAGCTGATTAACCTCTGCAACAATCTTAATTTTTTTATTATTCCTGGTGAAATGCATTACAGACATGAATCGAATCTCAATTCAACCATGAAACGGCGCGGCGAGGGAAAAGGACCAAATCAATCACTATGATGACATGATTTAACCGAAACCAAACTCAAATATGCTCGACTTTGTAGCAAACTTTATTTTACTGGTGAGTAGTTTCACAAATAGTTAAATAATAATTGATACAAATCATTCTCTGTGGCTTCAGAGAGTTCGACGTTCGTGGAGCGCTCCAAAATTTAATAATTTGACACGGATAGTCCAGCTGTTTTCAAGTTGCTTTTCTGTTTTTTCTGAAATTTCATTTCGTAGTTTGCAAGACTGAGACAAATTGATAATAGGTATATGTAGGTATTTGGTGGCGCAGTGGTTGATTTATTCGTTTTCACATTTCCATGTAAATGGTGCAAGAAAGTGCAAAGATAAAATACTTATCAACTGATAAGTTGATAAACTTATCAACTCCAGTGAGACGGTACCGTAGGAATAAAAAACCGCTTTTGATTTGTTCTATACAATTCTCGGAATTTAGTTCAATGGATTGGAAAAATATATTATTTATATGTTGTAAATCCAAACAAGTCTCGTCTTATGTATGAACTAACTGTTAAGGTAACTACCATAAGAGTTGCTCATTCACAAAATAGAAAAGAACGGGAAATTTTTACAGGGCAATAAAATGATTTGTTGCGGAGACCAAGACAAAAATGATGTATCAGAATTCTTGCAAGTGGATTCAAGTTTACTAGAGGAAACCATCAACGATCTCTCTTGCGATAATAACATGAAAGATAATTGATTTGTTGAAAATATAAACAGGATGTTCATAAAATCAGATTAGGGCCTTTTCAGAATATCTATCAGATGTAGTTCAATGTCCAGCGCGGCTGTAGCCGGAGAAGTAGTTGTTTTCTGTTAGACATTCACAAAAAATAACTTCATTTTAATCGTGGATTTTTCAATTAACAGAAAAATCTTTCTATCAATATTCAATTGAGGATGTTTTCCTTTTCAACATGAAAGATAAATATGTACAAAGAATCAAAATGGAGAACAAAATTACGGTGGAAGAAGCAACTAGATCAAGAAGACACAATTATTGTTATATTCAACACGAACAATATCAGTAATAGTAATGCCTTGCATGAGTTTTTAAACAACATTCCTGGTCTTGGAAAGTTCACCAATCTAATTATCATATAAGAACGCAATACATTTTATGACAGAGACATCAATAGAATCCACCACTGCTATGTACACGACGATTCCAAATCGAATAATAAAGTTCTGTATTTCGTGTTAAATTTTGTATATTTAAGCAAAGCGCTTTCGGCCTACAGCCACCTTCAGTGCTTATCTGAAATGTATATGATATAATTTTGATGTAGAAATATAAGAAATTGTTCAGTACCTGTCATGAGAATAAAAATCGTCTTGATTGGAGTAAAACTTGTGAGCATTCTCACATGGGTTGTATGTTCCTGGTTCTGAGAATCACATTTATAATGTTCAAATTAATGAAAATTCCCTAACTTTGGTCTATTTCAACTTTGTTTGAACTTTTGAAAATTGTTTTGGCCAACGGCTCGACAGCAGTGGTAAAACAGCTTGCTGTCAAGTGTCCGTTGTGTGCAATGTTGCCAGACTTTCAAATTTATGATTATGGGTAATGACGTCATTCAAAATTTGGAATTATAATATGAAAAATATATAGAAGCAGTGTGGCTTGTATGGTTGAGAGAAATATCGAAAGGAACTAGATGGTGAATTTCAATGTCGCGAATCAGGCGCAATAGGAGAATCATTAGATGTTTGAAAAACATACATTTTGACAAGTGCGATGTTGACAGGTGCAAAGCTGGGGTTGGTGGCGTGGAAGTAGAAGAACTGCTGGAGAAGAAGAATTAATTGATTTAAATAATAATAATGAACTGGAGGAGGGACTTCCAAACTCCTTAAGTTATATAAGTTTGGCTTGACAAAGTCGATTGCGTTATGATGAAACACTGGTGGAAGGACTTTCGAACTCCTTGGTTATATGAATGAGGTTGGCTTGACAAGGTCGATACTTTTTAATGAACTGCTGAAGAGACTTTCAAACTCCTTATTCCATATGAGGTTGGCTCAAAAAGGCTCTTCTTGAGAAGATGAAAATAGTGGGAGAAAAATGGTGTTCTCAAGAAAGCATTTCGATGTGAGCCTGAAGTAAGAAGAACAAAAGGAGTGTTTTGAAATGGGTGGAAAGACTTTCAAACTCCTTATTTCATATAAGGTAGGCTTGAAATTCTAGAGAATTCGAAGATGGGGAGAGGTAGATGGTTTTCATGGAATCCTTGACCCATGCAAGACATTTCGATGAGAGCCTGAAGTTAAAAGAAGAAAAAGGTGAAATAAAGAGGTAGTGGATGGAAATACTCAGATCCCTTATCCCACATAAGGGGTAATAAGGAATTTCATCCAGCAGAAAGAAAGGAGTAACAATCATGTATGTGGAAGTCCCTAGATCCACTGGAGGAGATAACCAACACCAGTGGCTGTCGTCGAGAAGGAAGGTGGAAGGAAGGAAGGTGAAAGAAGATAATAAAAGGAAAAGATGAAAGACATACATCCTCAGTCCGACTATTGGATGTGGTTGAGGTGCTATCCTTGGCCGGGACACCTCATCTATGATGTAATGGTACAACATTTCTGTTTGGGTTGATTTCAGTGTTGAGGTAGAATATGTTATTCAAGCATTCTCTATTTATTTCTAGATCTTCAAAAGTCTTATTTGGTGTTATTTCTAGAGTTCAAATTGTGTGAAATTATGATATTGGTTTCTGGATTGAAGGAGTGATGACAGAGACATCAATAGAATATTAAAGTTCTGTATTTCGGCACAGCCACCTTCAGTGCTTATCTGAAATGTATATGATATAATTTTCATGTACAAATATGGAAAATTGTTCAGTACCTGTCATGAGAATAGAAATCGTCTTGATTGGAGAAAAACTTGTGAGCATTCTCAACGGTGTTGTATGTTCCTGGTTCTGAGAATCACATTTATAATGTTCAAATTAATGAAAATTCCCTAACTTTGGTCTATTTTAACTTTGTTTGAACTTTTGAAAATTGTTGTGGCCAACGGCTCGACAGCCGTGGTAAGACAGCTTGCTGTCAAGTGTCACGTTGTGTGCAATGTTGCCAGACTTTCAAATTCATGATTATGGGTAATGACGTCATTCAATATTTGGAATTATAATATGAAAAATATATAGATGCAGTGTGGCTTGTATGGTTGAGAGAAATATCGAAAGGAACTAGATGGTGAATTTTAATGTCGCGAATCAGGCGCACTAGGAGAATCATTAGATGTTTGAAAAACATACATTTTGACAAGTACGATGTTGAAAGGTGCAAAGCTGGGGTTGGTGGCGCGGAAGTAGAAGATCTGCTAGAGAAGAAGAATTTAAATAATCATAATGAACTGGTGAAAGGACTTTCAAACTGTTATATAAGTTTGTCTTGAAAAAGTCGATTACGTTATGATACTAAACTGGGGAAAGAACTTTCAAGCTCCCTGTGAAAATACTTTCAGAGTCCTTATTCCATATGAGATTGGCTTGAGAAGGCTGTTCTTGAGAACATGAAAATAGTGAGAGAGAAAAGGCATTTTCAAGAAATCCTTGATCCATACAAGGCAATTCGAGCCAGAGCCTGAAGTTGGAAGTGAAATTCTAGAGAAGTTGAAGATGTTGAGGAGTAGATGATTTTCATGGAATCTTCAACCTATACAAGGCATTTCGATGAGAGCCTGAAGTTAAAAGAAGAAAAAAGTGAAGTGGAGAGGTAGTAATTATTATATTCCAAGTGAAAACTAAAAGATGAATCATTGGGTCTATTGGTATATTCTTTGATTCTAGTTTTGAGAGGTCTGAAAGTTCTTCCAACATAAGTGGCTTGGCAATCGTTACAGGACGATTCATATATACAACTTTTGTTCGACGTATTGATTTTATCTCTGGAGTTTATCGAATTTTGGCCTAGTGAATAGTTGTTTTTGTATGAAATGTATAAATTGGTTATTTGTTGTGTGAACACTCTAGCTATTTTGCTTGATATGTTGTTGTTAGTAAATGGAATAGAAATATAAATTCTTTCATACGATATATTGGGGAGATTTGTTTGAGTTTAATTTTGTTAATGAGTTCTTCAATCATTGGATGATTATATCCATTATTGTGAGCTATTTGTTTTATTATGTGGAGTTCTTTTTTGGAATTTTGTTTGGAAAGTGAAGAATTTAGTGAATGGTAAATGAAACAGTTGAAAGCAGCCTCTTCATGTTGACGAGGGTGGTTAGAGAAATATGGAATAACATGATCAGTTTCGGTTGGTTTTCTGTATATACTGAAATTTAATTTGTTGTCAACTCTAGTCAATGTCAAGTATAAGAAGTTGATTTGGTTTTTCTTTTCTATTTCGAGGGTGAATTCAATATTGGGGTGTTAATGGTTTATTTTATTCAAAATTTGGTAAGCAGTTTTCTCTGAGCCATTTATGAAAACCAGGCAATCATCAACATATCTGAACCAATGTAATATTTCAGGGTTATTCAAAGAGATAATATGATTTTTTCCAAATTATGAATGAACTGATTGGCTAGAAGAGATGAAAGACATGAACCCATGGCTAAACCTTTCGTTTTTTTTGTAAATGGTATTGTTTAAAAGGAAAAAGTTTTGTGATAAACAAAATTTAAGTATTGAAAGTATACTTGCTTCAGTTGTGGTGTCTTAACAAGGAATCTACCAATAAAATAGTATCTCCTTTGTCTTTAGAGGTATACATATCACAGATGTCAAAATATGTAATAAGGGTGTTCTTTTCGAGAGTGATAGATATCCTTAGTTTTGTTAATGAGGTCTGAGGAGTTGACTGAAAATTCTGAAGAAGAATTCGTTATTTCTTGAATTAATTTTAATATGAAAGATGACAAGATTGATACTGGTGTGCCTATGTATTAAACTACTGGACAAATGGGTGTATCATTTTTGTGTATTTTTGGTAGGCAATATGGTCGGGGAGTGATGGGGTTGCATTAGGTGTAAAAGTGCGCTTTGATCTTGGAAAAAAATGTGTGTGTTGAAATTATCTGTTTGCATTTATTTATGAAAGGGCCCAGTGGGTCCAATTACATAAATTCAACAAACAAAAATATTACTCAAATAAATTGCCTCATTCACGCTGTAATACCATTTTGTTAAAATTAAAGAAGAAAATCAAATCAAGAACACTAATCATAAGCAAAGCTGCAAGAGGCAATTGCCTAGTCATTCTAGACAAATCACAATACCTCAATAAAGTAGAAACTTTTCTAAGAAACAAAAAGTTTGAACAATTTGAACACAATCCACTTAACCAAATGCAAACAGTTAATTTCAACAATTTCTCCATGATCAAAGCGCACCTATGCACCTAATGCCAGGCAACCCCATCGCTCTCCGACTATATGGCCTACCAAAAAAACATAAAAATGTTACACCGATTCGTCCAGTAGTTTCATACACAGGCATCCCGGTATCAATCTTGTCATCTTTCATATTGAAATTAATTCAAGAAATAACGAATTTTAATTCAGAATTTTCAGTCAACAATCCTTTGACCTCATTAACAAAACTAAGGATATCACCTTCGGAAAGAATGCCCTTATTATATCTTTTGACATCTGTGATATGTATACCTCTATAGACAAAAGTTAGTGGATTCCTTCTTGGCAGATGCAAACCTGGACACCACAACCAAAACAAGTATACTTTCGAAACTTCAATTTTGTTTATCGGAAATTTTTTTTTTAAACAAAATTTCTTACAAAGAACTCAAAGGTAAGCCATGGGTTCATGTCTTCCTCCTTTCCAAGTCAATCTGTTCATGCATAATTTGGACAAAAATTATATTATCTCTTTGAATAACCCTGAAATATTACATTGGTTCAGATATGTTGATGATTGCCTAGTTTTCATGAAAGGCTCAGAAAAAACTGCTAACCAAATTTTGAATAAAATAAACCCAACATTGAATTCACCCTCGAAATAGAAAAGAACAACCAAATCAATTTCTTAGACTTGACATTGACCAGAGTTGACAACAAATTAGATTTCAGTATATTCAGAAAACCAACCCAAACTGATTCTATATTTCTCTAACCACTCTCGTCAACATAAAGAGGCTGCTTTCAACTGTTACATTTACCGTTTACCAAATTTTCCACTTTCCAAACAAAATTACAAAAAAGAACTTAACGTAATAAAACAAATAGCTCACAATAATGAATATAATCATACAATGATTAGAGAACTCATTGGCAGAATTAAACTCAAACAAATTCAAGAACAAATCTACCCTAATATATCAAATACGAACATTTATATTTCTATTCCTTTTATTATTATTTATTATTTCATTTAACAACAACATATCAACCAAAATAGCCAGAGTGTTCACAAAAAAAATAACCAATTCAAACATTTCATACAAAAACACCAATTCACAAGGCCAAAATTTGATAAACCCTGAAGATAAAATCAATACCTTTAACAAAAGTGGTATTTATAAATTGTCCTGTAACGATTGCCAAGACACTTACGTTGGAAGAACTTTCAGACCTCTCAAAACTAGACCCAATGATTCAACTTTTGGTTTTCACTTGAAATATAATAATCACTCCTTTAATCCAGAAACCAATAGCATAATTTCACACAATTTGAACTCTAGAAATAACACCAAATAAGACTTTTGAAGATCTAGAAATAAATAGAGAATGCTTGAATAACATATTCTACCTTAACACTGAAATCAACCCAAATAGAAATGTTGTACCATTACATCATAGATGAGGTGTCCCGGCCAAGGATAGCACCTCAACCACATCCAATAGTCGGACTGAGGATGCATGTCCTCAATCTTTTCCTTTTATTATCTTCTTTCACCTTCCTTCCTTTCACCTTCCTTCTCGAGGACAGCCACTGGTGTTGGTTATCTCCTCCAATGGATCTAGAGACTTCCACATCCATGATTGTTACTCCTTTCTTTCTGCTGGATGAAATTCCTTATTACCCCTTATGTGGGATAAGGGATCTGAGTATTTCCATCCACTACCTCTTTACTTCACCTTTTTTTTCTTTTAACTTCAGGCTCTCATCAAAATGTTTTGCATGGGTCGAAGATTCCATGAAAACCATCTACCTCTCCCCATCTTCAAATTCTCTAGAATTTCAAGCCAACCCTATATGAAATAAGGAGTTTGAAAGTCTTTCTACCCATTTCAAAACACTCCTTTTCTTCTTCTTACTTCAGGCTCACATTGAAAGGCTTTCTTGAAAACACCTTTTTTTCTCCCACCATTTTCATCTTCTCAAGAAGAGCCTTTTTGAGCCAACCTCATATGGAATAAGGAACTTGAAAGTCTTTTCACCAGTTCATTAAAAAGTATCGACCTTGTCAAGCGTACCTCATTCATATAACCAAGGAGTTCGAAAGTCCTTCCACCAGTGTTTTATCATAACGTAATCGACTTTGTCAAGCCAAACTTATATAACTTAAGTAGTTTGAAAGTCCCTCCACCAGTTCGTTATTATTATTTAAATCAATTAATTCTTCTTCTCCAGCAGCTCTTCTACTACTACTACTACACCAACCCCAGCTTCGCACCTGTCAACATTGCACTTGTCAAATTTCGTCCAAACCTCTTATGATTTTCCTATTGCGCCTGATTCGCGACAAAACTTGAAATCACTATCTAGTTTTTCCCGATATTCCTCTCAACCATACAAGCCACACTGCTTCTATATATTTTTCATATTATAATTTCAAATTTCGAATGACGTCATTACCCATAATCATAAATTTGTAAATTTGGCAACATCGCACACAACGTGACACTTGACAGTACGCTGTTTCCCCACGGCTATCGAGCCGTTGGTCAAAATAATTTTCGAGAGTTCAAACAAAGTTGAAATAGACCAAAGTTAAGAAATTTTCATTTATTTGAATATTATAAATGTGATTCTTAGAACCAGGAATATACAACACATGTGAGAATACTCAGAAGTTTTACTTCAATCAAGATGATTTTTCATTCTCATGACAGGTACTGATACATTTTTTATATTTGTGAATCAAAATTATATCATATACATTTCAGATAAGCATTGAAGATGGCCGTAGGACGAAAGCGCTTTGCTTAATACAAAATTTTACAAGAAATACAGAACTTTAATTTTCGATCAATAGAGTAAATATATTCCAACGGCCTGATGAAAGTTGCCCCATAAGTTTTATGTCCGATTAAAAACATACAAGCAGCAAATTTGGTATTATTGAAAAAATAAAAAATATATCGATCACGTTTCGAAGAATCAACTCCAGATTGTTTTGAGAACAGTGCGATCCAATTCATTTTCCATAGAATCTGTGAATAATGTTGATCAATCAAGTGTTGAGGATCTGACAATCATTGACCAGAGCAATTCCAACTCGAATCACAATATTTTTTTAGTCTAGACAGTTTTCAGAGAAATGATCACATAATCCTAGTCTTTACCCTCAATGTTTAATCGATTAGAAACAAAGTTAATGACTTGTATATACTCCTTGAAAGTCAAAATTTTCCCCATGTTGTATTGAACATTGATATTGATCAGAATTTGGCTTTATCTAACTCATAACTCACTAATGTCAAGAAATATGATGAGCTTGCTATCTTTCCGATTTTGAGAGAGCTCTACAGCAAATTGAATCAGAATGAAGTTTGCGCAGCAGTATTTTGTGACCATTCGAAAGCTTTTAATTGTTTAATTGTTTTTAACCGCTTTCTTAGTTATTTGACCAACCCACTGAAGTTGATTAAAACTTGTATGAGTAAAGATCACGGGGGCCGTACCTTTTATAGTGGGATCCGGAACCACTCTTAGGGTCTTGAAAAAGTTTTCACCAGATGCGGTAGTGGAACCCGCGCCGGGTGGAAACATTGCACACAAGACCAACGCTTGTGCCACTGAGCCACAAGCTCGTGTCTTGATCGTGTTAATCATAAAATTCTGTTGCGCAAACTCCAACACTATGGTTTCAGAAAGCAGAGCCTTAGTTGGATTGAATCTTACCTTAGGAGCGAACCCAAATTGTTGAAATAGATACGATTTCTGAGACTAGTTCGGTTAGTTATGGTGTGACACAGGGCTCTGCATTGGGGCCTATCCTGTTTTTATTGTATTTCAATGATCTGGCTAATTTCAAGATTATTAGAAAATTCACTATTTTGCAAGCGACACAATCATCCTGTGGCATGATAATGAAATAAAGAAGCTGCACACTAAAATTGTCAATGATATTTCCGTTTTGAAGGGGAACAACTTTGAAAATCATGTGAAAATAGTGAGGAAAAAGTTGGCATCTGGGTGGTTATGCTTTGCGTGTAGTGTCTAGAGAACTGGGTATGGCCACTGCAAAAGTGGTAAACCATGCTCTGATTGAGTCACACATCAGATACGGAATACCATTCTGAGGCATCTGCAATGATTAAAATTTCCATTCGATCTTTATCCTCCAGAAGCGAGCCATTCGTTACCTCCACAATGTTGGACCTAGAATATCATGTGAACCTCTTTTCTTATAGGACAAAATCCTTACCCTTCCATCTCTATTTATTCTTGAGACTGTATGTTCAATTCACAACAATGAATCGTCATATGATACGGTTGTTAGTTTCACTCTCCAAAATTACAATTGGAGACTTTCCATCCTATCAATCAATTTAACAAAAAAGTCAGTGATTTATAATGCTTCAAAATTATATAATCATCTTCCGGTCACTGGCAGTAATATTGTCTCACCAAATCACTTCAAGAGATCTGTGGAACGACATCTCTGTACTGGGGAATATCTTATTTTTGTTGTATTTCAACGATTTGGCCAATCTCAAGATTTACAATATTTGCAACCATTTTGTGGCATGAGACCAATATAAATAACCTCCACTCGAAAATTGCCAATGATGTCTCCGGTGTGGAAAGGTGGTGTAACTCCAATTTGCTCTCGTTAAATGTAGATGAAACCAATCTCTTATCGTTTAAATGGAATTTACCAGATATTCATTTAAGTAGTGAAGATGTCATTGAGCAAGCATATACAAGTAAATTCCTTGGAATCCATCCTAGATTTTGAAAGCCATGTGAAATTCTTGAATGGAAAACTAGCATATGGGCGCTATGCTCTGCGGATGGTGTCGAATACTTCAATAGTATATTTGTTCTTCAGAAGGGTGCAGTTCCTTACCTTTGTAAAGTTGGACCCAGAGTATCGTGTAAGCCGCTGTTCTCTCAACAAAAAATCCTGACCCTTCCTTCGTTATTCAATGTCGAAACTGTGTGTTCAGAACACATAAATAAAGCATCCTATGAGGCCATTTTTGGTATAACTCGCCAAAATAATAATTTAAGACTTCCTTTGCCAACTTCAAATTCAACGAAGAACTCATCTAGTGGCTCAGTATTACTAGCGATGGTTTTGTGCCCACTTTTTCCACCCTGTGCGAGTTCGACTCCCACAGCCGGCCCCAAGAGTGGTTCCGGATCCCACTATAAAAGGTAAGGCCCCCGTGAAGTTTCCATTAACTTCCGAGGGTTGGTCAAACAGGAAGCGGTTAAAAACAATTTTACAATTCATAGTGTACTCAAACTATACAATCATCTCCCACCAATGTACAAAAACATTTTTTCGCCATCTCATTTCTGGAGATCTATGGAAATCTTACTTATAGATGAGGTGTTTTATATTGTTCAAGAGTTTCTTGACAAATATTGGAATGGTTCATTTAGATGTGAAACTCCATTGAATCCTTTTAGATAGTTTATTCATTCTCATCTGCTCAAGTGGATGATATCTGTTTGTTTCTTTTGGTTACTGTTGTTCTGTTTCGTGAAGAATTTATTTTTTATAATTGTGACAATGTTATATCACCTGCACCATTTATAAACTTATTTATTTACTTTATATTTATATGACTTTATCTAGAGATGTAATATCTTCCGATAATAAAATATATATTCATTGATTGATTGATGAGTTGTCGATCCGAAGGGCGCTCAGGATGAAGAAGGTCTCTTCCCCGGAATGAAGACGTTCAACTTCCCGAGGGCACGGGGAGCGGAAGATCCAGTTCGCGGGCTGGAGGGGAGGAGCGTCCGCCCCAAGGTCGAGGGATGCGCGCAAGAAGCGAGATCGAAGAAAAATCTCGCCACCCAAAGGGAAAATTTGATGGCTTAAACCATTGAACTTGATTGGCCTGTACAAATCTTCAACATGCAGAAGCCGCATCCTACACCATAAGCAGAAAATTCGCCAATGAGCTCGTAGACGTGAAACTGATACAGGAGCCATGGACAATAGGACCAGGCCGAATAAAGATTTGGACAATATTCCTGGTAAGGTATTGATTCACAGCTCGAGAAATAAACCCAGCGGGAAAAAGTTTAACGGGAAAAATCTTCATCACCCGAAAAATGAAATGGGCTATAGAAAGCTTTAAGCTTCTCTGATCACCCAGAAAGGAACGAGTGGTACCAAGTGGTCTTGAGATAATACAGCCCTTCCTGGAAAGGCTGTTCAAGTTCAGTTTCATTTTCGGATACATACCAATGCCGTGGTGTTCATACCAAAGACTGGGAGACGTCCAGCAGGCGAACCAAAGTCTTATCGTCCCATCAGTCTCACCTCCTTTCTCCTGAAAACAATGGAGAAAATTAAAGACCGTTATATAAGAAGTGGAATCTTTCTGGACATACCCCTTCACAAAAAAAACCAGTTCGCTTGTTGAGCAGGCAAAGCGTAAATTAATGCTCTGCAATCCCTAGTCGAAGCATTGAGAAGACATACTCGGACAAAATAGATATATAGGTACTTTCGATAACACCTTTCATGACTCCATCATCGGAATACTAAAGGGAAGGAAAATAAACAATCAACGGAGATACTTTCCATTCGATTTGAGCAAACTCTGTATAAAGAGCTTCTCAAAAGTCCTCTCCCCCCCTCTTATTTTTGGAACGATTATACATGAAAAAGTGAAATTTGGAAACTGAATATTAAAGGTTGTAAACTTTCCTACTAGTGATGATAGATGATGAAATCGTCAAAGGTGACGTCTCAAGGCCATTGTGACCAATAACTTTAAATGGAGCCCCACGGCAAGCGACACCTCTTTTCAAAGGCATCAAAAAAAAACTTTTCAATGATACTGATTTTGTTTGTGTTCATGGCAGTTTTGGCAACTCGCTTTTAAAAAACGCAAAGCTGTGATGAATTAAATCAGTTAATACTGAAATTTCAAATTCAAGCTCCGCCTCTGGATAGTTGTCAAATAAGCTGACGTTTTTGTTGGTCTCCCTAATTCGACTTTTTTGTTATTGTCCAAATTTCTGTACATTTAATAATTTATGTATTGTTGATCTAACGTTTAACTGTTTTAGCAGCTTTTGGTACTTTTAATATTTTTGTACATTTTAATAATTTGTTAAACTGTTGTGAACCGAACGTTTAAGTGCTTCAAGAAGCGAAATGGTACGTGCTTTAGATGATGAAGTAGCAGCGATCCTAATTCTTGGTGAAACTGGACAAAATATTCATGCAGCAGAACGCATTTTTTATGAGAGGTTTCACGATCGCCCCGTTTTGAGGACTCATTTAAGGGAGCTTATTCGTGAGTTAATTGATTTATGTTTCCTGAGACTCAAGATATTCAAGGGAATGTCTGTGTATTCTACAATAACTAGCGACCCTTCCAGTTTTCATAGTCTATACATTGGAGTTACCTCTGAATATGAAAGATAATTTCATTACTCTGAATTGATTCCGACCAGGGTCAGGTGAGGTTCTTGAGTGAAGCTATTAGCCGCCGAGTTTGAATATGTGAATACGTTGTTCAAACTACCCAGAGAAAAAAGCATTCAAACAATTTAAATAGGCATTGTCTTTTTCAAATGGGCGTGGTAGGACTGTGTGCACAGGGCAGAACCGAAAGTTTAATTTTGTATTTACTGCAAATTTATCATTTTTAATCGCAGAGCGCTCTCGACCTATATGGTCATCTTCAGTGCTCGCCTGCAAAGTATGGTAATGATGTTTGAATGTTATTAAATGGTTATTTTAACTAATTGTCAAAGTTCACTCATTCGTCAGGTAAGAAAAAGGGCAACCCATAAAATACAGACATTCCCGAAGTTAAAATGGTTAAAATGTATAAAATTGTGACAAACAGTGTAAAATATTTTTTTTAACATAACATTTGTATCAACTGCCAGCGTTTTCCAATGTGTCAAGCCCAAAATTAACACAGATCGAATGAATTTTGGAACACAAATAGATAAGAAAAGAATGAGAAGAAGTGTTCTTCGGTTCAGCTTGAAGTGAACTAGTGAACAGAAGTTAGCCAACTGCAAATTTCTGAACTAACCTGAAATTGTTTCAATGAATACAACCTTACTTCAATCGTCTGAGAAGTGGAATGAAAGATCTGTTCAAACTTTCTTTTATATCTAGACAGATATTGTTTGTTATTAATTTTCGATATGTAAGTCCTCAAGAAAATTTAGTCTATTGTATGTGACCTCATGTAAACTCTGCGAATGATTACTGGGGCTGAAGTTATGCTTCACTGTTGGAAAAGAATTGTTGAAGTAACAAAAAATAAGAAACCCAGGAGGTCCACCAGTATTCTTGATCAAATTGACAAATCTTGATATTGACGATGTTCACATATACAGGTTTGTTGGTTTCACACAATTCAGCAATGTTAAAACCTCAATTAGACTGTTGACGATTTTACAAGAGCACTTTAGCATCAAGAACATTCAGTTGCTAGTTTCACTTTTTATTTTTTTTGGTAAACTGACCTAAGAATGTTAAGTGAATTAATTTATTTACTTTTTTCAATAAATAAACATTATATTCTGGTGAAATGAACATTGTTATATTGTCGATTCCGTTACTGGTTTTTAGCATTCATAAACTGACAACTGTGAACCTCATGCTGTTGAAATCTCATTATCTCAAATCACTTTGTCCATGCATATATGTTGTGGTTAAAATAAGATTTTGTTAAATCTGTTCTTTTAGTTTTTCATACTACAAAAAAAAATTGTTTCTTATTTCTTGTCAGATCATTATCATGATTTTTTTTTAATATGGCCTCAAATTTTTTAATTGCTTATAAAAATTCCCTTCACTTTTTTTCTGTTAAAATATCCAATATTTGTCGGCAATATACTTTTTTAGGAGGTTGGTTCAATATATGAAAAATATATATGACATACCATTTTAATGCATCTATTCCAGGCTATAAAGAATTTTTTTTATATATTATATAATGAATACAGGCTTTTATTTCAATATTATAGCTTCTCAACACATCAGGGAACTCAAAAACAGTTGAATGCGGAGAAAGTTGCAGAACTTGCTGAAAGGCTTCCTGAAAATGATAAACGTAAATCACCACAATATCACACTTTTCATAGTAGTTCATCTTTAGTGATTCATTTACTACGTAACATTGAATATCCCTCAGCTAGAGTAATAGAAAATTATTATTACATTTTTTCAGGAATATTTGCATCTATCTGGTGCAAAAAAATACATGTTATATTGGTCACATAAACATGTTGAAAAGGGAAACATTCTCAATTGAGAATGTGTTTCGATTTTCCCATGAATACCTCCAAGAGATTAACTTGAACGATGGGAGACAGTGATTAAAGTTTATCTTTGAGTCGCGGATGGTTCCACATCTGATTTTATGACCACCCTGTTCAAACAAATCAACATAGGCATGTGTTCGGTTAAAATGTTCAACATTTTAATCGAATTTGAAACTTTTCAGTTTTGTTTTCAATCACCCTATTAGTATTTCAAGAATTTCCACAAAATACGATGAGAATATTGTTGGAATAACAACTACATTTAGTTTCGAATAAAATGCAAATGAATAGTTTATTTGGAAAATACTCACATAACCTCCAATACTTGCATTGCAGGCAGGAAATAATTTTATAATTGCTTCGGCATAACCCACTTTGGTTTTATGAGAGGGCAGTACTCCTGAGGGTCTTCTCCTATATTTATCATCTAAAGATTTGTGGGTCCTGTACCACAAAATCAACTCTTTGAAATGGAAATAAAATAAATCAATACCTACCTGTACATTTATTTGTCTTTGATATGTCTCGCTTTATGCTCTTTTAGATTTGAGTTCATTAGTCAGTTCAGATAAAGCACTGTGAAATGAGTCCACATTTTCATGTGAATCCACACTTTGATAGGAGTCACTTTGATGATAGAAATCCACACTTTGGTGTGAACTCGCTTCACTTTGATCAGATCCAAGGTTTTGATATATTTCTAAAAATAAGGATAACGTATGTATTCTCAAGAAATTACAGTTATGAAAGAAATATACTCTAGTTTGCCGCAAGACCTCAGACTTACCTAAAACTGAAGTGATGGCGCCAATGGCGCACATGTGAAATCATAATCACCATATGCAATACAAAGTGAAACAAAAAACTACTAACTTCCATTTTTCTATCTGAAACACTCAAACATTCTTGAAATCACCTGCCGTAACATTACACAGCGCACAGAGGACTGAGACAGACTGTTACGCTGGGCTAGACTAGCGAATTTTCTGCGCCAATTCGACACTCGTATATGCACGAGAATTTTCGCAGATGATCAACTCGATTTTCACAACAAAATAGGATGAATTCGACAAATTTATTGGACAATAGTACAAGTCCTAAAATATGTTTCACCAACAATTTTGCTAATTCAGCACTTTGCATTTTGACATATTTAACAAACAAAATTGCCAAATTCACTCTTCACCTACCAATACCTACCTACACCTACAATAACGTTCGTATGATGCGAACGCAGAATTCTTATAAAATAATTTTTTAACCTGAAGATGACAAATACCATGTCGAAACGTAGTTGAGAGAAATTATATGAATGGACTGAATCAGAACTTTATTCCAAGAAATTAAAAAAAATATATATGTGGTCAAGAAACTAAAGAAAATATATATATATATATATATAAAAAATATATATATATATATATATATATATATATATATATATATATATATATATATATATATATATATATATGTATATACATATCTAGATAGTTGGTACTTTCAGAGGGTTGAATGATTTCATTATTTACAATGATTCCAATGGACCTGTTTACTATTTTTCTACCAATGAACATAATTAATACTGTTTTATCGGCATTAACAATCAGTTTATGTCGTTTACCACCATGTGGTGAACCTATTTGAGCCTGTGTTCAGTTTATCTTGTATTTCTTCAATGTTATCGGGTCCTTCCGCAATGGAGATACCATCTGCGAAGAGTGCCATACATTCTGATTTCACATGAAAAGATGAGTCATTTGCAAATAGTACAAAAATCAGTGGTCCCAACACTGAGCCCTGTGGAACTCCAAGGTCGACATCATACATATCTGAGTAGGTCTCTGGCATGCTAACAACGATTTTCCGAAATGGGAGATATAATGTTATCCATGGAAGAAAATTTTCCCACAGGCCTATTGCATGAAGTTTGTCGTATACAATGGTGGAATCAATAGAGTCAAATGCTTTCGACAGATCGAATAGAAACCTCTGCAACATACTTTCCAGAGTCCATGGGCTTATAAACATACTCCATGAAGGCCATTGCCGCGCTCTCCGTGGATCTGCCTGGATAAAAACCGTTTTGGCAGTCTGTTATTATTTCATGTTTCACGAGAAACGGTAATAGTTCATTATATAATATAATTTTGCCCACCTACAACTATGAAAAAATTCGAAATGGACCCCCGTATACAGGGATAAGAGTTCATAATCATGTGCCTTCCTCCATGAAGGAAACATCCACCAGAAAATTCAACCAATCATTGAAAAAATTGTTACACCAGCATGAATTCTTTGCTACATCCTATCCTCAAAATTAATATTTAATATCCATTGTCATTTCTGAAACTTCTTGTTTACCCGTACCTATCATTATTGTATGTCAACAATGTTTGCTAAAATATGTCAATCATCCAAAATGTTTTCGAAGTACCACGGCCAATGGCTATGTGCACCTTGTTCTGTTCTGTGTGTATTGGAAATAAATACTTACTTACTTAGTGTGGATTCATGCAGCATAAAATAACAATTATCAAATAACAAATGAGAAATAACATTTAGCAATATAAGTTGAACTCTTAGTTTTCAATGACTATGTTCATGCAGACAAATAACAATTATCATTTAAGAAATAACAAGTAGAAGTTGGCCAACTTTTATCTTTTTACATTATTTGAACGAGATTTTCTTCTAGTGCGCAACTAGTACGCAGATGACCGCGGATTGGTCAAACCGATGATGAAAATAACCTCACTTTTTCTAATATTTGAGGTATTGTTTTTGTTTCATATTGTTTATTGGACATTTTGAATTTTTGCTTGTTTTTTAATTTCGAGGAAACATAAAATTTCGGAAAAGTAGGGTTACCTAATTTAAATGCCTCGGATCTCCGACTTGTGCGCATGTTTACTTTTTATTTCTTAATTGTTATTTTGAGTAAATGAATGCTACATTTTAATTCTTGTTAATTGATAATTGTTATTTTTTATTTCCTATTTGATAATTGTTATTCTGTGCTGCATGAATCCACACTTACTTATATGCATTTTTCTATCACTTTGCTTATTATACAGGGAATAGTTATTGGCCTATAATTTACTATAGAGAAGTGATCTTTATTTTTGAGATTCTGCATTACCTTTCCTACCTTCAGATTATCTTTGAAAATTTGTGACTCTACTAATAGATTTATTATAAATGATAGTGGCACAAATGAAATTTGTTATAGATTTGACTACTTTTGTAGTCAGGCACTGAATGCCTACTAATGTTTTATTTTTGAGTAGTACCACATTCCGAGTTGACATGTCGTTTTATATTTTCACGGTGACCAAGAAATATTCTGCACAATAATTCGAAATTTCTAGGGAATCTTCTAATGTTTTATTTTCGATGATAATTTTTTTTTGGATAGAGATTAGGTGTAGTTTTCCCCCTTTTCTCTAACAATTTTCCAAACTTCCCTTTGTTTCTCCTGATAGTTATTTGTATTATTCACTCTATTCTGGTTATGGACTTTTTTTGGATATTTGGTGTATTTTTATGTTTTTAAATTTTTTCATCATAATGTTTTTTGTGGAATATTTTGTGTTTTTGACTAGTCAGTACATATCTTCCATTATATCCACCAAGTTTTAATGTTTTCATGGGACAGTTTATGTCGAGAGCATGAACAATTTTTTTATATATACAATTATTTGCAAGATTCTCATCTGTCATACTTTCGTATACGGCATGGAAATCTTCATCTTCAAGATCAGAGCCGGCCTTAGTGAGCGCGAGGCCTGGGGCCAACTTGTTGTGCGAGGCCCTTATATATTTTATTTATTAATAAATTGATATTTTTATTCTTTGAAGAAATTCCTATTCAATGTTCTCATTTATTCACCTTCCCCTTACTACCTCTCGGATGGCGTGCCTACTAAATATATGTTCCAAATATAAAACACATAATTTAAATAAATAATTTATTTGGCGAGAAAAACACTTTTGAATGTTTTGACAATGACAATATAATACTAGATAAAATGATATGAGAAAAGTAACAAAATCTAAACAAAACAATATATAATATATTACGTAATATACCTACCAATAATTTGAATTATTTCACTGAGTGAAAATGAAACGTGAAACGTACATGTGAGACTCATGAGATTTTATAAAAAAATCACACACCTAGCTTTAATTTTCGAAAATTCATCTATAATGGCATTGAACTCCAGCCTCGCACTTATATCAGACTCTATCGATAATGTGGCTAATGAACTCAAACGATCTTGAAACATGGATGTGCGTAAGTAGGTCTTGATTAATTTCAGACGAGAAAATTACCTTTCCGTACTAGCAACTGTAACAGGAATTGTTTACAGTACCCTATATGCGATGAAAGTATTGGGAAACGGATTTCCCATTTCTTTCAGTCGTGTCAACAAGTCAATTGCAGTTAGTGTTTCTGGTGGCAAAACTTCTCACAGAATTCTCAGTTCGATGAATAGTTCTGCTCCATCTACATCCCGATGTTCCCCACTACTGAGATACAAATCCAAATCAAAAGCATTTTTTCAGATCTTCATCTAATTTGTCGCAATTTTGAAATATTATATAAAAAACCGAAATGTTTCGGCCCATAATAACGATAATAAATCTGTCTGCGACTACATAAACACCGATGGCTGGTCAGGTTGACGAGAGTCTTATCGATATCTGAAGTCTAGCAACGTCGGGCGTGGTTAGTACTTGAATGGGTGACTACCGGACAAGGAAGTTCCATGTTAAATATCCTAACAACTGTAGCGTAGTATAGTCCATCCAATATCAATTGCAGAAGCTGTTTCTATAGGGAGCAAATAAAAACTCACTTCGCTAACACGAGCGTATATGCGAAGAAACGGAACGAAAAATAATCTGTACAATTTGGATACAGTCTCCGTCGGCACAAAGAGGCCGCTGGTCAACGTGGACTTGAGTGACTGCTGTCTGTTCTACAACCGATTCGTCTGGGCCAATCAAGTCGGACATCAATACTGGCAGGTCTGTCTATACGATGGGAGGTCATAAATCACGCGTTATATTTGTGTTTTAATAAAGAAGAATAAAAACCAGTAGTGTATGTGGTCTTGGTGTGTGCCGATCTAAATACGTTTTAGGATATTAAAATATCTAAATTAAATTAGTTATCTCTGCCACTGCTGCTCACAAGATTTCGCCGCAAGACTTTTTTATGCTTCTGCAATTGATATCGGGAAAACTATGGCATATTCGCAGCTGCAGGCGTCTTATCAATGAGCACGAGATAAGACGATAGATAACACAAATATAACGCGTGATTCATGACCTCTCATCGTATAGACACACCTGCCAGCATTGATGTCCGACTTGATTGGCCCAGACGAATCGGTTGTAGAACAGACAGCAGTCACTCAAGTCCACGTTGACCAGCGGCCTCTTTGTGCCGACGGAGACTGTATACAAGTAGTACAGATTATTTTTCGTTCCGTTTCTTCGCATATACGCTCGTGTTAGCGAAGTGAGTTTTTATTTGCTCCCTATAGAAACAGCTTCTGCAATTGATTTCGGATGAACTATTCACGAAATATTCAGTTATTATTCAACGACTAGATCAAATAAAACTCTTTACTCAACATGTAAACGGTTAAACATAAATACGAAACTATGATGTTGAACGCAACTAATGACTAATAACATGTCGTTCTAACACGTGATCATCCTAAATGTAGATAGGCGGGAGAGTGGTAGGGCCTAGAGTACAATTCCGTACTCAGGAGCTTGGTTCCTTTCTGTTAGAGAAAAGCAAGCGTTGCGAGCATTAACTAGAAATTGAAATTTCTGAAGGGTGCACAAAGAGGCCATTCTTTATCAGAATTTCAGTAGTAGCAGAAAATTCATAATGTGTGAAAGTTTTTTCAAAATTGTAATCAGTGATTTTATTAACGAAACGAAACCTTCGGTAGCGCGAGGCCTCTAAAGGCGCGAGGCTCGGGGCCCGCGCCCCGCTTGGCCACCCTTAAGGCCGGCTCTGTTCAAGATATTTATGGATATTATGTATATTTTCCTCAATATAATTTTCCCAGTTGACTTATCTTTATGATGCTATATTCAGTGTAAATAACAACCCATGATGGCCACTGATATTGAAAGGCTCACTTTTTTCATCAAACGAAAGATAATCAATATTTGTGGTAAAATAATCAAGTTCAGATACAGTAGTCATTCCAGTATTATCTTATTGATAGGCAGTTTTTATATTTGAGTTCATAGCTGTCTGGACGGTCCATGGACATTTTCTTTTCTCATTCCTCCTGTGGAATTTGTTTAAGGTTGAGGTTATCTATATTTATATCACCACAGATACACTTGTGAAATTTCGAGCATTCATTCAATATATGAGATATTCTGTATATGAATGTGTCATTTCTAATGGGAGATCTATATATATTTATTAGATAATACTTTTCATTAGCTACTTTGAAAGATATTGCACTTGTTTCTATTTGCATTTCGTCACAGTTTTTTTCTAGATAAATTTTTTTGTACAGTGCATTTTTTCTTATATATTTAATTATTCCACCATTGGAAAGGAAAACATTCTCAATTGAATATTGATAGAAAGATTTTTCTGTGAATTGAAAAATCCACGATTAAAATGAAGTTATTTTTTGTGAATGTCTAACAGAAAACAACTACTTTCCCGGTGATTTCGTCGATTGAAAAAAGTTGCAATATTGGAATTCTTAATATTTATACTAGTAATATTGTTGTCGGTAAACCACGTTTCAATTAAACATGAAATGTCAATTTTTTCCGCCTCCACAATAACTTCCAGTTGATCAATTTTATTTGATGAATGATTTGAATAATTTTGTGATTCATTTTCATTCAACTTTTTAGAAATTACTTGAGTCTCGAAAGGGCTTACGAAATGTAAACCTTTTCACGACTACATCTTTCGGCCAATATGAGGGATGGTGTCGTGGTTTTGTAAACCCAGTTTAGTGAAAATTATTTAGTGAAGCGTCTTTTGTTTGCTTCAATATGGATTTTCATCAAGTATCGGGTGCATCAATATTTTTTTTTTGAAAAGCACGCCTTTATTAGCTTGACCTGTATGTATGTAGAGATTATTGGTTCTTGAATGGTGAAATGCTTATATGCGCACTAGCCTGACTGGGCTTTCCACGGTATCGAGAGAGGCGATAATCTGCTCAAAATCACGCTGTACAGAAAAAAAATCGCACGAAATAGATTCAGCAGTACTTAAGGAAGGAGTTACTGGTAAACGTGACCGCGTTGTCTTACCGTTCTTTCGCCATTCAGAAACTAATATGATGTATGTATGTAATGGAATTTTTCAATTCAATTTTCTCCCATTTCCAGATATTCTAATTATTTGAAATTGTGCATACGTATTGAGAAACGATGGCAATTTTATATGATAAACTGCTAGAAAAACTAAACTACTACGGTGTGCGGGGGTACCTCTGAAACTTATAAAGTCCTATCTCAATAACAGAATTCAGTGTGTAGCCATAGAGAACAATTTCTCTGAATTCCAGAACATAAACCACGGAGTCCCGCAGGGAAGTGTATTGGGACCACTGTTATTTCTTATCTACCTCAACGATATTTTCCACTATATGTCGCCCTCTGGATGTATTTGTTTTGCAGATGACACAACCTTAATTGAAACACATTGCAACCCTATCACACTCAACAATCTTACTAAACAAGCCAAAAACAAGGCTCATATTTGGTTCAGTTCGAATAATCTTAAATTAAATCAAGAAAAAACCCAAAAAAATTTCTTCTCTGCTAACAACTATTTTACCTCGAATAACTCAGTCAACCTGTTAGGTATTGTGCTGGACGACAGGTTAAAATGGAGTGCCCACATTGATCATTTATGCAAAAAACTCTCCACCCAATTATTCCTATTGAGACAACTAAAAAAAGTATTGAGCATTCCAATATTAATAACTTCCTACCATTCTCTCTTTCACTCGCACCTTAACTATGGTACTATTCTCTGGGGAAACTCAACACACTCAATTAGAGTATTCAGACTCCAAAAAAAGGCGCTAAGGATCATAGATGGTGCAACCTTCCATGCCCACTGTCAGCCACTATTCAAGAAATTCAGAATTTTACCAATTCCTTGTGTCTATATCTATCAAACTCTACTGGGTTTTTTTACTAATATAACTCTATACTCAACTAATGCTGATGTCCACAACCATGCTACAAGATCATCGAATGAACTCAGAACTCCTAAATTCAGATTGTCCGTCACAGAGCAAAATTCTATAAATGTCAAAATTTTCAATAAATTACCAGTATCTGTAAAATCATTAAATTTCAGCCAATTCAAGAAATGTGTAAAGAACCATTTACTATTATATTGTTTTTACTCAATAGAGGAATTCCTATCATTTAACCATGAATGCATGTTACTCACCCCAACTACATAACCGTAGCGCATTAAAAATATTTATAATAAAAATTTAAAACAATAAAACCCGCTTAAGGGGCATGTCTAATACAATCCATGTTGTGATTGTTTTGTTGTGTTGTTTCAAAACTTTTAAACATTTGTGTCAAAACTTTTAAACATTTGTAGTTACATATATATGTAATTCTGTCCTGTCCATTTTATTTGTAATGACTAATTTTATTACTTGTAATTTTAACTATTGTTAATTTTAATTTTTGTACTTTGACATGCTACAAACATAATTTTATGTAACGTGGTTAAATAATAAATTATATTCTATTCTATTCTATTCTATAGCTATGACCTCATCATCCGCTCATAATAATAAAAAATCCCACTTTAGATTACAAAGATGAATCAATAGAAAAGTTGTTCTCCCGTAGTTGGAACGTTTAAAAACAAGCTTCTGTAGCAATAATAATAATAAAATGTATTCAGTAACATCATCAATGATGATATTGAATAAGTCAATACAATACAAACGAATAAATCAATAAAATAATACTACAGTAGGCACAACAATAAGAATAAAATATATATTTCAATACATATATAAAGCATTGTCAATAAGAATTTGTTCAAGATACAAATATTAATAAACATATATGCATTATATTATCACAGACTATAATATTCATCCAGAGTATAATACGATTCATCGAAGAGCAACTCCTTGATTTTATGCTAATGAAGATTCACAGGCAGATTCTTGATTTGATTCGGTAATTTGTTATGAACTGTTTCGGACTCAAGTCTAGGATATGTTTGGTTAACTGTCAATCTGTGTGATGGAACTCCCACATGTTGCAAATTCCTAGTATTATTATTGGTATTCCTGTTGAGACTCTGGAAGCCTGTTATATCTGATTTAACATATTGCAATAGCTCATAGATGTATATTCTTATGAGTGTTAAGATTCTGAGACTTTGAAAAATGGTCCTACAACTAGTTCTTCTACTTTCTACCGCAATCTACTCAAGAGCCCTTTTTTCAATTGTAAATATCCTGGTGCAATCACTAGATGCTCCACATGCCACAATTCCATATGGGATAATAGAGTGAAAATGTGCATGATAGTAGATCAATAATAATGGCCTACTCACACTGCGACGCAGTTGTTGCATGCAATAGGATATTGGAGCAATTTTTTTACAAATTTTATCTATGTGTCCACCTCATTTCAAGTTTTCAGCTATTTTCAAGCCCAAAAATTTTGTCCCTGTTCTTGAATTAGACCATTTACAGATTTCACCAACAGACTGTGATCAAAATTAGTCCTTGAATGATTGAATCTTAAAAGCACCGTTTTTCTGTCATTCAGAACCAGACCATTATCCGAAAACCACTTCTGAGATTTCATTAGATGCTTTATTAACCGTTGATAAGATATTATTTTTATTTATCAATAGCGATGTGTCTTCAGCATACATAACAAAGTGAGCGCTGTAAAAGTAATTGACATATATTATATATATTGTTATGATGCGTTGATTGCGGTCGTTTTTTTATTTTATTTTATATTTATTTATTTACTTTCCACAACCAGACATCATAACAAAATCATATAATTTTTTGTTTCACTTTGTTTTTACTATTATTTTTTACTATTTTCAAAATCTTTGAACTAGTTGCCCTTTGAATTTACTTTATTATATTTTGACAAATGAATACCTATATAAATATTTAATATCTCCGGCTATTTACCTTCTTTCCATCTACTCTTTTACCATATTTCCTTCACCTCAGCTAACTCAATCGGTACGCCTATGGAATCTCAGAAGTCGGTTCCACTGTGGAGCCCTCTGGTCGTTCTTGAAGTAAATTTCAGAAAATGGCAATTCATTGTTGCTCAAACATTGAAAATAATGCAGAAATTCATCCAAATAATAATTTCTTTCATTCAGGAAAAACTTACTACAACCTATTCTGCGATAAATAACCTAATTAGTGCTTCATGGCAAATATATACAGAAAACGTGCAGTTATGTGATACTAAAAGTGAAATTTAACCTTGTTTCATAGGTTATGTGGCCAATATATTAATTCATGAAAAGTTCTATAAAAAATGGTTCTTTGAAAGTTTTATTTTAATTACACTGCAGTTACTTTTCATGGTTTAAAAAAAACCTGTGACTTCTTGTGATGAGAATGTTGTGTTTCGGATTTTTCCCGTTCTTGGAAACTACAGCCCCTTTCGACTGTGACTTCGCCTCGTACTGGTAAATCTCCAATGAAAAAAGGTAAGATTAACTCTGCATCTGGAATATTTCATCTGCTATTGTACTTCATAATATTTCCTATATTGTCTTGTCAAATAACTTTTTTTCTAATACATATTGATTACTTTTCTAAATTTCAATTTTCTTTGTTCGGTTCTTCCAAAATCATTTTTTGGTTCTCCCCTCTTAGCTTGTTGATTTCTCTCCCCTTGATACCAACAACATTCGTTTCCTTCTCAAATTTTCGATTTTCACGCACCTTCTTGTTGCACTTTTCATTATTTTCAACTTTTGGCAGTTTTTATTCACGAAACATTTCTAACTACCTTACATACTATCTACAATACACGCAAAAATCAATCTTTTGACGTTTCTGCTATTCATATTTTTAAAATTCCCAATTTTGCATCAAAATATTTCCTGGCATCTCATTGGCTATTGTGTAGCATGGATAACTGAATTTGAAAAAAAAAATTATTCATGTTTTTTTTTTATTTATAATTCTTATTTCAACTCTTCAAATATTCAACGTACTTCTAAACATAACAAATTCCCTAAATTTATATTCAACATTTTGATACTAGTTAGTAAAATTTGAATATCAATTTAATTATTTACAAATTATTTATACTACTGTTTTTAGAGGTCCTTTGAATTCAAGAAAGAAAATTCTTCAAAGTTAAATGATTACGAGATTTGATATATTTAATATTTATATTTTATACTGATATATATTTTTCAATATTCATTCGATTTTTATAATTATTGGTACTCCTTTCAATTAACTCAGTTTTAATTATTTTACCTATCTCTTCCTTTAATTATTCTCAGTATTTATATTGAATTGGATATTTTATTAATCTGAATCTCTAAATTCATTTATTTTTATGTTGTGCATATACTCTTTCGCTATACTTTATTCATACATCATGAACTTATTATATTTATTTATAATTCATTAATCCTTTTTTTATTATTTTTAACTTTCCACTTCCATTTCTACATGCATTCTCTTTATACACAAAATATATTACTCTTTGTTTCTTTTTCTTCAAAATTAATTTTTTTTACTATCCATTTCTATATTTTCCCTTCATAATATTTTTTGGTTTTTCACTTTTTCTATCTGATCTGTTCCAATAATTGTTTCAAATTTTATGTTTTTCAGTATAATTGATTGTTGTTATTATTATTTTTTTCCAATTTTCAATTCATGTGTTGTTTTATTTCCTTAGTTTCTTCTCTCATTGATGTATTTTATTTTGGTTTTTCCAAATTTTCTATTTTTTTTTTTTTTTTTTTTTTTATTCTAACTTACCTATTAAATTTGTAAAACCTACAATTAATTATTCCCTAAATTTCTATTTTTGTTATTTATCTCTCCTTCTATGGAAATGTACTTGTTTTATTACTACAAGCATATTCATTATCTCAAATATTTCTTGTTTAAAATGCCTACCAATATTTCCTACAATTTCCTCCTCTCTCATGATGGGATCCAGATATTGGGCCATTGCAAACATTTGTATTGCATAATTATTATAAAGTATGCTTCGCTTCTCATCAAATCTTCCAAATTGTAATTTGTCTATAGTAATTAACTGTGCATTATGTCCCCAATATTGTTTTGAAATAAGTTTTCAAAATCTTGGAAGCTGTTAATATTTTTTTCTTGACTTTTGAACCATATATAGGGTTGATTAAATAAATATTGCCTAATAACCTCTTTTAGTTCTTCAATAGAATTTAAATGTCCAGTTTTATTCTCAATTATTTTTATAAAGGTTATGGGGGTGTAACTTTCTCATGTTGCCATCAAATTTGTTGTTAATTTATTCCCCTTGACAGGTATTAATAATCCTATATTCTATGTTAGTGTCTAACCTTCTTTGTTCTATAGATTTAATCTTTTCTTCGAAAATTCGAAATTTTTCCTGATTTTGATTTTTATTTTGATTCGATTTATTTTTTTCTTCTATATTGAAAATTTCATTCTCTACTATGATAAATTTTATATTTGTATCTTTTTGTTGAGTATCTATATTTTCATTAAGCATATTTATGTCTTTCTTTACCTTTTCATTATTACTATTTATATTTGATGTAATGTCTTTTATTTGTTTATCATTTTTTTCCACATGATAATTGATAGTGGATATTTCTTGAGTTACAGCTACATAAAATTCTACATTATTTTGTCCTATTTTTGTTTCAAATTGTTTGTGCATTTGTAAAAATTGTTTTTATTTTCTTCAGCTTTTGATTGCCTTTAATTTTCCATCCTTTCCATATTCTCTTTCATTATATCATTCATTCTTTCCTCCATTCTTCCCATACTTTATCTCATTCCATCATTCATTCTTTCTATTTTCTCTCCCATTCTTGCCTTCATTGTTCCCATATTTTCCTTCACACCTTTTATATTTTATTTCACATTTTCTCTCAATCTTCCTTCCATACTCGCTGTGTTTTCTTTCAACTCTTTTATTTCATTTTTCAAACTTCCCATACTTTCTCTCATTCTATTTTCCATACCTGCTGTGTTTTCTTTCATTTCTTTCATTTCATTTTTCATACTTGCTGAATCTTTATCCATTTTCTCTTCCATTCTTACTGAATTTTCATTCCTTCTTTCCATTTTTTTCATGATTTTAATAAAATAACTCTCCATTTGTGTACTTTCACTTTTTATTTCACTCTCACATTACTACTCTCTCCTTGTTCCTGATCACCTCTCTCTCTCTCTCTCTCTACCTTCTGAACCTTTTTCCAAATCAACTTTTTTACCACCTCTCAAATCTATTTTCTCAACACACAACACAAAAATGTCAATGCAAAAATCATAAAATATCAACTTTTGTATTTTCCTGTATAATATTATTTGACTTTGAAACAAATGTTTTTTTTTTACAATTTCTATAAAATTTAGACTTGCTTCTAATTATTATTTTGACAATTCTGCTCCGCGTTGGTTATCTCCCCTCGTTGCTGTTATAGCTGTTATTTCCCTTATTTGCCCACTTTGCTGTTATCGCCCCACGTTGCGGCGCCAATTGTTATGATGCGTTGATTGCAGTCGTTTTTTTACTTTATTTTATATTTATGTATTTACTTTCCACAACCCGACATCATAACAACAATATATAATTGTTTTGTTTCACTTTATTTTTACTATTATTTTTTATTATTTTCAAAATCTTCAAACTAGTTGCCCTTTGAATTTAATTTAATATATTTTGACAAAGGAATACCCATATAAATATTAAATATATCTGGCTATGCAATTCACCTTCTTTCCATCTACTCGTTTACCTCATTTCCTGCACCTCGACTAACTCAATCGGTACGCCTATGGAATCTCAGAAGTCGGTTCAACTGTGGAGCCCTCTGGTCGTTCTTGAAGTAAATTTCGGAAAATGGCAATTCATTGTTGCTCAAACATTGAAAATAATGCAGAAATTCATCAATATAATAATTTCCTTTATTCAGGAAAAACTTACTACCACCTATTCTGCGATAAATAACCTGATTAGTGCTTCATAGCAAATATATACAGAAAATGTGCAGTTATGTGATACTAAAAGTGAAATTTAACCTAGTTTTATAGGTTATGTGGTCAATATATTATTACAAGAAAAGTTCTATCAAAAAATGGTTCTTCAAAAGTTTTATTTTAATTGCACTGCAGTAACTTTTCATGGTTTCAAAAATTCCTGTGACTTCTTGTAAAGGGAATGTTCAGTGTTTAGGATTTCTCCCATTCTTGGAAACTGCAGCCCTTTTGTGACTTCGCCTCGTACTGGTAAATCTCCAATGAAAACAGGTAAGATTAACTCTGCATCTGGGATCTTTCATCTGCTATTGTTCTTTATAGTATTTCCCATATTGTCTTGGCAAAAACTGTTTTTCTAATACATATTGATTGATTTTTCAAAATTTCAATTTTCTTCCTTCGGTTCTTCCAAAATCATTTTTCTGTTCTCCCCGCTTAGCTTGTTGATTTCTCTCCCCTTGATACCAACAACATTTGTTTCCTTCTCGAATTTTCGATTTTCACGCACCTTTTCGTTGAACTTTTCATTATTTTCACCTTTTGCCAATTTTTATTTACGAAACATTTCTAACTACCTTACATACTATCTACAAGACATGTAAAAATCAATCTTTTGACGTTTCTGCTTTTCATATTTTCAAAATTTCCAATTTTTCATCAAGATTTTTCCTGGCATCTCATTGGCTATTGTGTTCAGATCCAATTTCATATACAGAATGTTTGAACTTTTAACATTTTGTTATCTCTTGTGCTCAAAATTATATTAGTGAAATTTGGTTTCTATAATTTTTAAAATCATGCCAATTGCTTGTAATGTTGAAAACATGTTTATTTCAAACGAAGATATCAATTAATATTATATAAGGTTTCAGAAAAACGGTAGAATCTTCAGAAAAACTGTAGAATAACACAGCATAGATTACTAAATTAAAAAAAATTATTTATGGGTTTTTTTTTATTCATAATTCTTATTTCAACTCTTCAAATATTCAACGTACTTCCAATCATAACAATAAATATATAAGAGTGGACCCAAAATAGAGCCTTGTAGTACCCCAATAAAACAGGTTCTAGTTACCGACTTTTTACCATTTACCTCTACATAGTGGTTTCTGCCCTACATACTGTCAAACCATTCATGAGCTACTTTCCTGATACCATATATTTTCCCAAGGAGAATATCATGAGCAACCGAATCAAAGGCTCTACTCAGATCTAAGAAGATCTCCAAAGCATTTTTTCATTCATCCAAATTTTTGCAAAGATTTTAAAAAAACTTTGTGACAGCTTCGCTTCTAGACATTCCCTTACGAAAACCAAACTGATTAGTGTTAAATAAATTCCATTTTTCGAATAACGTGACAACTAAATTTAAGACATATTTTTCGTGGACCTTAGCAATTGGACTGGAAAGTGAAATTGGTCCGTAATTCTCCAAGTGCGTTTTCCCTGTTTCATGAGTTGGTACAATATGGAGTGAAAAGTTAAAAATAAAATCATAATTAAAGAAAATTAAAATCACGCTTTTGTAGCAAGATGGACTGAAAAGTTAAAAATAATTAGAATAGTCATTGACCAAAAAAAAAAAATTCATATAAACAAAGCGTGGGGTGCTTTCTACTCACTTTTCATAATAACTCTACCTTTACGAAGAGCTAGCGCTGAAAAATTCAACACAACAATTTTAAGCACATCCTTGGAACCAGGTGAATTAATAATTTCATATAGTACCTCACATAAAATGATGTTGTCCTGGGAGTATGTTCTATTAAATACGCGATTGATATATTCGGAAACTTCGGGGAATCGAACCAGGCAGCTCTGCAATATTATATTTTCGTCAGATATTTCATTGCACTCCTCAGCGCATCCTGAAATTGGTAACAATTCCAAATACTATAATTTGATGCTTTCCTATTCCTAAGTTATAAGTGATTTTTGAAATTGTTTTATTTACTCTTAAGAATGCGTTTTTCTCAGTTGAATGAGTAACATGTATTTTTCATCAAGGGAAATATATCAATGGAAAAAGTTCACTTTCACCATTTTATTTAGCAGATAATTCCGCAGCTTTGCCCAAATTTAGATTTTTAGGTTAATTAAAACCTATATATACTTAAAAAGGAAAACTTTCTCAATTGAATATTTAATAGAAATATTTTTCTGTGAATTGAAAAATCCACGATAAAAATAATAAAATACTTCCTGAATATTATGTGACATTATTTCCTTCCTTCTACGTGAAGTATAAAATTTTTATTTGTTCGAAAATATGAACAGGATGTTCATAAAATCAGATGTGAAATCATCTGCAACTGAAAGATAAGTTTCAGTCACTATCGTCCATTCACAAAAAATAACTTCATTTTTATCGTGGCTTTTTCAATTCACAGAAAAATATTTCTATTCAATATTCAATTGAGAATGTTTCCCTTTTCAATATAAAATTTTCATTATCAAAATAAATTTTCTCAGTTATGATTGCACCAAATTTGGAAAAGTCAATATTACTGAACAGAGAATGGAAAAATCCTCATAATTCAGAGGGGGGCAATAGTACTTTCATACTGTAAATTGTCAAATTGACAATAGAAATCGACCTGTTTTAGGTTTTTTAAAACAAATACGATAAAAATGAATTTATTCCATACCTATGGACCGCACTGTATATACCTTTCTTGAACTATTGCTCCTAAGTAGTAATGAAAAGAAAAACGAGAATCGAAGTGACCCCGAGTTATCGGTCCGATATAAAAACCCAGTCAAAGAGGGGCTCTTCGTATCGTACTTAACGGATTCTTTTGGAAACCATTGATAGCACTAAGAAGAGCCGTTTATTTTTCATCTGCAAAAGTATTGACCTGTGAAGAAATAGGCAACAAGGCATCCAAGTTGAATATCCCAGAAAATTGGAGATCAGAAAACGCATCTTGAAAATAGCCATTTTCTACTGTAGGAAGGCCTTATCTCGGAAAGTAATTCAGAGACGTCGGATTTGTGTTCAGGAGGACAAAACTACGTAAAAAACGAATATTTACCAAACGAAAAATAATGTGATGGAGTCGATAAACAACTGAAAATGTAAGAATGAAGAGGAAGTAATACTTCCGATTTGGAATCGAAAAGTTGGCGGTGCAATTTATGCACTGTCAACATGACGAAAATGAAAATATCTAATTCTATGAGTGAAATCTGTAAAAAGTATTTTGTTGTGGCGTTAATGAAGAAAGGTGATTTTTGGTTAAAATGAATTGTTTTTATTATATTTGTAAATTATAAATTCCAAAACTGTTTACTATTTATGGCTTCAGGAAAGTCAAACATGAAATTTTATATGCAATATTAGTCAGTAACTGCTGACAGAAACCCATCAAATCATATACAGAAAGATTAACTGAGTACATAACGGTTTTTATTATGCATTTTGTGTGGAACAGTAGATAGAGAGTTTGTAGATTGTGCTGAAAAATGAGGAGGCATTTTGTTGGTTTTCAGTGGTTGAGAATGCAGTTTGAAAATCCACGACTTTGGAGGATTGAAGGGCTACAACTCAAGTGAAAGTATTAAAGAGCGCCAAGTTTTTGATTGCAGATTCAGGATGCACTTAGATTTTCCGAAATACATTGTGCCTGCAGTACTTTTCATTTTCTATCTCGGGAAGGGCGGTCGATAAAGTATAAAAGTTTCGAGACGGAACAGGAAAAAACATTTATTTTCGGAGAAATCGCATAAAGCCTGAATTTGCCTGAAACCGAAAATTACCCGATCGATTCTTGTACGAATTTTCGTATACTGACTAATAAAAGGTCAACATCTCACAACCACCAGGTACTATTTTAATAATCATTCACTAGTTCTTGTATCATTTATAGAAACGAAATCAAATAAAAATCATGAAAATAAATAAGACTAACTTTTATAGAAATGCACTGAAAACGGAAAAATTATTTCTCTAATTGTTTGACCTAAGTTATTCTGTGAGTAGCAGATTCAAAATCTTGCCGCGCAAGAATACTTATTTTATATTCGCGGCAAGCTTTTGAATCTGCTACTCACAGAATAACCTAGGTCAAACAATTAAATGAATAGTTTTTCCTGTTTAGTGCTTTTGTATAAAGGCTAGTCTTAAAATTTTTATTTTTCATTTTTATTCAATTTTTTCCAGTCATTCATGGAATCCGTCATATTATTGAATTCTGACAAAAATTGATAATCTCCAACCCCAAAGAAACCCACATACCAATTTACAATACAAAAGATGTCACCATTTTGGAGCCGCCATCTTTAGTTTTTGACAAAAACATCATGACCCCAAAAACCCCCACACACCAATTGTTGAATAGAATCGAACCATAATAACAAAATTCGTCCGCTATATTGGAGCCGCCATTTTGTTTTTTCTCTAGCAAGGATACCATGATGCATTGTCACCGGGATTTTAAATACCTACCAAATTTCACGTTAATCAGACAACTAGAAGTGGGTCAAAATTCACTTGCAAGATTTGAACTAAACATACAAATGTGAAATGTGGAAAATGAAAGCGTGTAATAAAAATCCAATCATATCCTGGCAAAATTTGAAGAATTAAATAGAACTAGATTTTGGACACATCTTGAATTGGTTTACCCACAAATACCTTGAGTTTATGCCCTTCGTTCCATATCAAAAGAACATACCACATATTAATAGCCTAGAAATTGAATCAAATAATAAAATAATCAATAAAAAACTTTTTCGAAGACAAGCTTCTATCAAATTCCTTAAAAATTAAAAAATAATTGCTTTGGATGAGTGACGTAGGTTACTCCGTGAGTTATATATTTAAGAGCTTGTCGCGCAAAGTTTTCAGTTCTAATACAAGAGCGACAAGCTTTTGAATCTATAACGCACCGAATAACCTACGTCACACATCTAAAGCAATTATTTTTAATTTTCAGGGCATTTGAATAAAAGCCTGTCATTAAAAAGGCTGTTTATAATTATTTTATTTTGTGCTTTTTAGTGAGTACGCCTTAATCTATGCCTTTTTGTTAAAGCATCGTTATAGTGAGGCTTTTTTTCTGTAAGTTCTGAGCTATCTAGTTCTTCAATGAGGAGGTCATCGGAAGATTGTCTCGTCCGCCATCTGGAGCTGCCATCTTCAATTTATGAATTTTGACAAAAAATCAATAATCTTCGACTAAATTCATAATCTTTGACCCCAAAAACCCCGACACACCAATTTGGAATAAAAAAGGTCCATAATGACAAAACTCATCCACCATCTTGGAGCTGCCATCTTGAATTTATGAAACCCACACATACCAATTTTGAATCGAATCGGACCATAATTAGAAAACTCGTCCGTCATCTTGAATTCATGGTTTTCCACAAAAAATTCATAATCTTCAACCCCGAAAACCCCCACATACCAATTTTGAATCGAATCGGATCATAAACACAAATCTCGTCCGCCATCTGGGAGCCGCCATTTTTTTTTTTTCTCTAACAAAAATCCCATAATGAATTGTCATCGGAATTATGGACATCTGCCAAATTTCACCGTAATCGGACGACGATAAGTGGGTAAAATTTAACTTTAAAATTTGATTACAAACATCGGTACAGGTGAAACTAAATAAAAGCTTATAATAACCTAAACGTAACAATACATGATACACAAAATATTAAGTACCTAGGTATAACCTTAGGTAGGTATATGAGACGAGATTAATAATATTTCAGCAACCCTGCGACAACTTCTCCAGATATTCAAACAACTTGGTGATATATTTATTACTCACCATGAAAATTCTTTAGTATGCATTGCTTGAGAGTCGCATACGATATGGAATTATCGGATGAGTCGGAATGAGTCGCAGAAAATAATCTGAAAAAATTGTATTCAATACAAACATATTTTCTTTAAATACTATACAAAAATTATATTTCCTCGACCAATGCTCTCTATGCAGAAGCAAAATGCTTTGATATAAGACACCTTTTCTTCCACTCCATAGTAAATGAAACCCAATTGAATTTCATAGAACACTAATATTCGACAATGCAAAACACAAATTTGAACCTGAAAATAAATTAACAAAAAAAACCGTAGGTTAACGTTACACGTTGCCTTGAGAATATGGAAAATCTGATAATATTCTGCAATTCATCAAACTTATTCTAAAGTAAACTCAAATTATATCTTATTATCTGACGGGTTAGGGATCGGAAATATTATCAATCCTGATTTTAGTCAAATTATCAAATAGTGTAGGTATGTATATATTTTGCCCGGATAGTTATTTATTAGTACAGATTCCTCCCTCAAAATTTCCATTAAAACTTTACTTTAATATTTCTTCATTTTTATAATAGTGGTAATGAGAAAATTCAGTCATTATATTTGTTAGTTTCAAACACAACTTCGGTTTCAGCGGCTTTCTATATTTGTTCTGTTATTCTAGATTTTTCAAATTGTCAATTTTGATTCATGTATGTATATGTACTTACAATTGTATTGTTGATTATTTTTATCATGCAGAATAAACCCCATTATCATTATGCAAATGAAAAGGAAAACTAATAACTTCGCAAAAATCCCTACTATATCAAAATTGCCTTGAAATTCCGTAATATGTTCGAGTCCAGCATAGCAAAACGTTCCTTTCCAAACAGCGTTTTCCAAATTACACCCAAAACGAATATATTAAAGGAAACTACTCCCAAGGGGAGTTTTGCCTTCCTCATATTCTGTGCAATTCCAAAGGAACTGAACGGAAACAATAATATTTCAAACTACAAATCAAATCAATCCCACAAAATCTCCTCTTGCGAGAAGAGACTATTTACATATACGTATTCGACTCGATGATAAATACGTTAGGCGATACTTTGGAAATTTGTATTTTTCTTAAAGCCGACCAAGCAGTAGAAAGTTCCGTAAGTGGATGGTTGTAGGAGTCTGATTTCAATTTGTTGTAACTTCGAATATATGAATGCTTGGGGTTTTCTACGAGTAGCATTTATTTGACCTACTAAAAAAAGGGGTTTAGATGAATTTGTATGTATGTTCACTTTTCCGCAAATTTCTCTTGGTATATTGACCAATATCCATGAAATTTTAAAATCCTATTTTAATTTTATACACTGGGTTTGAATTTTTTTATTTCTGATGAAAATTGTTGTATTGCGAAAAACTTGTATTTGAGGTGTTAAAATTCTAAATTTTCAAACGGTGTACGGGGAAGAACAAAAAATAGGGATTTCGATCATGGGTAAACTACCCTTATTTTCGACATCATCAAAAACATTTATTCAGAAAAGTTGTTTAGAATTAGGAATAATAATGAAATTTGAAATCACAGCTACCTACGCAACAATTTTTTCCCCATTTTTTTATGAATCTAGCCTCCTAAAGAGTCTCCCTCATATTACTTATTTTAATGCAAAATTTGGTCCAATTTATTATTTGTACTATATCGACGTTAGTTGAAAATGGTTTGAATTTTTACTAGTTTTTTTGTGCTATTTTAATATTTCAGTCTGTATTTACGACCATAATAAATATCAGTATGATTCAATGGAAGAAACTAATTTAAAAAATAAATTAATTAGTACTAAGCAACAAAATAATACAAACCTGCAAGTTTACGATCACTTCAATCATAGTGTTACATTAAAGGGTAGTCCTAATTCAAGTATTGAACATAAAGAAAAACCAAATTACAAAAACGTTCAGAAACCTGAATAATCAATAGTCGAATCTATAAATTTCCACATGTCTTCCTTCCACATGTCTTCCTGGCACAACACTCCCTAATAGCATTTTCTCAACATTATAGGTATCACGGATGATACTGAATGCAGGTGGTGCTTGGAGGATGAGGAGTCAGCCACCCACATCCTCGCGGAATGCCCACATCCTCGGGCAGCGCACCTCGGGAGTATAGTTCTGAACCCGGAGAGTGTGAGAAAGGTATCGGTTAGAAAGCTGGCTGGCCTCCTTTGCTCGCGAAATAGGGTACCTTCAAAGCTGAACCGATTCCCAGCAGCGGTGGTTGCATAACGGGCCCGATAGAGGCCTACATACTAATGGTTCTGTCCGCCCACATACACTCTCATTCTATCTTCTATCTATCATTTTCTAATTCATCGATATTTTGAAACAGTCTTCGAGCATAAACCTTTTCCTTAAGGTACCTCCATAGAAAAAAATATATAGGAGTGAGATCGGGAGACTTCGCTAGTCATATATTGAGTGTCTACCAATTACCAATCCATTTACTCTCCAATTTATCATCGGTATATTCTTTAATTAATGTCGTACTATGAAACGATGCTCTGTCAAGCTGGAACCATATTCATTCTTTTCCTTTGCTGTGAGAATTGATCAATAATTGGATCTATCTCAAACATAAAAAAGTAAGAACATTTTATTGTTCATATCGTCACGGAAAAATAATGGATCAATTAATTGATTATTGAAAATCCCATACCAGACGTTTGTTTTGAAGGAATATTGCTCTTTGCATTCTATTTGGCGGCAATTTGGCAAATTAAATTACTACTCCATTTGAGGTGAAACTCGCGTCATCAGAAAACAACACATACTTTGCAAACTGTTTATATTCTTCTATCTATTCAAAATAAAAATCTCCGTTCGTAATCTTTTTTTTTTAACGTATCTATGAATTAGGGTTAATAAGACTGATATTTATGTTTCAATGATATTCGTTGTGCTGATGTTTTACTAACGCCTGTGATGGAAGATACAGCAACGAGACTACTTCTCGAATTCTCAGTTACTGCCAATAATACATTCTGTAGTATTTCATTGTAATTGTTTTCCACAGATCCCGTGGCTGAAAATTTTTGATAAATTAGTCCTACAGTTGTGTGACATACCGGATTCTCGGGATGACGCAGATTGAATATTTCCGCTGTTTCTCGATTTGTTCTATTTTTGCTTTGAATGAGAATTATTTCAATTTTGTCATTTGCACAAATATCTAATTCATGCACACCCTCAGTTAAGAAACGCAAAGTTTTTTACTGCTTAACCCGGGATCGGTCGCGTTTCTTTCACATAGGTAAGAGGTCGCTCGTATAGATTTTTTCTAACGTTTGAAAAAGTAGTTTTTTTGTTAAAAGGTTTGGTTGTATTAGGAAATAGTTGAAAATAACAACAACAGTTATGAAGAAAATTATTTATTGAAACATATTTTGATGCACAAACGACAGACTATAATTTTTTTGCGTTTCGCGCATTTGCTTCTACGCCTGGTGGTTTTGTCACAATGTTTTGTGTCTTAATTTTACCTCTCCGAATATTTGGCTTATGCTTCAGACAGGCGGTGGTACCATCTTTTCCCATAAAACTTGTTTCTCGCGTTTCAATTTGAGCAGGTGATGCAGGTGGCTAATACTTCTTCATCAGCTGATTAGTCCGTATCGGTATGATGTTTGCTATGTTCATCAGGAACATTACTTAGGTCTGATTTTTTCTCTGAATTAACCTCCACGTCTGACATTACCTCTTCATACCATTTCAACCACAATTCTTGTTTTTTTCCATCATAACTAAAAAAAAAATTGCGATTTATATGTTGATGTTTTAGCTTATGCAATAATACAATCCAATTCAAGTGTTAATAAAAATTATTTACTATAATATACTTACCTAACAAACTCTATCAAATGGAAACTACATAATTTTTTCTAGCACCAAAGGTCGCGTTGTGGGATTTTTTCTAACAAATCTACTAACGTGAGCGGTCGCGTTTTAGATTCGTACTAACAAAGCATAGGCTTGGTGCAACCGGGGCTCTCACCTCCAACTTAATTGACTCTGAGGGTGGGGGTGCATCTCCACTAAGCACTCCGGGAACCATACTGAAATAGCTCAAAAATTAAAAAAAAAACTTGTAGAGAGTTTATAATTGTTAGATTTTTTCTAACAGCGCAAGCGATGTGAAAAAGTCAAAGGAAATATGAGTTAATTAATTCATAGATGAATTACCCATGTGAAATATGAAATTATTCCTTATATTGTACGATACTGGAAGTATAAACTTTTTTTCTTTTGGAGTACCTTGAGAAAAAAATGTTTGATCGAAGACCATTTCAAAATATCGAATTAGAAAATGTTATTGGGGAGTGTTGTGCCAGTATACCGAAATCTTTTTTTAAAATGTCAATAAAAAAATTTGTGCACGAACAATAAAATGTTTGGCGATGGAAGGAAGACATGAGGAAATTCAAGAATTCAGTGAATGATTATTCAGGTTTTTGAACGTTTTTGTTATTTGGTTTTCAATGTTTAATACATAAATTAAGACTACCCTTCAACGTATGATAGAAGTGATCGTAGAGTTGCAGATTTGTATTAGATTTATTCAATTATTTTCTTCCATCGAATCATCCTGATAGTTATTATGGACATACATACAGAAGAAATTTGCACCAAAGAATTAGTAAAAGTTCAAACTGTTTTCAACAAATGTTGATATTCTATTACAAATAATAAATTGGACCAAATTTTGATTTAAAATAAATTCATAGAAATATGACGGAGGCGCCTGAGTTGTAACTTTTTTAAATACTTTTTTTCAATGTCGAAAATAAGGGTAGTTTACTCCTGATCAAAATTCCGATTTTTGTTCTCTCCTGTACACTGTTTGGAAATGTAGAACTTGCAAGTTCTTCGCAAGGCACCAATTTTTATCAAAAATGAAGTTCTCTGACAAATGGATAATAAAACTAGTTTTCCATACGTTGCAAACTATTTGAAACTCACTGTATATATATATATATATATATATATATACATGCAATACTTTGAATAAAACTTTGAACTTTTGAATGAATATACAGGGTGTAATCTAACCTCTTGCATACTCGTGAATGACGGGTATATATGCCATTTATATCAAATTACAATGGTTAAAAATTTGAAAAAAAAGTTTTTATCAAATTCGCCAAAATTTGGAAACCGCTCTCCGCCTTACCTCAACTGACCTTCTCAGAGTCGCAAGAATATAACAATAATATGCAAAGTTCAATTGAATGTTTGTAATAATTACAGAAAGTGGCTAAGCATGCATTGCAGGCAACCGGCGATAAGTATGCAATTTAATAGCGATAAAAAAACGAACCTCGTTGTATCGAAAGTAGTAATGAAGTCGGATCTAGTAGATGAAATCAACACAGTCTGAAACACAAAACAAATCACAATCATCAAAAAATCTTTTGTGAAAATACAGAGACTATAAGAGTGTTTTATTGAAAATAATATCGATGACATTATGACCTAGTGATCCAGAATGATAGGTGAACTACTGTTCTCTGCTTATCTGGTGAATGAAATATATTACTACGCAACCAATCAGAAAACACTACGCGAAGTGCACGGGAAGTAATTTGAACATTCTTGTCTTTATCTTCCACTGAAGTTTGTTCTTACAACTAAACACCGAACATTTCAATGCGTTCGAACATATCTGAATTTTCCTGAGCAGTACTAACAGCTTTCTTTTTGGCCTTGTAAGAAGCACCAAAGCTATACCAGGGCACAAAACACAAACACCGATCGTCTTTGAGGCGCCGGAACATCACCACAAGCCTTCCACTGCCCTCTCTTGCACCTACTAAGAACTTGCCACAACTGATGTTGGCGATCCTGAATTTGTTTTGCTTTGTGTAGGGTATTTATTGTTTTTTTTTTAAGTCTGAATCATTGGAAAAACTTTTCATTGCAATGCAATTGGGAACCACTGCAAATGAGGCGCCACCTATTATCTGTATTCTGAAACACCAATATGGTGACCAATGCTTTATAACTATAAGTGTAGTGTATAAGTTTTTGATATTTTTGTTGTTATATTATCATGAAGCAATGCATTAGCTTGAAGAGTTTTACCTGAGCGTTTTTGAGAGGGCCAGAAGCTCAAAGTATTTGCTCTAATCTTCAGTGTATTGATAGTACATAATTCTAACAAACTATATTATATCTCCACTCTCGACTATTTCTATAATAGAGTGTCATTTATGTAGAAAGAATCAGAAAACCGTGAATATCCACTGTTTACCTGTCATTCTGTATCACTGGGTCATAGTGGCCATTGACTTTATTTTTAACTAGTTCATGCCCGCGGTTTTGCCCGCGTGGATTTTGAGAAGGTTATACTTTTTCATAAATTTTTTTATTCTATGCAAGAAATATGCAAATTAATTTTTTTATAAATATGGCTCCACGCTAACATTTTTCATTCATCAACGATATTCAATTGAAAACAATTCATATGAATGCAGATTAAATAAGAAAAACATCTTCAATGTATCCATTTTTTCAATAAAAATACACTGAGATTGAGACTGTTACCATAATTATAATTGTAATGCATTGCACCAGGATTTGAATCAGTGTGCAGTATTCGTTTGGATCGAGCAATGCATACTCGAACTGTTTTGTGTCTTGCTTCCCGTCGCTTGATTGTTTTGGACACTGCCCAAGCCCATTCGGCTTGGGCAGTGTACTCGATCGGACTCCAGTCTTGCTTGTAATACCTTATTTTTGAGTGCTCGAGGTGTAGATCGACCAATCGCTTGTCGTTTGTGTGGCATAATTGATTTGACAGTGAAAATAATGCTTTGTGACGTCTCTCAGAAATGCATTTGCCGAAAGCAAAGAAAATGCGTGTGATATCCATTATCTAATGGTTACCAACAATTGGAGTTCCACAATCAACATTACTTCACACATTAAATGTCACGAAAACACACAAACTGCCACTAAACTATATGAAATACACTCATTTGTTCAAACTACTCGTGCGCCACCTATTGTGAAATGGTTGTACTAATTAAGAATGATTTCAAAGGTGTACGCACAACTCACCAAAGTTTCATCGTAATCGGAATAATGGTAGAGAAACGCATACGGCACAAACAAAAAACTAACGGAAATATCATACAAACTCTCACTCCTTTAGGAATTAAATTTCTAAAAGCACTTAAACACGTATTTCGTTTTTTGTAGCATTGACCTAAAATACCAATGATCATTACTCTGACTTGAAAACTAACGCAAACCCTATTCAAACTTTCACACCCCATTTCACCCCTTCTGGGAATTTTTAAAAACCCAAGATCTTTCTTTTATTTCTAACAGAGACGTCAAATACCACTTTTCTTCCCCTAACATGAAAACTAACAGAATCCCTATACAAACTTCCAATCCCTATTTACCCCCCCCCCATTTCACCCCTTTGGGTGTTGAATTTTCGAAAACAAGTAGGTATTCTTTCATTTATAACAAGGACCTCGAACATAATTTTTCATGACCTCAACTATAAAAATTTTCAACCCCCATTTTAAACATTTTAGGGTTGAATTCTCGAAAACCCCAACATTCGTGTTCTCTAATTGGGAAGAAAAGCCCAAATACCAATTTCCGTGACACTTACTTCAAAACTAACGGTACTCCCTTTTTCATCCCTTTAGCGATGAAATATCTTGGTACCCCGTCATCTCGTTTGGCTGGCATAATCGATTTGATAGCCAGAGTAATGTGCTTTGTGACTACCATTACAAATTCACTAACCGCTTTCCACTCCCTCACGGATATAATTTTCAAATGAGGTTAAACACGATTCATTATTATAAAAACTAACGAAAACTCCATGAAAATTTCCACCCCCTATTTCATCCCTTTGGGAGTTCAATATCTAAAAACACTGAAAGGTATATTTCCTTATTTGTTACAATGATCTCAAATACCAATTTTTATGACCCTAAATTGAAAACTAGCGGAACCCTCAGACAAACTTTCACCCGTTTCAACCCCAGGAATTTCTTAATATACTGAAACAAGTTTTTTTCTGTAACAAACACCTCAAATTCCAATTTGTATGACCGTTACTTGGAAATTGACGGAACCCTCATACAAACTTCCAATCCCCATTTCACCCTCTAGGGGTTGAATTTCCAACAACAGTGAAACACGTATTACTTCATTCGCAACGAAGACCTCAAACAGCAATTTCTATGACCGCAACTTGAAAACTAACGGTACTCTTATACCCAACTTTCAACCACTTCAGGATTGAATTCTCAAAAACCCTGTCATATGTGTTCTTTGATTGGGAAGAGGGGCCCAAATACCAATTTCCATGACTCTAACTTCAAAACTGAAGGTACTTTTACTTCCACCCACTTTTCACCCCTTTAGGGAAGGAATATCAAAAAAATCCATAGTGGTTATTTATGTCATCATAATTGTCAAAATTTCAGTTCTTTAGTTCCAGAGGTTTGGACTGGGCGTTGATCGTCAATCAGTGGGACAGTCAGTCAGTCAGAACTGTTAATATTCCCCTTCCTGTTAACTTTTGAACGGTTTAACATAAAACAATGGGACAAAAACCGTTTTGAATGATATCACCGATACTACCTTTTGGAATTGAATACATTGTGATTGCTCGATAAATGCCGCGAGGGGGCACATCTGTTATGTTTACTAAATGAAACAGTCCTTTACAGTTCTATATCTTTTACTTATTCCAAAAGACTGTTACAACTTCTTGTCAAAATTGACAGTAGTCATCTACTCATGAATGACCTGATCCTATACAAATGAATACAGAGTATACAACTGTAACTTAACCAATTAATAGAAATACACATCATCTCCCCTTTACATTATATTTTACTCAGAATTTCATATTCATTAAATCTAATGATTTCTTCCTTCTCTGAGCCATTATCACATATATTTGTATGTTCACTCACTAAATTGTCACCTTTTGGAACCCTCAAATGTATACTGTTCCTTCTATACTCAGTTCCATCCGCATCTTCAACTATATAAGAACGTGGAGTAATAGCTTTTTTTATTACTACGCCAGGCTCCCATTGATTTTTTTTTTATAGTTATGTTTTGCCCTACATTTAATTCTTTCCTTTCCCTACAAACTTGTTGATGCTTTGCCACTGCTTGTTTTTTCAATATTTGAGTATGAGCATCATCTAAGGACACTCTATTTGGTTTCAACAAATTATCACTAACATGTATTTTTGTCTTCAAACTTCTATTCATAATTAATTGAGCAGGTGATAAACCAATATGGGAATTACCCTATAATTCAATAGTGCAAGATTCAAATCACAACTTATTTTTTTTTATTTTTTTTTGCAATCTTTACTCCTCTTTCTGCTAACCCATTACTCTTAGGGTATCGAGGACTACTGGTCACAATATTAAAATTATATTCTTCTGCAAAATTTCTCATTTTGAAAGAAGAAAATGGTACATTATCAGAAATAAAAAAATCGGGTACACCATGTGTAGCAAAACAAATTTTAAATTTATTTATAATTTCTTCAGCAGTTTTATTTTTTATTGGGACAATTTCTAGCCACTTTGAAAAATAATCAAAAATAATCATATATTTTGACTTTTCATATTCACCAATATCAGCTGCAATTTTTGAGAAAGGTTTTTTTGGCACCTGATGTGAAACCAAGGGTTCCTTAACATTGTTAGTTTTGAATTTTTCACAAATTCTGCATTTCGTTACATAATCTTCAATGTATTTATTTATTGATGGCCAGTAACACACTTCCCTAGCCCTACTTTTTGTTTTAACCACTCCGAAATGACTTTCATGTAACAAGCCTAACATATAGCAACGTAATGAATATGGAACAACAATTCTATTATTGAGAAACACTATATTATCTATGACCTGTAACTCACTTCTCAAAGGTAGATATATACTTTTTCAATTGACCATTTATTTTGTTACCACAAGGCCAACCCTCTTCACAGTATTCGATGATTTTATTCAAAATACAGTCTTTTTCAGTTTCCTCTTGGAATTTTTTCTTTTTCTCGTCTGAAATATTCACAATAGAATGCACATTGTGTATAACTTCCAACATTGATGGATCATCCTCAACAAATTCTTTTTTGAAATTTCTAGAAAGAAGATCAGCAACATGTAAAAATTTTCCAGGTATATAATTGACTTCCAAATTGGTTTTAATCTCTGAAGTTTTGCTGAAGTGATATCAGATATTTTATTTTTCATGATAGACACCAAATGTTTATGATCTGTCAAAACAGTTATTAGTTTTCTACCATATACGAAATCATGAATTTTTTTACAGCGAATGTAATAGCCAAAAATTCTTTTTCTACTTGTGCATAATTTACTTCAGTATCAGTCATACTCCTTGAAGCAGAGAAAACAGGTCTATTTAACTGTAGCAAACAACATCCCAACCCACTCTTAGAAGCATCTGCTTGAATAGTTATTTCTTTTTTTTCATCAAAGTTTTTGAGCATAGGTGCTTTGGAAAGTAATTCTTTCATTGCAATGGAAGCTTTGTTATGATAATCTGTCCAAGAAAATAAAACATGTTTTCTTAATTGACCTCTAGGAGGGGCAGTTACTTCAGCTAGATTCGAGATGAAATTTCTAAAATTATTGAAAACTCCCAATATTTTTTGATGCTCAGTTTTATTATTTGGTGGTACCATATTCATTACAGACTCTATCATCACACTCTATCACCATTTACTTCCATTCCATTTTCTGAAAACGTATGACCTAAATATTTAACGCGTCGAACTCTAAATTGAAATTTATTCGGATTAAATTTCACATTCAACATTTTGGCCCTCTCGAAAATGTTATTCAAAATTTTATCATGTTCTTCAATAGTTGGAGCACATATCAATATGTCGTCAAAATAAATTATGACACCCTGTATATAACCAATTAATAGAAATACACAACAACATCAACTTACAAATTTCAAATAGCATAGGGGATCAAGTGACACATTGTTGAACAGATAATTCAATTCTCTTTTCAACCATCTAATTTTTTCGAATTTCGTTCGAACGTTTTTTCACAATATGCATTTGAAATGTCAAGTATAAGTGCGGATCTGAATGGTACCCTTACCTCGATAACTTTTGAAAGGTTTGATGTGAAACAATGAGACATGAAATATATTGAATGGTATTACCGGTCCTACTTTTTGAGAGAAGATACATTACAATTACTCGACAGAGGGCGCTGGGGCACATCAACTTGAAAATTTCGAAAGGCATAGAGGTCGAGTTGCACATCGTTGAAAGATAATTCAATGTTTCTTTCAACGTTGTTCTACGGAATCACAATTGCGAATGCGGCTTTTTATAGTCCCCCCCTTACTATTTACTTTGGAACGGTTCGATATAGAACAACGGAACGAAAACTATTGAAATAGAAGATCGTGGTTGCTCGATAGATGGCGAAGGGGGGCACATCAACATAAAAATATCTAAGCATATGAGATCAAGTCGTACATCGATGAAAAGATAATTCAATTATTTTTTCAGCTATTTACTTTTTTAAATTTTGTCATTTTTTTTCACAATATGCATTTTTAATTTGTGATACTTGACATTTCAAATGCATATTGTGAAAAAACGTATTGACGAATTGAAAAAAAACTGGATGGTTGACAATAAACTTGAGTTATCTTTTCAACGATGTGTCACTTGACATGCTATATGAAATCACAATGTCTTTCATTTCGAAAAGTAGTATCGGTGATATCATTCAAAATAGTTTTCGTCCTATTTTTCTACGTCGAACCGCTCAGAAGTTAACAGGAGTGGGGGGGACTATAAAAAGCCGCACTGTGTATGCGAAATGTGGTTTAATTGTTATATCTCTGGTTCCCGTCATCGTAGCAAAATAAAATAAATACGAGCCAGGTCTATTCATATTCTTTCAAACACTAAAAGTTTCGTCGAAATCGGTCCAGTAGTTTTTGCGTGATGCTCGAACAAAGAAACAAACAAACAGACAATTACAATTTTATAATACTATAGAATACATAAAACACTGTTTGTGTCTTTGTGTTCTGATTTTCTGATGACTACGATTCGTTAATTGCTTCAAAGTGTGTTGACTTCATCCACTGATTCTGAACGCAAGTAGTCTGCAATAATTTTTTTTTTATGTATTCATTTATTTAGCCTCTTTGGCTATACATTCCAACAATACAAATCAATTATAATACTACTGATAATAATTAGAAAAAAAAAGTTCAAATGTTTTTCCCCCCACACTCTACACACCTGTATTGTGTAGTGAGAAAAAAGAAAAAACAAAACAGCATAACATGAAAACATAGACAATTTGAAGTCAGAAATAGGAAGAAGGAACGGATACTGTTCCGTTCCTTCTTCCTATAAACAATATAAAAATGGAGGGTTAATAGGAACAGAGTAAAAACATATTACAATTGGCAGTAATTGGATGAATCAAAATTCAACAGTGCAGTTAACATGGCTGTAAGTTGGTGAATAATAATGAATATACAAATTTTTTATGTTTCTATAATTCTCAAGAAGTTCCTATAATTACTATAGATATAAAGTTCAATGGCTGAAGTGAATTTCTTGAGGTTAGCATATTTCCGAATGGCGAGAGGTAATAGATTATATGCTTTAGGTTGAATATATGTTACAAAACGGTGACTAATGTTCTTGTTGTTAAGTGGTGTAACGAGTAGTTGGTTCAACGTGCCGCGTGTATTGTAACCATGATTGAATGTTTGCTGACAATGACCACTCTTATAGGCAGATATTGAAATTGTTAAAAAATACAATGACCAAATATTAAGTATATCTGGAGAATACAGTGCATTTGTCGAAGATCGTTTTTTTTCGTCTAAAGATAATTTTTAATATAAAATTATGGATCACTTTGAGATTTTGTAATGAGTTTTCATACAGACCACCCCACACTAGTACTCCATAGCGTAGGATAATATATTTATTCATCTATCAGAAATTATAGTGATACAATTAAGGAAAACAAATAGAAAAAAAAATCATGAACAAATATAGAGAAAACCCAAGTATAGAATTTCAATATAATAACATATTCACAATATAAACATATGAGTATACATTTACAGCCAACACATCAGAATACAATATTTTTTATTGAGGTTTGTCTTTGTTGATCAATAGATTCGCGATTATCTAGTCTGTGAATGTTACCAATCCATTCCTTAGCGAGTTTGTTTAATGAAGATGTTGAGCATTCGTTTCAGTTTCACTGGGACAAAATTATAGCAAATTATGAATACATTCTTATAGATATACTCTCTTCAGGTCTTATAGTTACAAAATTTGGATTGGATTAATATCTTGTATTGTGGTCATGGTCCCCTTCAACTTGATTTATTTGTATATTGCTGTTAATCGTTCTCAATAAAAGTAACTGTTTTATATGAAGATTTTTTTCCTTATAGATTTTGTCTATTGAGTATAGTTTGGGTTTTTGGTATATAGTTTTCAGTATGTAGCGTTGTATTATTTCTATGTATATTATTTGACATTTGTATGTTCCACCCCACTCAGCAATTTCATAGGTCAGATAACTTTCAACAAGATATATTGTCTTCAAATGGTGTGTATTAAAATATTCAACAAGGTATTTTATTTTATAAACTATAGTTCGCAGTGTCCTCTCAACAAAATTCACATAGATATCCCATTTCAGATGGAAGTCTAGATATTTTATATGTGACACTGCAGGTATGTTTATGGGTGTTCCATCTACAGGTATGGAGAGTTTGTTATAGCCTAGTAGGTATTTGGAGTTTGAACTGAACCACAGAATGAGTTTTACCCAAGTTCACTGTCAGTAGTCCACTGTCGAACCATTTCATAATGTGTGAAAAATCACTTTCGGCTATTTCTTTCAGAGATGTCCAGTTTTTTAACTGATAGACTATGCCAGTATCATCGGCAAAACCAACTCTGTGACCTTCTATTGCAAGACAGAATAGAACATTGAAATATAGATTGAAGATGATTGGCCGCAGTACTGTTCTCTGAGGAACACCATATTCGATATTCACGTTTCCCATTCTGACACATCGCTTACGGTTGGTGAGGTAACTCTTCATTGGAGAATGTGGTATTCATCTCAATCCAATTCATTCCAATACTTCCAATAGCTGATTGTGACTAACGGTATCAAAAGCCTTCTTTAACTCTACGAATATGCACAGGGTTGGTGTATTTGCACCAATGTTACTGCTAATCCTGTCAACTAATGAAAGTATTGCATCCTGGGTGGATTTCCCTTCCGTGAAACCAAATTGATTTTTGGACATTATTTCATTTTTTGCTAGATAGGACAAGCTCCTTTTTTTAGCACTTTTTCGAGGATTTTGACGAAATTTGATATAAGTGATATTGGGCGGTAGTTATTGATATCATTTTTTTTCCGCTTTTGTGGATAGGAGTCACCACTGGAATTTTAAATGTTTCTGGATATATTCCACTATCTATTGACATGTTGATAACATATGCCAGTGGTCTAGCGATCTCATATGCAAAATTCTTTGAATGATATTGTCTAGCCCGGTAGATTTTTCGAAATTAAAATTGATTTCTCAGAGTTTTGTTTTGAAAATTAGTGTTTTGTTGAATGCTTAGACGTTTTGTGTACATTTTCCAAAAAATCTATTGAACATAATTTTTTTTTTCTTATCTATTCAACCCATTGGAGCATACAAAAAATTCATTGCTTATAATTATATTATATTATCATAATTCACGCATGTGCATGTATTTCTTTATATACAAAATTCAGTTTTTGTATATCTTTTATTATTTTTCCCTCGTGAATTATTGAAGATCGGCTATTGACATTGAAAACAGTTTTGTTGCTTCATAATTGAAGTTTACTACTATAAAATAGTTCAACTCTTTGGAGCAAATGAAAAAATTATTGCTTAATATAGTTTATTTTCCAGTTTTTCATTTGCTTAGAAGATTTAAACAAGGCGAGTGCAGAGAATCATCCATCACCAAACGATTTTGTTATCATGAATGATAATCGGAAAGCTTCCATTTCTTGGACAAGATATATGTCTACCCATAATTCCAAAATTGTTGCTACATTTGCCGGTCAGCTGAAGTCTATATTGAGATGTTATTTTTGTAATTACTGCTCCGTTACTTTCGAAACTTTCTGAGTACTTTCAATCCATATTCCACAGTTGCCAAACGAAGTCGTGAATTTAATCAATGAATTGAACTGTTGACAGAAGAGGAGACTTTGACTGACGATGCGAGCCCATAATGTTCAACTTGTGGAATGAAGAGAGAATTCAAAAAGATGATTCGTATACCAACATTTCCAAACATTTTAGTTATATATTTAAAACGTGTTTCTTCGACTGATGGCACTAAATTGGACAATGTGACTAATTTTCCCGTACAAAATTTGAATTTGGACCAATATTCTGCTCAGGATGGAATGAATACTCTTTATAATATCTAATCATATATAGCGGCAGCATTTCCAATGGACACTGTACGGCATATTGCAAACACCCTTATTCTAATTGTTGACACATCTACGATGACTCCCGTGTATTTTCCAAGATTGATTATCTCATCTCCCAGGGAGCATGTGTCCTTTTCTTCGAGAAAGTTGATGATCTGAATTCTGATGGTGTAGTGGGTTTTTCCGGGTTTTCCTCCAACTGAAACGCATCACTTCGAGTACCGGGCTTCAATCAATATTTTCATCTGTATATATAATATATATAAATCCAGTGTCCTGATGTTTGTTCCCAGTGAACTCTTCACTAAGTCAACCGATTTCGATGAAAATTGGCATGTATGTGTCATTTTTTCCAACTTAGAGATAGGCTATTTTTCATCCCCCTAAATGTTGAGGGTGGTCCACCCCTTGATTTTTTATTTTATTTCTTGGTAATTTTTTTTATGATACAGCATTCAAAAATACATACAACCCTAGATTTTCACCCTTCTACGATCAACCCCTATTTTTCCGTCGCGATTTTTATGTTTTTTTATTTTATCCACAGATCCGCAATAGGGTTGCAAGATGGTAATCGAATATAATAAGTGTAGTACGATAAATTGAGAACGGGATGAAGAAAAAACGGGATAATAAGGAAAAAAGGGGATAACGGGAAAACGGGATAACGGGATAAAGAAAAAACGGGATAACAGGAAAACGGGATAACAGGACAACAGGAAGCGAAAGGAGTCAAAAGCATAGTCTAGATGGAACAACATAAAGGAAAACATAGAAAAAAAGAAATTCTACGCGGACGAGAGTTTTCGGGAAAAACATTTTAGGGAACATAGAAACGTCTGTCGGGTTTTAGTTTTAGTTTATAACAAAAACCTTAGCCACAGCAACGCGTGGCCGGGTCTACTAGTATTTTATATTTATAACTTCGCTTTTGTATTTTTAAATTAATTTTTATGTCTATGTATTATTCTCTATAAATTTTGTTATATTTCAACAAAAATATTTTTTGGAGAATTTTTAATTTTGAACAGATTATTGTTGTTAATTACTACCCAATGTACGACGAATGTCTGGCATATGAAACATATTTATGATTAAAAATGCCCAAAGGGGTCGGACGTATTTTGTGATAAACTGTTTATAGTTCAGACAAACATAGTTATATTCCAGAAAGAATTTTTTTTCTTATGTGTGGAAGTAATAGAAAATAAAAACACTATTATAAACCATCAATTACAATAATCTTAATATAATAACAATGCTGCCCTACTAAGGAAAACGGTCCTATCTCCAAAATAGTGGTTTTCAGATATTTCAACTTTTATACTTAATCGTTTTAACCGATTCTTAGCATTTCATGAGGTATTCCCGGTATTGGTAAAACTTATTATTAGTCCAATGTAAACTCATTAACCACATAATTACTTCACCCTTATTGTTAACTTGTGGATGAACACAATAAAATTATATTTATATTTCTTCAGTAAACTGTGTGTGTTATTAAGTGATCGTCGCTCTGTTTTGTGTGAAATTTTGTCGCGTATAAATTTTTATAAAACAAACATTTGCGAGAAAAATTAGAAAGGAAGGATCGGAATATAAAGGTACGAACGAAATATTCATGTATTTGAGATATTGGGGAATTACTGAGTCCTTCAGAAAGTTATATGATGAATATCGAATATATTTAGTAGCAGGAATAGCAGTTATAACCAAAAGTAAGGTTATGTATATTTAATTAATAAAAGAAATATAAAAATCAATAGATTCAAATGACCACTTTCCCACCTATTTTAAATTTTATTTGCTCGAAACTGCATTGATGAAAATGTTATATATTCAATTAGTTTCCAAACTTTGATATTTTCTTTATCCTCAGATAATATTGACTGATATAAAACATTTTATTTCTGAATAAGTTGATATCTGTTGGACAAACCCCAATGGCTTCTTGAGATACGGCCCAGAATGAATCAATTTTCAAATAGTTATTGCAATAAATCTGCTGTGTAAGCTACAGAAAATATCAATAAGACATTTAAAATTATATTCTGAGAATAGGTATAATCTTTATTGGTGTCAGCCCTAGCAAAATAAACTTTTAATAAAGTTTTCCTTCCAGTGGTAAATCCTCATTTTTCTTGTGGAGTATTTAGTGCATATTATCTCACAACTATTTGTAGGTAAATAAGTAATTATTTTTAACATTTATTTTTCAGATATCTGTGCATAAATGCGCTTGCCAAATTGTGAGCTTTCAACCCGAAATAATGCTACGTTGAGATTATTCCATTTTCCACTAAAAGATACTGCTTGATTTAGACGTTGGACAGTGCACTCATTATTTTTCTCTATTCTAAATATAATTAGAATAGATGCATGGATGTCGAGCAGATATCATTCAACATTCTCCGTGGTATTAGCCAATAATTCATATATATGAATATTAAATTGCAAATGTTTCTTTCTAAAAGACATGATTGGGTTGGCCCCCATCAGTATAGAGCAGAACCAGCCGAATTTCGGATATTTGGCTGAAGCGAGACTGAATTAAACATCGACACAGCTATGCTTAGTCAAAAATGGGTAAATGTTACGCGGTGAATTTTGAATTCACCTGCGAAACGGATCTGGTGACAGAAAGAAACATCCCAGGAACTCCAACTGCCCGAAACCGGTCTATAGGTGTCAGGCGAGACTGATTTGAACTAAACACAATCTGTCTTTTAGAAAAAAACATTTGCAATTTCATATTTATTTATATGAATTATTTCATGTATGTCGAGCAGATATCATTCAACATTCTGCGTGGTATTAGCCAGGAAAGTAGTTGTTTTCTGCTCTTCATCTACCAACCTTTAGTTTAATTTATATTTAACTATAGGGGAGCAGACTTTGAGAATTGTTATTCTTTGATGAATATTCCTCTACATTTTGCGAAAACAGTGGCTTTCCTCTGTTTATAATTAAGTTTCTTGTTTCTTGAGGGTTTGACTCGTATAAAAAATAGTGATTTCTTTCAAATAATCATTCATTACATGTCCATCGTTTCAACTGTGACCACAGTCTTCTTCAGGGATTTTTTAGTGCTAAAAGTTATGTTAAAAAACAATGATGCAATAATAATAATAATACATTTATTTCACTAGTCAAAAAAAACAATGCAGAAGCAAAAGCAATTACCAGTGTACATTGACTAGGAAAAAGTCACAGGAAAAAGAAAAAAAATGTTAAATTGTATGAGTAAATGTATATTATTGTAACGAACCTAGGCCGGACCTGTCGCCTCACGCGTTGCCATCGACAACGATGAGGTCATCCCCGGAGATATTCGAGAACAATCCAGTCGCTCTGCCGCGGAAAACAACGGTCAATATTGGAAACAATTGGAACATGCTGGTCGCCAACTGCCAGAATTCGAAAGATCGGGAATTCTGTAACGGAGATAAATAGGCAGCCCTCAAGATGGCACTCGCAGTCTGAACGAGCCCATACGATCGAGCTATACAGTGGCATAATATAAATTAAGTTGTAGATTTAAGTGTGAAATAAATTAGTAAAAACCAAGTTAAGTTTATTTACGTTACAATTGGTGTCGGAAGCGAGATTTTGAGAATGAACAAGTGATCGTGGAGTGGATAGTCAGAAAAATAAATTGATAGACCTTTTTGTACGCCCAAAATAGACAGTGGCCCGGTTTTCGCGAAGTGGACAATTGTGCGTGGGAATATAAACTGATACACTGTTCGCGTGAAACAGACAATAGACTGGTGGCCCGTGGAAAAGAATTCGCGACGTGAATTTTAAACAAACTGATAAACTTTTCGTGTGAAACAGACTGATACCTCGTCAAAGACAAAATGTGTTCAAGAAAAGTGCGCCTTGCGGATTTGAAGGTAGCGGAATTGAAACAGGAATTGGAGGAAAGGGAAATGGAAACAACGGGTAAAAAGCAAGTACTCCAGGAAAGACTTGCAGAAGGACTTATACAAGAAGGTGAGGACCCCGAAACATTTTTATTCGAAGTTCCCGGAGGTGATTAAGTTTGGTAATGAATAAACTCGAAGAAACTACTAAATCCGTGAAAGAAGAACTGCAACAAAATTCGAGGACTTTGGAAGGGAAGCTTGAAGAAAATTCTAGAAATCTGGAAGAGAAGCTTGAAGAAAATTCTAGAAATCTGGAAGAGAAGCTTCAAGAAAATTCTAGAAATCTGGAAGAGAAGCTTCTAGAAAATTCAAGAAGCCTGGAAGAAAATGCAAGAAGCCTGGAAGAGAAGTTCCTGGAAAACACAGAAGGCCTAAAAAAAGAATTGTGTGGTGTGGCTAATTTTCTAGAAGAAAGAATGGGAACCGTTGAGACAGAGATAGATAAAATTAGGGAGCAAATGAACATGGAGGTAGATAAAATAGAGGAAACGATCAGTAAGCTGGAAAAACGAATTAATAGTGCGCCCTCCACAGAGATGGTTAACGAACATGCAATGCTGGACTTGAGTTTGAACTTGGATAAAGTTCAAGAGGGTATAAAAGATGTCAAGGTCATTTCAGAAATAGGGAAGCTTTCCATGAAGCCGCCTCAGTTCGACGGAAAAACTCCATGGGCAAATTACCGCCGGCAGTTTGAAGCAGCGGCCAAAGCAAACGGATGGAATGCAGGGGAAACACGTATACCACTCCCAGCTGAAAAATCGCTGCCAAAAATCGGGTGAATCCTTACAAGAATTCGAAACTGACATTGCACGCTTGGTTCGTCTCGCACATCCAGCCACACCAGAAAATGTAATGGAGCGACTAGCGGTTCAAGCATTCCTGGATGGACTCCGTGACCAAGAAACCAGACAAGCGTTGACATTAGCCCGTCCAACACATCTCGTAGACGCACTGGCACGCGCTTTGGAATTCGAGGCAGCGAAACAATCTTGCAAAAGCCAGAGTAAAGTCCGAATGATTGAGGAAGACTCACAGGAGCCTGCTAATTTGGAAGTTGCCATAAGGAAAGTGATTAAGGAAGTTTTGCCTGAGAAAAGACAGATAAGATGCTGGAATTGTGGCAAAATTGGACATGTGCGTAGCAAATGTCCAACATTCGAAAACACGACTCCAATGCAGGAAAACTAAAGAAGGTCGACGAGAAGGGGCAATCGTCGGCCTGTGTCCAGCAAGCCCCGGTTAACAACGCATATGTCGCTATCCTGCAACGACAGAACAGAGGTGTTTTCGTAGACGGTCTCATCAATAACGAGCCTTGCACCATGCTGCTAGATACAGGTGCGACTAGGACAATTCTCGGGCCTTCCTTTGCCAGAACACCGGCAAAGTGAAACATCAGGCACCTGTAGCGGACATCGAAGACGATGCAATCATCGGAATGGACATCCTGAATTCCAGAGGGTTTGAATTGGATTTCAAAGACGGCGTCCTACGTGTCAACGGAGAAGAGCTGGTACTTCATGGGAGAAGTGAAGAGTTGATCCGTGTGCTGTTGGCTGAGGATGTAAGCGTACCTGAGAGGGCTGAAACCATCCTGGAGGCTCGCGACGGGAGTGCGAGCAGTGGAGACGTAGTGATGTTCGAGCCCAAACTTCATGATGAGAGAATTGGACGAGGGATTGCCCTAGGGAAAACCCTGTTACGTGCTGAAAAATTTGTACCGGTAAGGGTCATGAATGTCAATTACTTTCCAGTGACCTTAAAGAAAGGAACAATTTTAGGGCACTGCTCGTCAGTTTCATCTGTGATCCGGGGCGTACGAGGTACGATTAGCCAACCCAACAACTTGCCCACAGAACTAGAAAAATTAGTTGCCATCTCTTCCAAAGATATAAAACCAGCTCAACAGCCCAAACTAAGAGATTTAGTCAAAAAGTACCAAGACATCTTTGATACCGGACAAGGAAAAGGAGGTCGAACTAATGTGGTCCAGCACAAAATTGATACTGGGGGTGCCCGACCGATCCGGCAATCAGCAAGATGACTTCCTCTTCCCAAGAAGGAAGAGGCTGACAAAATAGTCAGCGATATGGGAAAAGAAGGAGTTATCGAACCATCTGACAGTCCCTGGTCCTCTCCAGTCGTACTGGTGAAGAAAAAGGATGGATCGACACGCTTTTGTGTAGACTATCGCCAACTTAATAATGTCACGAAGAAGGACAGTTACCCTCTCCCGAGAATAGATGACACCCTAGACACGTTGGCTGGTTCCACGATTTTCTCGACCCTTGATCTGAAGAGTGGATATTGGCAAGTAGAACTGGCTCAGGAAGATCGAGAAAAGACTGCTTTTACCATCGGCTCAGGATTGTGGCAGTTCACCGTTATGCCATTCGGGCTCTGTAATGCTCCCGCCACATTCGAAAAATTGATGGAGACAGTGCTGAAGGGACTCTCATGGAACACCTGTCTAGTGTATCTCGACGACATAATTGTGGTCGGCAGATCGTTCGAGGACCACGTGAAAAACTTGGAGGAAGTATTCCTGCAACTGAGGAACTCCGGATTGAAGCTGAGCCCTAAGAAATGCCATCTGTTCCAAAAAGAAGTACGATACCTCGGCCACGTTGTCTCTGGGGAAGGAGTAGCAGTGGATGACCAGAATATCAAAGCTGTTAAGGATTGGCCCATTCCAAAAGACATTCACCAACTTCGAAGTTTCCTTGGTTTATGCACATACTATCGCCGATATGTGCTGGGATTCGCCAACATCGCTAAACCACTGACCAGGCTCACGGAGGGCCAAACAAAGTTCCAGTGGTCCGGAGAATGTCAAGACTCATTCAGGAAGCTGAAAGGAGCTTTGATCAACGCACCTGTACTGAGCTATCCCCTACCCTAAGGGAAATTCATTTTGGATACGGACGCCAGCAACGTGGGACTTGGAGCTGTCCTATCTCAGATCCAGGAGGGACAGGAGAAGGTCATTGGTTATTTCAGCAAGACGCTTAGCAAACCAGAGCGCAATTATTGTGTCACCAGGCGAGAGCTGTTAGCTGTTGTGAAGGGAGTGGAGCACTTCTACAAGTACGTGTATGGAAGAAGATTCCTGTTGAGAACTGACCATGCAGGTCTCAAATGGCTCTTACAGTTCAAAAATCCTGAGGGTCAAGTAGCACGTTGGATCGAGAGACTCCAAGAATTCGATTTCAAAATCGAACATCGAGCCGGAACTAGCCATAAGAATGCAGATGCCTCGTCGCGAAGACCATGTCCAGATGATTGCTCACATTGCCGACGAGCAGAAGAGAAAGAAGCAACACTTTGTAGAACCGCGGCAATGGATGACAACTGGAATGACAGCAAGATCCAGAAAGACCAAGAGAAAGACCCCGACCTTGGCTTAGTTGTCAGCTGGAAGAAGGGCAATCGAAGACCATCATGGCAGGAAGTCGCAGGTTACTCGCCGGCTGTTAAGTCCTATTGGGCACAATGGAACTCTCTTATTCTGGACAATGGGATCCTGAAACGTGTGCTGGAGGCCGATATTGGTGGGGAAGACAGACGCCAAATAATTGTTCCCAGGAACAGAAGAGAGGAAGTGCTGCGGGAAATCCATGATGGAGTCGCTGGAGGACATCTGGGAGTGACGAAGACCCTGCAGAAAGTGAGGCAACGGTTTTACTGGACCAATTGTCAAGCTGACGTCCAGGACTGGTGCAGAAAGTGCGCTGTATGCGCTGCTAGCAATGGACCTCGAATACGACCCAAGGCCCCGATGCGTCAGTACAACGTAGGCAGCCCGTTCGAGAGAATCGCCATTGACATCGCCGGCCCGTTTCCCGTATCCGACCACGGGAATAAATACATCCTTGTGGCAATGGACTACTTCAGTAAGTGGGCGGAAGCCTATGCCCTGCCCAACCAGGAAGCCATCACCGTCGCCGACGTCTTGGTGAAAGAGTGGATATGTCGATTCGGTATTCCAATGGAGCTGCACTCGGATCAAGGCAGAAATTTCGAACCCAACCTATTCCAAGAAATATGTCTACTGCTGAACATCCGCAAGACAAGAACCACGGCCCTACATCCGCAGTCCGATGGAATGGTGGAACGGATGAACAGGACGATCAACCGCCACTTGTCCAAGGTTGTCTCTGACCATCAAAGAGACTGGGACCAGTATCTTCATTTGTTCCTGATGGCCTATCGATCCGCAGTACACGAGTCAACCGGTCAAACTCCAAACGAGTCCGGTTGAACATCCAGAGTGCCAGCGATAAAATGAAGAAGACCTATGACATCAAGGCCGACGCTGGAGGATTTAAGGTTGATGACCTGGTTTGGCTGTACAACCCCAAACGTCGTCGTGGACTATCACCAAAGTTGCGGAACTCGTGGGAAGGCCCGTATAAAATCGTGAAAAGGATAAACGACCTTGTGTACCGAATCCATAAGCCACTCCGAGGGAAACCAAGGGTCGTCCATTTCAACAGGTTGGCCCCTTACGCTGGAAACCATGACCAAGTTCGCACCCTCAAGCCACCGGAGGATGATATGACGTTCGAGAAGTTTATGTCCTTGTATTCAAACGGGCAGAAAGTTCTACATGGGGTTACTAGAGAGGAGTCACGAGACCTTTTCGAGGTGCCTGCTGACTACGCACTAGCGCACTGTGTGGCAGAAGATCTTCGAATGTCCAGGGGCATCGCCGTAGTGTTCTCCAAGAAATTTGGTCAACTCCAAACACTGCGGGAGCAGAATCCAGAAGTTGGTGGGGTGCTACAGTTGAAGAAAGGCCAGAGGAACATCTACTACCTAGTTACCAAGAGGCATTCCCAAGATAAACCGTCCTATGAAGATGTCTGGAAGAGTCTCACCAAACTAAGAGATACTATGGTGGACCAGAATCTGGTGGATCTAGCAATTCCAAAATTGTCCTGTGGTATTGATGGGTTGGACTGGAGAGTCATAAGAAGTATGCTGGAGGCGATATTCAGATCCAGCGGCGTCAAAATTTTGGTTTGCTGTAACCCTCTTCCACGACCGATCATGAAGACCGTGGAGTGTTACTTCCATCGAACTTCACGGTGCAGATATGGGGAGTCATGCAGATATCGTCACACTCCAAGGATGAAATTTCGGGACGAAATGTCTTTAAGAAGGGGGCAATGTAACGAACCTAGGCCGGACCTGTCGCCTCACGCGTTGCCATCGACAACGATGAGGTCATCCCCGGAGATATTCGAGAACAATCCAGTCGCTCTGCCGCGGAAAACAACGGTCAATATTGGAAACAATTGGAACATGCTGGTCGCCAACTGCCAGAATTCGAAAGATCGGGAATTCTGTAACGGAGATAAATAGGCAGCCCTCAAGATGGCACTCCAGTCTGAACGAGCCCATACGATCGAGCTATACAGTGGCGTAATATAAATTAAGTTGTAGATTTAAGTGTGAAATAAATTAGTAAAAACCAAGTTAAGTTTATTTACGTTACATTATAATCAACTATTGAATATGAAAAGTTCAGTTTGAAAATTCGTCGATGGTGTAGCAATTTTTCTCGATAAGACCACTTCTCAGTGCAGATTTGAAGATATTTATGTTTGGTGAGAGTTGAATTGCTCCGTCTAACTTATTAAATAATTTTTGTCCTAGATTAAAATGACTTTTTTGATCCAGAGAGGTTCGATGTGCATTGGGTACTAATAAATCTTCCGAACGAGTTGAGTATTCACGAGGTTGTCGGTAGGATCTGTTTTTATAAACATAGAGGCAGACTTCGTAGATATATAGACCAGCAACCGTGAGTATTTTAAGCTCTTTAAAAGTATTTCTACAAGATTGGTGCCATCCCAGATTAGCTACGATGCGAATAGCATATTTTTGAAGTATGAACACCCGGTTAGCAGATGACTCCATAGCCCAATTCAGAATCCCATACTGCAGATGGCAGTTGATGGTTGTATAATATAGATTCACCAAGACCTCCTTCCCACAGTGGTTTGCAATAAACCTCAGCCCAAAACAGTTTTTACGCAGTTTCTCACAGAGTGATTCAATGTACACCGCACATGTTAGTTTGTAATCTAAAGTCAGACCTAGCATTTTGCTAGTTCTACACGACCCAACGCGTAGTTCATTATTTTTAAAAATATTGAGGGTTTCAGTAGAATTATTCAGGGTGGAATTTATCAGTGTAGTTTCAGTTACATTTAATTCCAAGTGGTTCTTATTTGCCCATGTAATTATCCTTTCGTAGTCTCTGTACTGCTAGGGCTATCGTATTTCGATCCGTGATCAGGAAGTTTGTGTTATCCGCATATACGATCACCTGAACTGATGAGAGAGCATGAAAGTAGTTAATCAAATCGTTAGCATGAATTATAAAAAGTAAAGGTCCGAGTATGGAACATTGTTCCTTAGGTGCTACTTGACTTTGGGTATTTTTGATAACTACTTTTTGGGGCATTTCGCTCAAGTAGTTTGTGTTTGTTCTTGTTCGTCGTTGTTTTTTAACATGATGTTTCAACATTTTTTAATAACTTTTAGCCCCAAAAAATAACTGAAAAAAACTATAGTCCGATACCAACCAAACAACCAAGAAACAAAAACTTAATTATATAGATATATAATATATATATATATATATATAATATATATATATATATATTATATATATATATATATATATATATATATATATATATATATATATATTGTTCAAATTATTCAAAAAAACAGGATAAATGGAAGTCCATTTGGAATGTTGATTGTAGGTTTCAATCTCGAAATAGTTCAAGGTATGGAACATTTGTAATATTATCAAAATTGAATGTATAAAATCACATTACCGAATTATTGAAAAAATAGGCAAACTCAAAATACCAAAGTTTGTGAAACGTTGAAAACCACAATTTTTTACCTAAATTTTGAAGGAATCTCTTTTGTAAGTTTATTAAAATGGTACCAATTCTCTTTATTCCATTCCGAACAACTAGATAGTACAAATTATATTTATAATTTTAAGTGTATCAAATATGGTATATTTGATTCATTCTATTCCAATTAGAAATGGCAGAAATATTTTATGTAAATTATAGTTTTCGTGGAATAATCAGAAAACGAAATGTTTCTTTTCTACCAATAGAAAAATATGAATGTGTCTAATGACCTTTTTTCATTTTTTAACATTAAACATTCATTTATTTTCATATCTGAGATCATAATAAAATATCTCAACTAATACGCATATTTTTTCTTTCTTATAGATTTTTATCACCATATTCGGAAGATTTGCATCTAATAATTGTTCCATTATCCCATGTATTGAGTTATATCATAAGAATGAAGAGGTTTTTCAGTTCCATTGGCATCACCACCAATGAGCCATGAAAATTGTGCGAGGGAGAGGCAACACATACCGCTACTGAAGTCGGTCCTCAAAAATTCTGTTCAAATCCAAAGTGCAGCAAAAAAACTATTTTTTATGTGATAAGTGTACCCAGGTCTTTTGTAGCACAGAACAAGAACTGTTTTTATAAATTGCATAAAAATAAGTTGATACAGACCAAGTGTAAAACAAAAATCAATAAAACTATACAAAAATTGTTTGGATCCATAATTGTAACCACCATACACGAAAAAATATCCAAATCATCTTTTGTATCAATTGCGATATGGTGATATTTTTCTGCAATCATTTCATTACTTCTACAGCCCAAAATGTGAACTCAATAGTGAGGTTTCCATTACAATCTTAAGAAATTCAGTACATTATACATAAAAAAAATTGCATATGACTTTTCTCTGGGTCTGTGAGAGCACCATGCAAATTATTGTATTCGAAGTGATTAGATTGTGCGAGGAATAATTTGAAAGATTAACCCGCATTCTAAAAATATTTTGATATTTTGAAGTAGTCAATTTTTCTATACTTACTTCTCAGTGCAACAAACACAAAAATAAAAAACCTATTAATTATTATTTCAGAAACTTCATAAATCTGATAGAAACTTCAATATTCCTTATATTTTCCGGAAGATTGTTATAAAACTTTATCTTACTGTAGACAGTGCTCCATTTATATAGGGATTTCTTATAAATAAGACAAAAAAATTATATTGTTCAATAAATATGAGTTGAATGGTGTATTTCAAAATGATCTGGATGATTCATAAGAAATTCATTCAAAAATATAGATTGGTGGTATGGCCAGTACTTTCTATGACTTGAAGATTTCTCTGCAGGAATCTCTTATGCATTTTTTCAAGTATTCTGATAACTTTTCTGTTCACTTAAAATGTGAAATCAATAGTGAGGTTTTCATTGGATTCTTAAAAAATTCAGTACATTATACATTAAAAAAATTGCATATGACTTTTCTCTGGGTCTGTGAGAGCACCATGCAAATTATTGTATTCGAAGTGATTGGATAGTGCGAGGAATAATTTGAAAGATTAACACGCATTCTAAAAATATTTTGATATTTTGAAGTAGTCAATTTTTCTATACTTACTTCTCAGTGCAACAAACACAAAAATAAAATTTGAAATTTGAAAATATTTCTTGATATCATAGGGCTCCATATTACATAATTATTTCAGAAACTTCAGAAATCTGATAGAAACTTCGATATTCCTTATATTTTGCGGAAGATTGATATAAAATTTTATCTTACTATAGACAGTGCTCCATTTATATAGGGATTTCTTATAAATAAGAAAAAAAAATTATATTGTTTAATAAATATGAGTTGAATGGTATATTTCAAAATGATCTGGATAATTCATAAGAAATTAATTCAAAAATATAGATTGCTGGTATGGCCAGTACTTTCTATGACTTGAAGATTTCTCTGCAGGAATCTCTTATGCATGTTTTTAAGTATTCTGATAACTTTTCTGTTCACTTAAAATGTGAAATCAATAGTGAGGTTTTCATTGGATTCTTAAAGAATTCATTACATTATACATAAAAAAAATGAATATGACTTTTCTCTGGGTCTGTGAGAGCACCTTGCAAATTATTGTATTCGAAGTGATTGGATAGTGCGAGGTATAATTTGAAAGATTAACACGCATTCTAAAAATATTTTGATATTTTGAAGTAGTCAATTTTTCTATACTTACTTCTCAGTGCAACAAACACAAAAATAAAATTTGAAATTTGATAATATTTCTTGATATCATAGGGCTCCATATTACATAATTATTTCAGAAACTTCAGAAATCTGATAGAAACTTCAATATTCCTTATATTTTGCGGAAGATTGATATAAAATTTTATCTTACTATAGACAGTACTCCATTTATACAGTGCTAGTCAAAAGTCCCCTCCCCCCCTCGTATCTTTTGAACGGGTATACTTATAATAATGAAATTTGGAGGGTGGAAATAAACGGATGTAGGCTTCTCAACTGGTCATAACAGGTGACGCAATAGTCTTAAATGACGTCACAAGGCCACTGTGACCAATAATTTTAAATGGGACCCTATGGCAAGTGACAGCTCGTTTGAAAGGTATTGAAAATACCTATTCAGTCATACCAATTTTGTTTGGGTTTCGGCTGATTTTGATTGATAAATTGAAGAAATACGAAAATTATAGTTTCGCATTTAATTAATAAAGATTTAAGAACCAGTTCTTGTAATAAGTGTTCAAAATGTGCTCCATCTACTTCCTGGCAGTAATGCATCCTATTGCTAAACTCTTGTCGTACTCGTCCCAGTGTGTCAGCGGAAATTGCCCTACATTCTTCAACAATTCGTTGTTTCAGAATGGCAATACTGTCAGGTGCTGTAGCGTAAACCTTATATTCCAAGTACCCCCATAGAAAAAAATCTAATGGTGTAAGGTCCGGTGACCGAGCTGGCCATTCGATCGAACCTCGTCGTCCAATCCATCTACTACGATATTCTTCATCTAGGTAACGTCTTACTGTACCGTAATAGTGTGCAGGAGCACCATCTTGTTGAAACGTTATTTCCAAGTTGTCGAATTCATCTGGATTATCTTCTAGAATTTCAAGAATTAACGCCTCAATATCATTTTGAAACATCTCCAGATACAATTCACCGGTTAAGTAAGCATTGAGAAAAAGAGGCCCAACTATGTGGTTCCTCCCCAAATATTTACTTTTTTGGAAATTGAGTATGTTTTTCACGAAAGATGTGAGGATTTGTGTCACTCCAATACCTCACATTTTGATGTTAACATTCCATTGAGAAAGAAAGTACTTTCGTCACTAAAACAAATTGTCTGTATGTAGCCTGGTTGTTGGTTCATTTTATTGGACATAGTTTCACAGAATTCTAGTCTTCGGTCGGGGTCATCATCTGAAAGTTGGTGCACCATTTTTAATTTGTATGGATGAAATTTGTTTTTAGCCAACACCCTATGTACTGTCCTTTGACTGACTTCACAGATAGACGCAACTTGGGCTGTGGAAGAAGTAGGGTTTACTACCTGATGCTTCAAACTTCCGAAGAAGCTCCCTCAAATAAACCCTCGATATAGGGCGATCAGGGGTACCTCTCATTAAACAGTCGTTCCGCTCCATGGAAATTGTTTCTACATTCACCAATTATTATGATAGCTGCTACTTTGTCGGCTACAGTACGTACCATTTGCCTATGTAAACACTTAAACGTTTCGTTAAACAATAGCTTAGGTAAATTTTCAAGGTATAAACACTTTTGACAAGTAGAGAATTCAAAAACGTCAACCTTTTTGACAATTAACCAGAGGCGTACTTTAAAATCTTTATTAATTAAATGCGAAACTATAATTTTCGTATTTCTTCAATTTATCAATCAAAATCAGCCGAAACCCAAACAAAATTGGTATGACTGAATAGGTATTTTCAATACCTTTCAAACGAGCTGTCACTTGCCATAGGGTCCCATTTAAAATTATTGGTCACAGTGGCCTTGTGACGTCATTTATGACTATTGCGTCACCTGTTATGACCAGTTGAGAAGCCTACGTCCGTTTATTTCCACTTTCCAAATTTCATTATTATAAGTATACCCGTTCAAAAGATACGAGGGGGGGAGGGGACTTTTGACTAGCACTGTATAGGGATTTCTTATAAATAAGAAAAAAAAATTATATTGTTTAATAAATATGAGTTGAATGGTGTATTTCAAAATGATCTGGATGATTCATAAGAAATTAATTCAAAAATATAGATTGCTGGTATGGCCAGTACTTTCTATGACTTGAAGATTTCTCTGCAGCAATCTCTTATGCATTTTTTTCAAGTACTCTGATATCTTTTCTGTTCACTTTAGCCTCAAATGACTAGGCTCCTAACAAAATAAGAATTTGCCTAATATACAGTTACTTCAGGATCAACACTTTTTGAGAACTCCCATGGCATATGTTACTCTAGATAGTTTATTGCAAAGCTTGTCTATATGATATTATATCTGCAATATTTTCATTTATATTGTTAATAAATATAATAAACAAAATTGTACCAAAAATACTACCCTGTGGGACTCCCATAGACGTTTTCAAGGCAACGGATCTTTCTATCGTTCCTTTTGGAGTTCTACTTATTATTTTCTTTTTCAAAGATGACTCAAACCAGTCATACGAATTTCCACAAATTCCATATTGAGTTTTCCTAAAAAAATATCATCCTTACAGTCGGAGGCCTCAGATGAATCCATGATAATCTCATAGAATAGATCTCCCTTTCCTTTGTTGGAATGAACAAACTTATGTTTCAAATAATCATACTAAAGATTGGAAAACATTCAGAGTTACCAAAAGGAATACTAATTGTTTTGTAATTGCTATTTCAAAAATGTTTGATAAATACTACACTAATTGGTTTAAAATTCATATATCCAACTCATTTCCTTTTTTATGAAGAGGTTTTACAACAGCAATTTCCAGTTCACCTGGAAAAAGTGTCTTGTCAAAGGACCCTGCTCAAACGTTACGGAAAAGTGCTCTATGTGGGAATTGCCTGAATTTTTATATTGTTCAGAAGAATTTGTACGGATAAAAAGTTACCAATGTACTAAAGTCCAATAACCAATAGTTTCAGAGATATTGCATCCATATTATGCGCGACATGAATCTGAAATTCGGTACCCTCCGTCTAACCTTCTTCATAGCGTTCTTGGAGCTGTCAATCGGCCAGCGCAATAGTACCACCACACAGGTTACCAATATGTTGAATTGTAACAAGAGTGTATTTATTCAAGTACTCATTCAACAAAGGATGGTGAAACCTGTTGTGTATTTTGTATAGCTTAAAAGTTACGAAATAAATTACCTACCTACTCCAGAAATATTTTCAGATTACCTATATTGAAATATTCAAACCGGGGCTGGTGTCTACATAGAACAACTTGTATAGCACAATAGCAAAGGTCCCGTGAACAAAACAGAAATGTGACACTCTTATCCAATACCAATTAAATTATTTATTTTCAGTATCATTGGCCAATATCTCCGAAACTATTGGTTATTGGACTTTTAATCAGGAAGACTTCCTCTGGACAATTCAGGCAATTCCCACATAGAACTCTTTTCTTTAATGTTTGGGCAGGGTCCTCCGACCAGGAAGGTCAAAACACTGACATGTGCACAATTTTTCAATATGTGGTGGGTAGGTACTTCGATTCTTGTGTGCTGCTTTTGTTCTTGTTATTTTTCATTTTAACGAGTATATCATATTCTGTAACCGGGCACGAAAACAAAGGTTGGAATAGAAGGCTATTGACCTATCAAAACCTCATCACCAATAGAAATAAAAAATATCTGAAAGGCACATTTTTTCTTGATTATATATATTTTTCATTTGAGTCAGAAGATTTGTGTCTGATGATAATTGTTCCATTCTCTCATGAATTCAAATTTATCATCATCATACTGGAGAACGCAACTTTTCATAATTTCAAGATTATTAGCAAGTTATATTTCGTTACTGATTCTCTTTTTCTAAAATGAAACAGAAGTTCAGTTTTGTTTGCCATCTGGTGGTGCCGCCACTTTACGGAATACAATTTGAACAGTTTCCCTGGAAGTGTAATAGAGGGCGATGGCGAATTGTATCCAATGCTTTTTCCATAGAGATTGACTGACTATATATCTTTAAACAATGGTACAAACTTTTTAATCTCAAAAGAGCTAGACCCTGTCCGAATCACTTTATATTTGCTATCTAGCCCCCAGCAGCTTCTGTTGGCAGGTAGTAGACAAAGACCGACATATTTTCACGGGTTCCAAATAAACATATTATAGGAAAACGCCCGGCCACAAAACTCTATTAGATTTTTATTTTAACAAAAACTTGTAAATAAAAAAAATTTCTACAAAATGTAGTTTACCAAAAATTTATACCTGCAAATTACAAAATTTAATATAAATTTTTAATTTTTATTAAAAAAACTAGGGTGTAACAAATAAATTTAAAGATCACAGATTGATGGGGTTTCACTTTTGAATATCTCTACAAAAAATTAAATAATCTTGATGATTAATAACTGAGATATGAGGGAATAGCTAAAATAGTATACCGCGAAAACAGCCTTGATGACAAATCTCTATTCATGATACTTCAAATAATACATTTGGATACACGAACAAAGTTTCTTCAAAATTTGTTAGGCCAGCCGCATACCTAGTAGTCTAGTCAGGAAGTTAATCTATAACAAAACATCATTCTTATTCTCATAAATTTTGGCGATGATTCATTCTATTTATATGCCATACGAGAAAGATGTTTGCAGGATTCAATACGCTACTGAAAATTGCAATTGAAATAAAGACATTAGGAATAAATTGAGAATAATGTTTGCCAATAACACGAAAACTATATGTCGTAGACTGAATTAAAAAAAATCGAAGAAGAGGAAATAACCGATATGAATCAATTATTTCTCATAGGCCACGTTTATACCGTGCCTTGGTATGCAGACTAATGATTATATTCCAACCACAGTGTGGTATAAACTGTGCACTTGGTCAAGTAACTAGTTTAGTTTGGTACCGAAATTTGTTGTGTACCAGACTATAATACTGAGTTGACTAAGATGATGTAAACAGTATGATAAGTTTTACCCACCGTGACTGTAAATTTTGGTTTGAAAGATGGCTAAGCGTTTTGTTGTGGTTATCGCACTGGCTGAACGAAAAGAATGGAAACAATAGCTATAAAAAAGAGAGTTAGTGAAAAATATGTTTTGTGATTCCTAACCTTAGTTTCGGCATCATTAACTCGGAAATTGTTTTATATATTTTTGGTGGTATTTTTTATATAAAATGAGTTGCTGCAGTTCGGAACCTCCTAGGAACAAAGGCCAAAGGTATTAATTGGACAGATGAAGAAACCAGTGCGTTTCTCCAAATATTTTTGGACAAGAAAATTATATCAATTTTGGATGACACAAAATTTAAACACCTAGACATTTGCGAGAGCCTTGAAGGAGACATGTTGAGTAGAAGCTTCACAAAAACTGCTGAACAAATGAAATTTAAAATGACTGAGCCTGAGCTCACTGACATCCAGACATTGTCATTGACAGATGACACAATTCCGAATTAGATAGCAGAGTTTCAAACCTTTCTCTTGGTTACATGACTAAATAAATACCAAACCAGTACCAAGTTGGTTGATTAATCATTTGACAAAACACTATGTAAATGAACAATTACTAAAACATTTGGTTTGAATTTGGTCACATACACTTGGTAAGGTAACCAAATTCACATACGGTATAAACGTGGCCATAGTCATTCTGGTATAGTTATTTGAATGTTTCGAAAATACTAAATTAATGAGAATCATTTGAATAAAAACTTGTGTTTTATAAACTTTTTTAAAAAAAGATTTCAATAATTCGAGAAATAAATAAAAAAATAAAAAATAATTTTTTTCATAAAAAATGCATATATTACGTGAACTATGATAACTACCACCATGATCGAATGGATCAAGGAGATCCATTAGTGTTTCATAATTTTTTTTAATGCTCATAACCATATCTGTGATAGTTTAAATGCTACAGCTGTTTATAACTCAACAATCTTCTATATATATATATATATATATTATATTATATATAATATATATATATATATATATATATATATATATATAATATATATAAAATATATATATTATATATATATAAAAATAACCATATACAACAGAGTATTGAAAACAAAAATATTTTTCAGAGAATTTTTTATTTGGAACCCGTGAAAATATGTCGGTCTTTGTCAACTATCTGCCAACACCAGCTGCTCGGGGATAGAAAATATTAGGTGTTTCAGTACAGGGTGGGTCAAGCAGAAAATGAATAATGTCTGCGTTACCTAATTGAAACAATTAATGTCAATCCATTTCAAAGTATCGGCTGGGATGGAATTTGCACAATGGTGCTAACGCCATCTCAACTCAAATACTGCAACTAAATTATTAGCAACTTTGAATGTCATCCTGAATCCCAGGATAGAAAAATATCTGCAATAAAAGACAGGAATCTGTAACATTCAAATACCTCGAAACCGGTGTGAAGGTCAGCCTGAGTGAGGTGGTTAATATTCATCCATTTCGCAACAAACATTTGCAAAGTACCTTGTAGGACTTTGCACGTTTAGCCATCGGATGTCATTCAACGTCCGTCGAGGCATTAGCCAGGAAAGTAGTTGTTTTTGATGGATATGCGACCCACATACAGCTATTGTAAGGGTTTTTTGTAATCAGCTATTTCGAAAAATAAGACATTTTTCATTTCCAATGACCTTAAAATTATGTTTTAAAAATCTCGTTTATTTTTTATTGAGATATTTGATCTACCCAAAAAAACATTATTGATAACAAGATAAAAAAGTTGAAATATCTGAAAACCACTATTTTGCAGATAGGACCATTTTCCTTAGTAGGACACTATTATTATTATATTAATATTATTGTATTACTCGTTTATAATAGTGTATTTATTTTCTATTACTCTCACACATAAGAATACAATTGCCTTCCGGAATAAAACTATCTGTTCAACCGAACTAAAAACATTTTACATTATAGTGAATCACAAAATACGTCTGACTCCTTTGTGCATTCTGAATCATGATTATGTTTCATATGCCAGAAATTCGCTTCCGTACAGATCTATTTTTTTTTCCACTGTTAATATAAGAAAAATATAATAATGAGTTTTCAGTGTCCCAAGTGCATCGGAAACGACCCCAATTATATTTTCTTCTCACCCCAACTGGTTTCCGATGTACTAAGACTGAATCTCTTTTGAACCAACCATCACATTGTATAATAACTCAATCAATAATATCTAGCGGAGTGTTTCCATCCTGAAATTGCTAGGAAAATACGCAAAATTTTAAGGGTTCTTCTAGAACTATTTTGAGTGGCGATTGCGAAACGAATGTACATTATGTGGTGATTAAAATCGACGCACGTTGAAAAATTATTTCCGTTGAACGTCCCTTTCTTTATATACATAAAAAGTCTTACTAGCAAAAAACCAATAACAAAAATAATTTGAATAATCTAAGATTAACAATTATCTTCAGATGTGTTCAATTTACATTACGGTGTTTTACACAAATTCAATAATAAGGGTCAAAGTAATTGAATGGTAATTGAGTTCAAATTGAAATGACAATAATAATGTTTTACCATTACCGGGATTATCCTCATAGAAAAATGAGAATCGGTTAAAACTGGCGGGTCAGGGTGGATGCCATAGTTACCACACAATCGTAAGATCCCCTCTTGCAATAACAAAAATAATGTCACGAACTTTGTGGACGACATCTCTGAGAAAGTGCCTAATTTCCATTTGCAACTCAACGCGATCTCGAACAGGCCGCCAAAAACTTCAAATAGAAAATGATCAGGTACCCAATAAAGAGAAGGGCTGGCTATATCTACGCATTACATTCGCGTAAATTGAGTTGAGAGTTTAAAGCCCTTAGGTAAGTAGTGAGTAATATACTTAGCCTTCCCAGCTAATTATTGCACACAGCGTATAGTGATAATAAGGCTCGCTACGGCTCTTAGACGAACTGAATCGCTCTTTGTGAGACTTCGGACATTATTATTGAAGGCTAATGGATTTTAAGAAGGGTTGACTTGTGTCTTGTGATACTCTCGAGAGAACTCTTTCCTTTGGAAATGGCGAGGCGTATTCCCACTTTCCCATACAGCTTTTGTTGAAATTCGAATCCAGTGTCGTTTGTTCAAAGATATGGCAGAAACGAGTGAAGAATGTGGTTGATTGATGATAAATACAACTTTCAATTTTACGAAATTGTATAATACATATACTTGATACAAATATGCACCAGCCTGATGACTTTTGTGGAAATGTCAATTTTTTTTTCTCTTCTGTCTGTTTGACTTTTCTCCCGGCAACTGTCCCTTCTGGTTTCTTATACGACACTCGAAACAACTTGGCGAGCTGTTGCCAAAAGTACAATACCGAACATACCGGCGGCCTTGAAAGTATCTACTTTCAAAGAAATATCGAATAAATTGCATCAGGTCTAGAGAACAAGTTTTACAATAACTATACCTAATACTGATAAGTGTGTAGTATTTGGACATTTAAAAATTAACAAAGAAATGAGTTAGTAAAAAAAAAACGAAAGTTGAGTGTCAGTTCACTGGCAAAATGCTAATCTTAGTGATAGCTCGTTTTACGATACCGTTTTTGGTGAGAATATTCACAACACGCACAATATTGTCTGATCCTTGATGTACAGAAGTAATTCTTCCCAAGGTCCATTGCTGGGGTAACATTTTGTCATCTCGAAAGAGTACTAGTCTTCCTGTTAGCTCCTGGATCTCCTTCTTGAATTGCCATTTGCTCCTTTGCTGTTGATTGTGGAGATAATCATTTTTCCATGTATTCCAGAAACTTTGAAGTAATTTTTATAAATGTTGAAATCGGGTTAGGTGGTTAAAAGGGGTATCATCGATGCTGAGTTAAGGAGCGGCGTTCAATGGCTGTCCGATGATAAAATGTCCTGGAGTGATCACTTCGAAGTCATTGGGATCAGAGGATAAGGGAACGAGGGGACGCGAGTTTAGAGTAGCCTCGACCTGAGTTAATATTGTCATAAATTCCTCAAAGGTATAAGGATCGGTGGAGAAAATACGTTTCAGATGATATTTTAGAGATTTTACGGCGGCTTCCCATAACCCTCCAAAATGGGGTGAACGAGTTGATATAAAGTGCCATTGCATTTGGCTATTACTGAAATAATCTTGTAATGGCTTGCTAGATAAAATGTCGTAAATTTCCTTGAAGTGATTGTGGCTCCAATGAAATTGGATCCATTATCTGAATAGAGATTAGTACACATTCCTCGCCTAGACACGAATCGCCTGAATGCTGCCACAAAAGCTTCTGTGGGTAATTCACTCGCAAGTTCAATGTGAACCGCCTTTGTAGATAGGCAAACGAAAATATATGCGTAGCATTTTAGAATTTTTCGGTTTCTATATTTCCCGTCCTTTAGGAAAAATGGTCCAGCATAGTCAAGACCGCAGTTGGAAAAACCGCGAGAAGGGTTTACTCGCGGGACAGGAAGATTTCCCATTTGATTAAATAGTTTTGGTGGATCAGCTCTAAAGCAGGGTATGCATTGTCGGAGTATATTACGTACCCCTTCGCGACCGTTCAGTGGCCAGAACCTTCTCCTGATGAAAGAAAGGGTTGCTTGACAGCCAGAATGAAAATTGAGCTCATGAATATGACGTACTAATAAAATCGTGAAGGGATGTTTTTTGGGAATAAGGATAGGATGCTTGGTATCTTGGCTAATGTTTGCATGTTCTAATCTGCCGCCTACTCGGATTATGCCATCGGCGTCAAGATGAGGATTTAGGGACTTCAAATAACTACTGAATTTAACTGACCTTTTGGAGGCTAAACTCTTCAAATCATCAGCAAAGCACTGAGCTTGAACAAGTTTAACTAAAACATTTTCCGTGTTTTGCCACTCAGAAAGAGTGATATTTAAGGAAGTCATGTCGAAATTTTGTTTAAGTCTGGGACTTTTAGTGAACCTCAAACAATAAGCCATGACTCGTATTAGTTTGGAGTAACTAGAAAAATTTTCAAAGATGTTATAATTATCTGATATAAGCAAACAAGTATGATTTTGATTGAATTCATCAAGGTCTGAAGGTGCTCGTGAGTAATTAGAAATGTGGCAGTTTTTAGGCCATTTGTCTTGAGTTTCAGATAAAAACTGTGGTCCGTGCCACCACATGGAAGCACTTTCAAGATCAGTGGGAGTAATTCCTCTGGAGATTTTGTCAGCAGGATCATTTTTTGACGATATATGATACCAAGTGTTTGTGTCAGAGAGAGTTTGAATTTCTGAAATCCTATTACAAACGAAAGTTTTCCATGTCCGTGGTTCAGCACTTAGCCATGATAATACAATACTTGAATCAGTCCAGTAATGAACTGCTTCGAAATTGAGGTTCAAGGACTCGATTACCTTTTTTACAAGTTTGGATAAGAGAAGGGCACCTGACAATTCCAATCTGGAAAGAAATATAGCCTTGAGAGGGGCAACGCGTGATTTCGCGCATAAGAGACTGATTTCACCATTATGATTTTGCGATCTAAGGTATACACATGCTCCATACGCTTGAATTGAGGAATCACAAAATCCGTGTATTTGTAAATTCTTAGGATTCCTTAAAATGACATGTCGAGGGATTTTCAAAATGTTGGAATTTTGGAGTTGGTTGCAAAAATGACTCCAGGTTTTGTAAAGTTTTGTTGGAATACGGTCATCCCAATTGAGGTTGGCTAGCCACAGCTGCTGGATGATAATTTTCGCCTGAATTATTATAGGACCAAGGAGGCCTAGAGGGTCAAAAATTTGGCAAATGGTTGAGAGAATGTTTCTCTTAGTGACAGGTGTGGGAGCACTGAGGGACACTCGTGACTAATAGATAAAACAGTCAGATTTGGAATCCCAAGAAATCCCCAATGTCTTTGTACTTTGAGAGCTGTTTACAAGATGTTTGATGGAATTATCATTAGTACTGCAAATATCGGCTAGGACAGTAGGTTCGTTGAAACAGAACTTTCGCAATTGAAATCCTGAGGCTTTAAGCAAAGTGACTAAATATTTTCTCATCAAAATTAGATTTTCTACAGTGTCTGCGCCTGTGATGACATCATCGACATAAAAATCATTGCAGATAATGTTAGATTCGAGAGGAAAAGTGAGTTGATTATCTAAAGCGATTTGTTTTAGACAACGTGTGGACAGAAAACTGGCAGAAGCAGTTCCATAAGTGATTGTGTTCAATTCAAAATGGGAGAGCTCTTGATTGGGATGTTCTCGCCATACGATACGTTGAAGACTACGTTGCGTATGCTCGATGTTAACCTGGCGATACATCATAGCAATGTCACCAGTTAAGACGAAATTGTGTTGTCTGAAACGTAATATTATGGTGAACAGATCATTTTGAATGGTCGGTCCAACCTTGAGGACATCGTTGAAGGAGAGGCCTGAAGAGGTTTTAGTGAAACCATCAAAGACTACTCGCAGTTTGGTTGTAGTACTATCATGTTTTTCTACGGAATGATGTGGTAAATAATAAATATGATTTTTTAATTTTAGTCTATGACCGGACTTTCATACTGTGACATAAAATCAGAATATTGCGTTTTAAGTTGAGGGTTTTTATTCAGCTTTCTTTCAATCGCGTGAAATCGGAAAATGGCTGTTTCTTCGGAGTCACCCAGTTTGACATAATTTTCTTTCAAAGGTAAATTCACTATGAATCTACCAGTGTTGTCTCTACTGCATGTTTCAGAGAAGTGAGATTCGCACTCAGCTTCTTCCTTAGTAAGAATTTTTTTACTTGCATAGTTTTCTTCAATCTGCCAAAAATCTTGTAACTGGATTTGTATTGAATTGGTTGGGGATAACAAACAAGAATTCGATGATAATGATGGAAGGTTAGATGAAGATCCGGATATTATGCAGCCTAGCTTGGTTTTGTGAAGTATTGGTTGATTTTTACCCAATCCAATTTGTCCATTTGACAGAAGTTCAAAGAATATACCCGCACCTAAGAGCATGTCAATGTCAGAGGGAATATTGAAGTTTGGGTCGGCAAGCGAAATACTGACTGGAATCTTGAGATTGGTTGAATGTATTTTTTGTTGTGGCGTTAACCCGGTGATCTTGTCAATTATTAGATATGACAATTATTACATAAAGATTGGGCTTTCATTGAAGTACGTTCTGAAATATTGATGAGATTTTGATTCAATTCGGAAATTGGCATATCGATAGGGTTGGAGTTCAATTTAAATTCATTGAATAGTTTTTTAGTAATGAAATTGGACTGAGAACCGCTGTCCAACAATGCTCTGCATTTTATAGGTTTACCGTTCCTGTCGAACACATTGACAATTGCAGTGGAGAGGATTGTATAGGTGTGGTAACTGATTTGAGATGCCATTACATGAGTACACAAATTTTCAGAAATATCAGGTGGGTGAGAGCTAGACGATTCGGCATTTGATTCTTGATGAGGTTGAGAATCTTGTGGATTTTTACAGGTTACTTAGCTGTGTTTTCGAATTTTGTTTGTATCATTTGTGTTCAAGTGCAGCAAACTATGATGTCTCTTTTGGCAAGAGCGACAAGAATACTGGGATCTACAATCATGATTTGAGTGCCCAGGTCTTAGACAGTTAGAGCATAGTCTGAAGCGCCTAATTTCAGCAAGCCTTCTATTCTATGGGAATGTTCAGGAATGATTTGCACGAGTAGATAAAATGGGATTGATCACATAATGGGCATAAATTATTGTTAGTTGATAAATGAGCGTAAGAGCGATTATCAATAGATTTCTTATTAAGTTACATATTTTGGTTGGAAGTATCAGCTTTGGTGCCTAACGATTCCAAGAGACGACGACGTTGACTTAGAAATGTTATGTAGTCATCTATTTTTGAATTGTTGTTTGTTTTAGTTAATATTTCCCACTCCTTCCGAGTTGAAGAGTCCAATTTAGAATTGAGTAGGAAGATTAGAATAGTATCCCATTCATCAACCTTCTCACCTAAGCTTCTCAACGATCTGAAATGTTTCTGAAATTCATCCAGAAATTTTCTCAAAAGTATATGCGATTCTTTGGGAATAATTGATAAATCAAAGATAGGTTTCATATGAAAGTGAATTATAGCTTTTTTGTTTTGATAACGCTCCCTCAGTAGGTCCCAAGCAATCTTATAATTGGCATCAGAAGCATTCAATGGGGAAATTGTTTGAGATGCTTCGTCCTTGAGGGCACCTTGTAAATAGAAGAATTTTTGTACATTGGTCAGCATTGTATTTTGATTAATTAGAGAATCAATAGTTTCTTAGAATTGCGTCCATTTGTCATAGCTACCATTAAATTCAGGTAATTTTATATCAGGTAACTTTACATTCATAAGCGGGAATAAATTTGATCCCCCACTGGTTGTGGATTGCAAACTGAACGTGGCAGCTTGTGCGGCCGGCTTGACTGATTTCGTTTTTGCTAGAGCTACCACCGAAAAATATTTAATTTCGAACTCATCTCGCTCAGCCTGGTGCCTATCTACATTGTCAGGTTCCAGGTTTTCAATTTCGGTTTGCACTATATTATATTCCGAAAGAAGTGATGTAATAACATTCAAGCGGGTGTCTAGTTCGATCAAAATTTCTTGAGTTAATGGAGAACGATTTTTTTCAAATGTGTTCCAAATCTAGTCACTGAACCTTTTATACTGGCTCTACGAGCTACAAGCATCTTTTTGTCTACGGTTTCTGTCATTCTGTGATTTAATTTCAATCAGAAAGAATGAAAGAAAAGAAAACAAAAACAAAATCTTTGATATGGGTGTCAGATTTGTTTTGGTTACTATATATTTGCCATTTCATTTGAAAAATTAGTATCTAGCAAAATGCCAATTTCATTTTCATGGCTGAACGCAATATCAAGTGGTATAATTATAAATATTATTGTTGTTAAGTGAAATCGTAAAATATCTACGATATTAAAATTCCTTTTATTTTTATAATAACGAAATAAGTCCGAACAACTCTAAACTCGTGAAACAAAGGATAGGTTAGGATAGTTGGTTCATTTGGAAACAGGGAATTGAAAAAAGGAAAGGACTGACCTTTTACCCCTTTGAACTGCAACCTGCGTTGGCGGCTTCGAAACGTAGTTATTCTGAACGGGATGATACAGTTGCTGTTCACAATATCGTAGCGTCGTCGATCGGGTTGAAAAAGCAATTATATGCGGCTGCGAAGGACCATGAAGAATGTGGTTGATTGATGATAAATACAACTTCCAATTTTACGAAATTGTATAATACATATACTTGATACAAATATGCACCAGCCTGATGACTTTTGTGGAAATGTCAATTTTTTATTTTCTCTTCTGTCTGTTTGACTTTTCTCATGGCAACTGTCCCTTCTGGTTTCTTATACGACACTCGAAACAACTTGGCGAGCTGTTGCCAAAAGTACAATACCGAACAACAAGAAATTCTTGTCTTATCTTGTTGGAAACGGAAAGATGAAATCAATGCAACAGAAGACGAGTGCCGATAATTATATACTTATTATTTCTAATATACCAAGTTTTTAAAACGGACTAAGAAGTATAATTTAATTTCTCCTAGCCCTATACAGATTTATAACCCCATACAGATTTCAAATAGTCCAATCAGTAGGGACTGATAATTTTTGTGAACATTATAATATAAATAGTATTATCATCACAATAACTACTGGTGTCTTGATTGTTAACACATCGATTTTCTACTACTCATCATTCGACGCTGTTTTTTTTCATTGAAAAAAACGTCGATTTTTGAGTTCTCCTGATAGCATCAGGATCATCCAAAACCAACATCTACTTTCGCAAACCTGTAAGTGGCAAATCGGCTGGACGAGTGTATTTCGCGAATAGTTTGAAAGTGAAAGAAGCAGCCGAAAACATCCTGTTTTCACATGAGGTTAAAGAATTTTCGAGATGAAGTCGTACTGTGGTTTGTATGTAAATGAATTGTATGTGTCATCAAGTAGAACTGGAAAGCAGTTGCTGTGAGGTTATTAAGACAATGAACATATGTGGTTCTAATGAATATATTTTTTGAATCGTTTCAACGACTACATATTGTATTCATGTAATGTAGTTTTATCAACAGATGAACTTTGGTCGTAATGATTACATCATCTCTACACTTAAATTATTTTTGTTGGTTAAGTATATTGTGTTATGTAGGTAGAATATTCAATTCCATGTAAATAATGAAAATGCCAAAGCAAAAATCTAATCTGCCTTACGAGAGAACTGAAGTGTATAGAAAAATTCAAACAGATATATAAAGAGGAAGGAGTGCCTACCCCAAAATTACCACATGAAATAATTAATCAGTCAATCGGCACCCTGCAAAAAAATTAAGAGGTCCTAGATGAAAATGTACCTGCGACAAGTTCAGAACCAACCACAGAGAGTATTATTGTGGAAAGTGCTTTTCAAGAAGAAAGTACGCGGGGTGATGAAGAACACTTTGAAAAATGTTTTGTCTTCAAAGAAAAATTGAGGAACTGCGACTGTTGTACATGTCAGTTATTCAGTGGTTGTTTAATATCGTTTTCCATTGTAGGGAACTGGCGGAATACTTATGCACTCGGTGTATACTTTTTTCTGTTTTGATATCGTTACGACGTTAGTACAACAAAATTGGCCACTTGTGGTCACAGCGACTACGTCACAAGTTTTTTATGTAAGATATTGCGATGTTTTCGAAACACTCGTGAACTATTCTCTGATAGCACATACCGGAGTAATTACAACTTTTCGACACCAGAAGGATGGCCTCCAGGTTCTTCGATTGATTGATAACAGTATTATGTGGTAGCAATATTGGAAAAAAATATTTAAAATGGAAAATATCGGACCCTGGGTGTTATATCAATTCAAAAATCATTGGAGATGAGCTAATCAAGTATCTTTCGTATTATGGTGTACATATTTCAACGATTAATGGAGAAAAATTGTAAAATATATTTTTTTAAATGAAAAAATAAAATTATGTCCCTTCATTTTCGAGTCGCATGAATTTTAAGTGAGTAGAATTGGATTTTGATCGTAAAAATGGGTTTGTTTTGTCACTAGGGATTCAGATTAATTCTCAAACGCCCCACGTTTTTCGTTTAAATCTCACAAACATTTTCATAGCTGTTGGGAAATGGCGTTAGGAATCTGCATGGGGTGTGAGGAGTTATTTATTTATACTTTTTCAGAAAGTAGATTATTAAAAAATATAAAAAAAATTATATTCTCCTTTTTAGTCTTGTGTATGTATAATTCTACAATTCATCTCAAATATCTTGTTGAGATCATGATAGAGACGTGAAACAAATATCAGGTTCATTTCAGTTCCTTTCCACCTGTTCACATATGTCTTTTTGTGTGTTTGACTTGCAGTTCTGAGATATGTTCAAAATTTCAAGACTCTAGGTCATAGGAAGTCAGTTTAAAATGGGTTATTCCTTACTATTATTATTATTGTTAAATACAAACAAACCTACAGACAGACAAGAAAGCAAGTTGATATTACATTGCCATCCAGTTCTGAGCTCTGTTTGACACTTCAGGTCTCTAGCTCATATGGAAGTTAGTTCAAAATCGAGTGCTCCTTACTGTTATTATAATTATTATTATCATTGCAGACAAACAAACAAATAAAGACAAGCATGAAAAAATTATTTTAATCCAGTTCTAAACTCTATTCAAAGTTTGAAGTATCTAGCTCATCGGAAAGTTAGTTTAAAATCGATTCCTCACTATTATTTTTACAGAAAAACAGGCATACAGACAAGAAAGCGAGTTAATATTGCATCGTCATCCACTACTGAGCTGTATTTGAAGTATCTAGCTCATCGGGAAGTTAGTTTGAAATCTATTGCCCTCAATATTATTATTATCATGACAAGAAACAGAATTAATGTTTCATTGTTATCCAGTTCTGAGCTATCTTTGAAGTTTTAATTCTCTAGCTCATCGAGAGTTTAAAATCGATTGAAAAATTTCTAACGAACACTAACAGACAAAAAAACCGAGTTAATAAAAACGTGGTTAAATGAAAAATAACGTGTTCAGGGCAAATAGAATTAATCCTGCATTCATGCTATTATTTGAATATTTCAATCAATAACAATCATTATGACAGTGACTATAGTCCTATAGTCCAGTATGTGGGGTTTTGGCCCTACAAAGGCTTTCCTCATTTTGAGAAATCAATTGTAGCTACTCACTATAATTATAATTCAAATTCAAAGTAAACCCATTTCCACACCATCATGAGGTAGACTAAACGGCGCGTTTGTTATATTTTGGTATCCCCAGTAGGCCTAATCCGCAGTTATTTTTTTTGCTATTGAGTACGGCTTTCATTTTGTAATTTATGTTACCGAAAATACTACCATTATTGTTTTTTTATGGTCCTGGTCGGTTGATGTCTTCGTTGACAAGGTTATCCTCAAACCCATTTTCCTAACTGAGAATCTGGGCGTCCATCCATGTTATTGTTTCATCGTCGTCGTCGCTCTCGATGATGACCTGTGGTGCATTCTCGCATGATTCCCCATTGCAGAATTTTCATACAGCAGAGCACCTCAATCCACTTTCTCTGCAGCCACATGCTCCACCGCAACCCTATTGGCAATCGCATGAAATTTCATTCAATAAGGTATCTGGGGAAGGTTTTTCTGGCATTGTTACTGAAGTTAGCACATTGGTACCAAGTTTCCAGCCCCAGTGGGTTGTTTTTTTGAATTCCATGCGTATCTGGACATGGTGGTAGGCCTTGAAGGCTTCAATGCATGGTACCGTGCAGTGTGCAGTGTTGGTAAGGAAGGTAGATGGAATTCGCTTTTCATTGTCGATTTTGCTAAACGTTTCCTTTTCCATATTGCCATCATATAAAGCAACAAGAATGCGGACTCCAGCGTCTGCGATATCTTCTTGATTGCCATTCTGATCGATGAATGACGGCATTGATTCCTTAACTTTTTTTGGACAAGCAAAACTTTTTTTCTTTAGGTTGAAGAGGGATGATGTATGGCGGTACTCACTTAAAATTCATGCGACTCGAAAAAGAAGAGACATTATTTTATTTTTTCATTTAAAAAAAATATATTTTATAATTTTTTTTCATTAATTGTTGAAATATGTACACCATATTACGGAAGATACTTGATTAGCTCATTTCCAAGAAATTTTGAATTGATATAAAACTCAAGGTCCCATATTTTTCATTCTAAATACTTTTTTCCAATATGGTTACCACATAATGCTGTTATCAATCAATCGAGGAGCCTGGAGACCTTCCTTCTGGTGTCGAAAAATTGTAATTACTCCGGTATGTCCTATCATAGAATAGTTCACGAGTGTCTCGAGGACGTCGCAATATCTTACATAAAAAACTTGTGACGTAGTCGCTGTGACCACAAGTGGCAAGTTTTATGGTACTAACGTCGTAACGATGGCAAAACAGAAAAAAATATACAGTGAGTGCATAAGCATTCCGCTAGTTCCTCCAGATGGAAAACAATATTATACAACCACTGAATATCTGACATGTACAACAGTCGCAGTTCCTCAATTTTTCTTTGAACACAAAACATTTTTCAAAGTGTTCTTCATCAGCCTTCGTACTTTCTTCTTCAAAAGCACTTTCCACAGTAATACTCACTGTGGTTGGTTCTGAACTTGTTCCAGGTACATTTTCATCTAGGACCTCTTAATTTTTTTGCAGGGTGCCGATTGACTGATTATTTTAGGTGGTAATTTTGGGGAGGCACTCCTTCCTCTTTATATATCTATTCAGATTTTTAAATACGCTTCAGTTCTCTTTTAAGGCAGATGAGATGTTTGCTTTGGCATTTTCATTATTCACATGGAATTGAATATTCTACTTACATAACACAATATACTTAACCAACAAAAATAATTTAAGTGTAGACATGATGTTATCATTACGACCAAAGTTCATCTGTTGATAAAACTACATTACATGAATACAATATGTAGTCGTTGAAACGTTTCAAAAATCTATTCATTAGAACCACATTTGTTCATTGTCTTAATAACCCCACAGCAACTGCTTTCCACTTCTACTTGATGACACATACAATTTACATACAAACCACAGTACAACTTCATCTCGAAAATTATTTATTGTACTCTTGTAATATCTACTATACGACATCATAGCAAAGCCTAAAGGTTATAAAACGCACATAATTGTTTTGATTCTGAAACATTACAAATGTGTGGTTTTCAAGACGGTATGCGAAGTCATCATGTTGTTTCTTGAACAAGCGTATTTTTTGTCCTAGGTTGACGAGGGAGGATGTGTCACACCCGCTAAACTCATGTGAAAACAGGATGTTTTCGGCTGCTTTTTTCAGTTCCAAATTATTCGCGAAATTCACTCTTCCAGCCGATTTGCCACTTACAGGTTTGCGAAAGTAGATGTTGGTTTTGGATGATCCTAATGCTGCCAGGAGAACTTAAAAATCGACGTTTTTGTGTGTCACAGCCGCTAACCGCATGTAAAAACAGGATGTTTTCGGCTTTCTCTTTCATTTTAAATTTTTTCGCGGAATACACTCTCCGGTTTGCAACAATTTATGTTGCTTCAAGATGATCCGAATGCTGTCAGCAGAACTGAAAGGTGTTTCCGCCAATGATAAAAACAGCGTCGAATAATGAATAGAAGGTAATCGCTGTATGGACAATCAAGACATAAGCATCTTCTTCAGCCTGCTTGAGACGGGATTAATATTTTTCATTGGCCAATAATAATTCTTGAGAAACTTGAACCGTCATAGTCTCATCGAGAAAAACTTCCGCAGACATCTGCTCATCCATTCTGCGAAGAGTTTCTGCACTCTTCGTATTTTTCTTGTCACTATTAGATGGATAGCCATTATAAACAACGAGTACATCTGAATCATAGTGATTTCGTGCAAATTGAACGTACTTCTCACCACCATACAACTGTATGTAAGAGATACCCCCCATCTACAACATTGATTTTGTTATTTCTGTTGTACTTCAATTTGAAGAATATTTCGCTATATAATGTTATTGTGAAAAGATTGAGAACGATCTTTTGGTAGAATGTTCACATTATATAGTTGTTTTTCAAATGTTGAATATCATAGGATAGGTATTTACAGTAACAACTAGTCTAAGTTTTTCGACGTTTAATAACTCAAAAATGGTATAAGATAGGGGTAACATATGGTATATATTTGAAATCAGGAAAAACATATTCTTAAAATTCCATAATATACAGGGTATCCCGTTGAAAACAATTATCTTCTGAAATCTGCACGCTTCTGTATTTTTGATAGCATTTTATCAAATTCAGTCATAACCACATAACTTTTACATTTTTCTATATGCAATAATAACGAAGATGAGGGGTCGGTAATTCATAGTGAATAACCAGGTACCTGACCTGACGTATAGATGGCGGTTGTTGTTTGCAAAGAAGGACCATGGTAGAAAGTTCCAACCTTATTGAGCTTGTGAAGTTTGACGATGTTATGTTCTTTAGTATTTGTTGGGCAGCCATCATTAGTGAACACTCTCAGTGAGTTTGTGAATATGGAAAAATTGGTTATTGTTGTATGTGATACAGTATTTCCATTTGAAAGGCACAAGTTCAACCAATATCAAAGCGGAGCTAGATTCTACTCTGGGGAAGTCTCCTCCTTCGTTTACGTCTGTAAAATATTGGGTGACAGAGTTGAAACGAGGCCGCATGAGCTGCCAAGACGAACATCGCAGGGGTCGACCAAATGACCTAGGTGATTACAGCTCCCGGCCGGCCAGCTCCAAGCGGCACTTTTCCACCACGGTCAAATAATTTCCAAAATTCAACCAGATTCGAATCTCGCTTGCTTCGATCGAAGTATAGGCATTGGGTGGAAAATCTTAGTGTACCTTCTGAAGAATATCAACTGATTTCATCACTGCTCGAACAGACGCCAAGACTAAAGATCAGCCAACTGAGAGGGATATGAAGACTACTCATACAAATTTTCTTGTTTTATTATTTATACTCTAATTTGCTTATAATTTTTTGTGGTTTTGCGGATAGCCGGCCACGAACAAAAGTCAGCTGATTACATATAGAAATGAAAGAGCTATTCAGGCATAGTTTTCTTCTCGAATCTGCATGTCGGTTCACAGAGCTGGCCCTTTGAAGAGATATATTCGAACGGAAAATTCTGCCTGAATGGTCCTTTCATGTTTCTATGTAATCAGCTGATTTTTCATCATGGCCGGCTATTCTCAAAGCCACAAAAAAAATATATAAATCTGTTCGATCGCCATGAAAATCTGCATTTCGGTTCATGGAGCTGGCCCTTTGGGGAGATACATTCGAACGAAAAATTCTGCCTTTCATGATTTTCGTTCGTCGCCGGCTATTCTCAAAGCTTCAAAAAACTATAAGCAAATTAGAGTATAAATAATGAAACAAGAAAATGTGTGTGAGTAGCCTTCATATCCCTCTTAGTTAGCTGATTCTTGGTCTTGGCCTCTGTTCGAGCAGTGGAAAAATCAGTTGATAGTCTTCAGTAGGTACACTGAGATTCTCCAACCAATGCCAATACTTCGATCGAAGCAAGCGAGAATCGAATCTGGCTAACTTTGTGAAATTATTTGACTGTGGTGGAAAAGTGCCGCTTGGAGCTGGCCAGCCGGGAGCTAACATTACCTAAGTGACCAAATGGTGAAAAAATTTGTATTAAATTACCATCGACAGAAAGTGCGCGAGCTAGCAGAACTGGTATGAATTCCAAAAAGTGCTGTACATAGCATATTCATTGAAAATATGGACAAAAAAAATCTTTAAGCAAGACGGAATTCGCGATTTCTCTCAATGGAACGAAAACAGCGTTGTGAGGATGTTTCAAAAGAGTGTTTGGCAGAATTTTCCACCAATAAAGCCAAGTTTTCGCGTCAATCCATAACCATGTATGAAACATGGGTGCACACTGCACACCTGAGACTAAGGAACAGTCAAAACAATGCACTGAAAGGAAACAATCGGCTCCAACGAAGGTGAGGACATTTCCATCAGCAGGCGAGGTCATGGCGTCAGTTTTTTGGAATGCGAGTTGGATAATTTTCATTGATGGAAAGCACAAAATTCATTCCATACATCCATTTCATACATGAAACTATCACACATAATAAAACTCATTAAAATCGATGTTGGAAACAAGAGTCAAAAAACACCAAATTCATTTTCATCAAAATTGAAATCCTACTAAACAAGAAAACTCACGTCGTCTACCAAATCCCATGCAAAGGTTCTAACTGCAAAAAAGTATACATCGCACAAACAGAACAACATCGGGAAAATGGAATAAAATTCCACAAATATACCAATAACGCAGCCACAGCGTTAAATAAACATAAACAAACCACCACCCATGATTTTGACTACAACAAAAAAACAATTATATCCACTGACCAAAAATATGGAAATCATCCACATAAAAAAAAGCGTACATGAAAAAACTGAAATCAGTTACTTGAGCAAAATTTACTACAACCTACTATAGACACACATTAAAGTCAAAAATAATAATAAATAAAATACGAAAATCCCCCAATGACACCCATCAGCTACCACCTAAAATTCAACACCAAGACGAATCAAACCAGTACAGGTAACAGAAAATCTCAATACCCCGACACCTATTAACCAGAAGGTCCTAACTGCAAAAAATTTTACATCGGACAAAAAGGGAAAATGAATAAAATTCCACAAATTTACCCATAACGCAGCCGCAGCTTTTAATAAACACGAATAAACAACCACCCATGATTTCGACTATAACAAAAAAACAATTCTATCCACTGAATACAACAACAAAAATATGGAAATGATCCACATAAAAAAAACGAGTAAATGAAAAAACTGAAATCATTCACCGGGTGACACAAGATATCGGGCCACCCCTATAACTTCTGCATTCGTGAACGGATTTTTCTGAAATATGGTACAGTTATATAAGCAACCATTTCGGATTTGATCACATTACAATCCAATATGGCGGACTTCCGATTTTTCTGGAAATGCCAGTAACTTTGTTTTTTTAAATGGAACACCCTGTGAATTTTTACATATTCAAGTTCAACAGGTCAAAACAAGTCCAAACCTCATGTCGAATGTGATTTTTGTTAAACAATTGAAATTAAAATAGTTTTTTATTTTACCTCGTGGATAAATGAGATTTGGTCGAAGCTATTCACGATGAGTCGCAAATAACAGAAAAACTTAATTTTGTCTGAAAAATTATTTTTTGTGTCATTTATTGATGAATCAATTCAGTCACATCACATTTTGATCAAAAATTATTTTTTTTCCAATGAAACCCCTATGGGCCACCTACCTGTCTCTCTAGAACATTCATTAAGGAAAAAAATTACATATCATTTCCGTATTTCGGTGCAGTAACAAATTGTATACATTCAAAAATCTACAACTAGTTCATGAGTTTCCTTGCAGTTCGAATAATTTTTCAACTTAGTAAGCTGTGGAAAACAACATTTTTGAATCTTGTCAACTAATTGTGTTTCGCAGTCTACCTTCATCTCATTTCTCGAATATTAGTTAACTTCCGATAATTAGTTTAGTAGAAATGTAAAATCAAAATTATAGGTTCACAAGAAGTGAACAGGTTGATATGTTATTAATTTACGGAGAATGTCTTTAAAACAGTGTCGCCGCTTGTCAGTTATACAATGAACGATACCCACACAGAAAAGAACCCAACAAAGCAGAAGATGATTGTAAGTGAGGAGGCAGAAATGAACGTTATGCTTATGTTGATTTTGATCCTACCGCTCGACGCGGGAATTGGAATACCAATGCAATGCAAGTCGAGAAAACGCTAAAAAATAAAAAAAAACACCATTATCGTGCTTATAAGTATAACTCACACAATTAGTTGACAAGATTCAGAAATGTTGTTTTCCACAGCTTACTAAGTTGAAAAGTAATTCGAACTGCAAGGAAACTCATGAACTAGTTGTAGATTTTTGAATTTATACAATTTGTTACTGCACCGAAATACAAAAATGATATGTAATTTTTTTCTTAATGTATGTTCTAGAGAGACAGGTAGATGGCCCATAGGGGTTCCATTTGAAAAAAATTAATTTTTTATCAAAATGTGATGTGACTGAATTGATTAAGTAGTAGTAGTAGTAAGTAAGTGACACAAAAAATAACTTTCCAGAAAAAATTAAGTTTCTCTGTTATTTGACTCATTGTGAATAGCTTCGACCAAATCTCATTTATCCACGAGGTAAAATAAAAAAATAATTTTAATTTCAATTGTTTAAAAAAAATGACATTTGACAAAAGGTTTGGACTTGTTTTGACCTGTAGAACTTGAATATGTAACAATATATAGGGTGTTCCATACGAAAAAACAAAGTTACTGGCATTTCCAGAAAAACCGAAATTTCGCCATATTGCACTGTAATGTGATCAGATTTGAAATGGTTGCTTATATAACTCTACCAAATTTCAGAAAAATCCGTTCACGAATGCAGAAGTTACAGGGGTGGCCCGATATCCTGTGTCACCCGGTAGACACACATTAAAATCAAAAATAATAATAAATAAAATATGAAAATTACCCAATGACACCTATCAGCTACCACCTAAAATTCAACACCAAGACGAATCAAACCAGTACGGGTAACAGAAAATCTCAATACCCCGACACCTACCAACCAGGCTCCACACTACACAAATAACATCAAATTAATTACGGACCAAAACTTTTAGAAAATCCCGATAGGGTACATCTCGTTATAAATAAATCATTCAAATTGACAACACACATCGTAATAACCATTGACTTATACAGATAACCACACCAAGACACGAAAAATCAAATAAAAAAGAAATCACCAAAATATTTAAGTCGTTTTAAGGCCATTTTACGACGGGAAATAGAAACAAAAATGGAAAACCAAAAAAGAAGAAGTGCAGGTACAATTTCATCCCAAAGGTAGAAAACTAACCACACAATCAATATGGTAAAAGGAAAAATAATGTTGAATATAAAACTAATTTATAATCACATATTATTATGTCCCATGATGGTAGACACATTTGAGATGTAAACTCCTCTACATCCTGAAGAAGACGAGACGAGACGAGTTATATATGTATATATATATATATATATATATATACAGAGTGGCCACTTTTTTAATGGGATTGTATTGGTAACTTTTAAACCAGAAGAGTTAGAAGGTCGGTCAAATGGAGAAAAAGTTGCATTCATAGAAGCATCGTCAAGCAGTTAAACAAATCGAGATTATAGGGCCGGTTATTGAGATATCATAAGAAAAGTAAATTCTGTATTTTTTTTTATTTTTTTCCCACTTTATTTCGAATATTATCAAAAAATGTCATAGGAGTTTTTTATTTGACAGTAAATTATCCTCATTTTGACATAATCAGATTTTGTATCCAACGTTTCGTACGCTCTGGGCCACCCTCAACCTCATTTTTTTCAATACGGACCTGCATATTTTATGACACTTTTCGAAATAACTTTTAACGCTCAATTCAACGATATATCAAATAATGTCATTCAAAGTTGATTTTCAGGGGATTTTGACCCTTATCCAAATTTCTTTGGGTCGGATCTGTATTACATTAAGATACCTTTAGTTTAATTAACAACACGCAATACATTTCGATAAGAAAATCAACTCACTCATCTTCAACTGAATGGAACGTAACAGAATCAAAGCAAGAAACAAGTAATAATTATTTACAAATTTCAAGAGGTGAAAAACCTAATTCATAATAATTAAACGAAACTATCATTTAATGAAAGAAAAATCAAATGATTATTCGAAAGTAAATGATGAACATTAATGAAGTGAGTGTTCGAAATGTCCACCATTTTGTAAAATGCACTTTGCGGTTCTGGAACCCATACTTCTTATACATTTGCTTATTTCGTCTCCTTGAATACCTTCCAATACATTCTCAATCTTCTGCGAAGAATCTCTATTGTCGGGTTCGTAGTATCATAAATTTTATTTTTGAGATATCCCCACGAATAAAAATCCAGCGGATTCAAATCCGGAGATCTGGCAGGCCATGCTACTGGACCTCTTGTTCCAATCCATGAATCGGGAAAAGTTCGATTTAGATAGTCTGTGACTATTCTTGAGTTGTGTGGACCACATCCGTCTTGTTGGAACCATGGACTATTACGCCGATACCGTATAGGAAGATCATCCAACATTTCTTCTATAATTTCTACATATTTTGCTCCGGTTAGGTTGCCGTCAATAAAATAGGGTCCCAGTAATTTATTATTCAACAAACCGCACCATATGTTCAAAGAAAAACGATATTGATGTCTAACTTCATGAATTAAGTGAGGATTTTCTGTGGCATAAAAATGTTTGTTCCTTCGATTGAACATGCCAGAATTTCTGAATGTCGTTTCGTCTCCCCAAATGATATTGTGCGCAAAATTGTTGTTATTCCGCACCTTCCGTTGAAACCAATTACAGAATTGCAACCTTCTCTCAGGATCATTGCGATATAGTTTTGCACGGCTTGGTATTTATAGTCATGGTATCCGTGTCTCTTGAGTATTTTATTAACAGCACTTTTTGATAAATTGCATTCACTGGCCATAGTTCTCGATCCTATTCCTGGATTCATTCGAATTTGGGCCAGAACATTGATGTCATTGATAGGCTCGTTTCGTCGTACATAAGGACCTCTAGGTTTGATGAATGAATTATGTGCAAGTAACGTTGTAGATAAACGTCGAAACATTTTAATATTTGGTGTTGTTCTTTCAGGATATAATTCACCATACCTTTGTTGTGCTTTGAACGAATTTCTATCTAGTTTTATGTACACTTCGTACATATCTCTCTTCTCTTCATTTGTGTATCTTACCATATCGAATAAGTTAAATTGAAATTACTCAGAAAAGTATTCAATGACAAGTTCTTGTGACACAATAATAAACGAAGTGACAAATATTATGACATTTCTTGTTATGTTCTTTTTTATCCACGGCCCACTACTTGAAAATAATACATTCAATAAACCTAGAGTTGTGTGTATGTAAGAACAAACAAGTTTATCAACGATATCAATGTTCTGACCCAAATTCTATTGAACCCAGAAAAAAAATCGAGAACTGTGGCCAGTGAATGCAATTTATCAAAAACTGCTGTTAATAAAATAGTCAAGAGACGCGAATACAATGATTTTGAATACCAAGCCTTGCAAAAATTATATCGTAATGATCTCAAAATAAAGTTCGATTCTGTGATTTGTTTCAACGGAACAAATGACAAATCCAACAATAATGATTCCTCGCGAGAAGATTGAGAATGTATTGGAAGGTATTCAAGGAGACGAAATAAGCAAATGTATAAGAAGTATGGGTTCCAGAACCGCAAAATGCATTTTACAAAATGGTGGACATTTCGAACACTCACTTCATTAATGTTCATCATTTACTTTCGAATAATCATTTGATTTTTCTTTCATTAAATGATAGTTTCGTTTAATTATTATAAATTAGGTTTTTCACCTCTTGAAATTTGTAAATAATTATTACTTGTTTCTTGCTTTGATTCTGTTACGTTCCATTCAGTTGAAGATGAGTAAGTTGATTTTTTTATCGAAATGTATTGCATGTTGTTAATTAAACTAAAGGTACCTAAATGTAATACAGATCCGACCCAAAGAAATTTGGATAAGGGTCAAAATCACCTGAAAATCAACTTTGAATGACATTGTATGATATATCGTTGAATTCAGCATTAAAAGTTATTCCGAAAAGTGTCATGAAATATGCAGGTCCGTATTGAAAAAAATGAGGTTGAGGGTGGCCCAGAGCGTACGAAACGTTCGATACAAAATCTGATAATGTCAAAATGAGGATAATTTGTTGTCAAATAAAAAACTCCTGTGACATTTTTTGATAATATTCGAAATAAAGTGGGAAAAAAATAAAAATCAAAATGACCGGCCCTGATAATCTCAATTCGTTTGAACTGCTTGACAATGCTTCTATGAATGCAAATTTTTCTCCATTTGACCGACCTTCTAACTCTTATGGTTTAAAGGTTACCAATACAATCCCATTAAAAAAGTGGCCACTCTGTATATATATACAGGGTGAGTCAGAATAAGACCAACAAACTCCGACTACAGATTCCTCACCTCATTTTGAGGTGAAAAGTTGCTATCAAGGTATGTCCTAAAATGCATCCCCTCTGAGATACAGGGTGTCGAATGTACGAAATAAATTAAGATTTAATTTGTTTTCCCCAAAATTCCTGAAGGAAAAAATTGGAAACTAATCGAGGTTTATCAACGTGCCAATTTGATTTTATAATTGTTCATTTTCGTAAACCAGTAGCGTAGTTATGATGGTATGTGGTTATATGTACCTTCTTATTTTCTTGGGACAAGTGAATGGACAAATGAGCTTTCGACTCATCGATACTCAACCTTAAAGCCATAACATTCCATGTGCCTAAAAGTGGAGGTTTCTGAAATAATTGAGAAAAACTGAAGATATGTCCTTAGTAGAGACATGTGCAATAATCGCATAATGCTAATGTCTTAAAACATATCGAAATATGTCAACCTCCTCATCATTTTGGGAGAATCGGAAACATAGTACGAATCGATGTCGTGGATTCACTGATCTGTTACCATACTTTCTTGAATATGATTGTTTTGACAGATTAACTGACAAACAATCCCAACCTCAAATTCATAATAAATACTCCACCTAGATAGGAGTTCAGGTCTGAAATAAATTTTGCGAAAAACTGAAGATAAGTATTCTTAATTTGTTGAAGTTTATGTTGGAGTATCGTTATCAAAGCCATTTCTGATTGAATTATCTAGGAAAATATTAACATGTTTTTGATAAATAAAAACAATGATTGTGTAATGATATCTAATCGAATGATTTCTTCCAATTCGTGATAACTAATTGCAAAGTCGAGCCTTTCATGCTAGTTTGTGGTGGGCTGTTCAGTACACCACTGATCAACGCATAAAACAAACACGAAATTTGGAACTAGAAAGAAACGTAGCCTTTTTTTATTGGTCCCAGTAGAAACACACCGATATATCGATTCTTGAATTAGACATAATTGACAGTAACCCAAAACAGTTTGTATTATTGTCAAGTCATCTGTCATCATTTCAGTCAGTGAACATCGTTTCAAAATGAATTATTCATTTGAAGAATATACAGATATGCATTTTATTTATGGTGAAACAGGGGGAAATGCCAGAGATGCTGCTGAATCATATCAACATAGATATCCAAACAGACATCATCCACATTCCACTACTTCCATAGCTGTGCATCGACGATTGAAGGAAACGAGGTTCTTCAAATTCAGTGAACACCATTGTGGTGCGAATAGAACAAGAGGAGATAATGTTACGAAAGAACAAATTCTTGAATGATAAGCAGCAGATCCTTCTACCAGCACTCGGGCTATTTCGTATAGGTTACAAGTGTCACAATCAACAGTAAGTCGGGTAGCACGTGAACAACTTTTGTATTCATTTCGCCTACAAAGGTGATGGCCCTAGATGCTGATGATAATGGCTCTCATAGATTTTTTGTTAATGGTTTTTGAGGATGTATGAAGGAGCAAACGACTTTCCTAGATATATTCTATTCGAGAAATGGATATTTCAATAGTAGTAACAGCTATATTTATGGGATGAACAAAATCCGCATGGAATGTTTCGAAAAGACAACCAACAAAAGTTTTCAGTGAATAATTGGGAAGGAATTATCGAAAATCGTGTTTCTTGAAAATGTTTTACCTGGGCTATTCGAATAAGTACCTTTATTGATTCGTCAAAGAATGTGGTATCAATATGACGGAGCACTGGCATATTTCCAACGAATCGTTCGTCAATTCCTTGATCATTCATTCTATGATCGGTGGATAGGTAGACGTGATCCTATACATTGGCCTGCATGTTCCCGGATTTAACTCCACTAGACTTTTTTGTGGGGATTCCTTGAATCCCTAGTGAATGAATGGCTTCGATTATGATACTCCAACATAAACTTCAACAAATTAGGAGTACTTATCTTCAGTTTTTCGCAAAAATTATTTCAGACTTAACTCTTATCTAAGTGGAGTATTATGAATTTGAGGTTGGGTTTGTTTGTCAGTTGATCTGTCAAAACAATCATATGCAAGAAAGTATGGTAACATATCAGTGAATCCGCGACATCGATTCGATCAAATAATATGATGAATGAAAAAATGGAGTTATCGGTCTCATTCTGACTCATCCGTACTATGTTTCCCATTCTCCCAACATTGAAAAATGTTCAGGAGGTTCACCCATTTTCCGATATATTGTAAGAAATTAGCATTATGCGATTATTGCACATAGGAAATTATGTCTCTACTAAGGACACATCTTCAGTTTTTCTCAATTATTTCAGAAACTGCCACTTTTAGGCACATGGAATGTTATGACTTTCAGGTTGAGTATCGATGAGTCAAACGCTCATTTGTCCATTCACTTGTCCCTGTATCTCAGAGGGGATGCATTTTAGGACATACAGAAGAATCTCTATTGTCGGGTTCGTAGTATCATAAATTTTATTTTGAGATATCCCCACGAATAAAAATCCAGCGGATTCAAATCCGGAGATCTGGCAGGCCATGCTACTGGACCTCTTGTTCCAATCCATGAATCGGGAAAAGTTCGATTTAGATAGTCTGTGACTATTCTTGAGTTGTGTGGACCACATCCGTCTTGTTGGAACCATGGACTATTACGCCGATACCGTATAGGAAGATCATCCAACATTTCTTCTATAATTTCTACATATTTTGCTCCGGTTAGGTTGCCGTCAATAAAATAGGGTCCCAGTAATTTATTATTCAACAAACCGCACCATATGTTCAAAGAAAAACGATATTGATGTCTAACTTCATGAATTAAGTGAGGATTTTCTGTGGCATAAAATGTTTGTTCCTTCGATTGAACATGCCAGAATTTCTGAATGTCGTTTCGTCTCCCCAAATGATATTGTGCGCAAAATTGTTGTTATTCCGCACCTTCCGTTGAAACCAATTACAGAATTGCAACCTTCTCTCAGGATCATTGCGATATAGTTTTTGCACGGCTTGGTATTTATAGTCATGGTATCCGTGTCTCTTGAGTATTTTATTAACAGCACTTTTTGATAAATTGCATTCACTGGCCATAGTTCTCGATCCTATTCCTGGATTCATTCGAATTTGGGCCAGAACATTGATGTCATTGATAGGCTCGTTTCGTCGTACATAAGGACCTCTAGGTTTGATGAATGAATTATGTGCAAGTAACGTTGTAGATAAACGTCGAAACATTTTAATATTTGGTGTTGTTCTTTCAGGATATAATTCACCATACCTTTGTTGTGCTTTGAACGAATTTCTATCTAGTTTTATGTACACTTCGTACATATCTCTCTTCTCTTCATTTGTGTATTGTGACATACCTTGATAGCAACTTTTCAACTCGAAATGAGGTGAGGAATCTGTAGTCGAAGTTTGTCGGTCTTATTCTGACTCACCCTGTATATATATATATATATATATATATATATATATATATATATATATATATATATATATATATATATATATATATATACCTATACATATATATATACCTATACATATATATATATATATATATATATATATATATATATATATACTAGCGGACCCGACAAACGTTGTCCTGTCCAAATTTCTATGTTCCCTAAAATGTTTTTCCCGAAAATTTTCCCGTTATCCCATTTCCCTATTACCCCTTTTTGTCTTCACCCCGTTATCCCGTTTTGCCGTTATCCCCTCATCCTGTCATCCCGTTATCCCGTTATCCCGTTATCCCGTTTTCCTGTTATCCCATTTTTTCTTTATCACGTTATCCCGTTTTCCCCTTATCTCCTTATCCTGTCATCCCTCTATTCCGTTTTCTCGTTTTCCCGTTATCCCGTTATTCCCGTTATCCCGTTATCCCGTTTTCCTGTTATCCCGTTTTTTATATATCCCGTTTTCCCGTTATTCCCTTATCCTGTCATCCCGTTATCCCGTTTTCTAGTTTTTTCGTTATCCCCTTATCCCGTTGCCCTGTTATAAAAAAAATGAAAATAGGAGTTGATCGTAGAAGGGTGAAAATTAAGAGTAATATGAATTTCATTTCATGACAACATAAAAATAAAAATCTTGCCAAAAAAATAGGGGTTGATCGTAGAAGGGTGAAAATTTGGGGTTGTATGTATTTTTGAATGCTGTATCATACAAAAATAAAAACCAAGAATTTTGTTTGAAAAATAACAAAAATCAAGGGGTGGACCACCCTCAACATTTAGGGGGATGATTTGTGAATCTAAACCATCCAGGGCGCCACCCAAACGCAGTCACAAAAATTCATTCATATCGGTCAAGCCGTTTAGGAGGAGTTCAGTGACAACACACGTACAGTAGAATAATATATATAAAGACTAGCTGACCCGACAGACGTTGTCCTGTCCACATTTCTATGTTCCCTAAAATGTTTTTCCCGAAAACTCTAGATCGCGTAGAATTTCTTTTTTTCCATGTTTTCCTTTATGTTGTTCCATCTAGACTATGATTTTGACTCCTTCCGCTTCCTGATGTCCCGTTATCCCGTTGTCCTGTTATCCCGTTTTTTCTTTATCCCGTTATCCCATTTTTCCGTTACCCCCTCAACCAGTCATCCCATTATCCCGTTTTTGTGTTATCCCATTATTCCCGTTATCCCGTTATCCCATTTTCATGATCCCGTTATCCCGTTTTCTCCTTATCCCCTTATCCTTTCATCCTGTTTTTCCGTTTTTTCGTTATCCCGTTATTCCCGTTATCCCGTTGTCCTGTTATCCCGTTTTTTCTTTATCCCGTTATCCCGTTCTCAATTTATCGTACTACAATTATTATATGCGATTGCCATCCTGCAACCCTATTGCGGGTCTGTGGATAAAATAAAATAAAAAATCGCGATGGAAAAATAGGAGTTGATCGTAGAAGGGTGGAAATTTAGGGTTGTATGTATTTTTGAATGCTGTATCATAAAAAAAAAGATTTTCATCTAAAAACTAAAAAATAAATTAAGGGGTAGACCACCCTTAACATTTAGGGGGATGAAAAATAGATGTCCGATTCGCAGACCTAACCGATATGTACACGAAATTTCATGAGAATCGGTCGAGCCATTTCGGAGGAGTTCAATTACAAACACCGTTTCACGAGAATTTTATATATTAGATACAGTCCCCTCCCCCCCCTCTCATTTTTGGAACAGTTATACATAAACGAGAGAAATTTGGAAACTGAATATAAAAGGTTGTAAACTTCCCTACTAGTGATGATAGATGACGAAATCGTCAAAGATGATGCCACAAGGCCATTGTGACCAATAATTTCAAATGGAACCCTACGGCAAGCGACACCTCTTTTAAAAGGTATCGAAAAAAGCTATTCAATGATACTAATTTTGTTTGTGTTTATGGCAGTTTTGGCAACTCGCTTTCAAAAAACGCAAAGCTGTGATGAATTAAATCAGTTAATACTAAAATTCCGAATTCAAGCTCTGCCTCTGGATAGTTGTCAAATAGGCTGACGTTCTTGTTAGTCTCCCTAATTCGACGTCTTTGTAATTGTCCAAGTTTTTGTACATTCAATAATTTGTGTATTGTTGATCGAACGTTTAACTGTTTTAGCAGCTTTTGGTACTTTTAATATTTTTGTACATCTTAATAATTTGTTAAACTGTTGTGAGCCGAACGTTTAAGTGCTTCAAGAAGCGAAATGGTATGTGCTTTAGGTGATGGAGTAGCAGCGATCCTGATTATTGGTGAAACTGGACAAAATATCCATGCAGCAGGGCGCATTTTCAATGAGAAGTTTCTAGATCGCCCCGTTTCGGGGACTTATTTAAGGGAGCTTTTTCGTAAGTTTGAAACAACGGGTAGTATTAATGATGCGAAACGATCTGGCAGACCACAAATTTCTGATGAGAAAAAAATTGATATACTGGCAGAAGTAATAGTTAATCCTACTTCTTCAACAACTCACGTTGCATTTACCTGTGGAGTCAGTCGAAGGACAGTTCACAGGGTTTTGAAAAAAACCAAATTTCATCCATACAAATTAAAAATGGTTCATCAACTCTCAGACGACGACCCAGACCAAAGACTAGAATTTTGTGAAAATATGGAAACTAAAATTAACCAACAGCCAGACTATTTCAAAACAATTTGTTTTAGTGACGAAAGTACTTTCTATCTAAATGGAAATGTAAATACACAGAATGTGAGGTATTGGAGTGACGCAAATCCTCACCTGTTTCGTGAAACAAATACCCAATTTCCCCAGAAAGTGAATATTTGGGCAGGTATCCTGGGAAACCACATCGTTGGGCCTTTTCTTTCAAATACTAATTCAACTGGTGAGGTTTATCTGGAGCTGTTGCAAAACGCAATAGAACCGTTAATCCTTGAAATTTTGGAAGATAATCCAGATGAATTCGGTAATTTGGAAAAAACATTCCAACAGGATGGTGCTCCTCCACACTATTACGGTGCAGTAAGACGGTATTTGGATGAGGAATATCGTGGTAGATGGATTGGACGACGAGGTTCAACGGAATGGCCAGCTCAATCACCGGACCTCACACCTTTGGATTTTTTTCTGTGATGGTACCTCAAATCGAAGGTTAACGCCACTGAACCCGACAATATTGACGTTTTAAAACAACGTATTGTTGCAGAATGTGAGGCTGTTTCCGCAGACACATTTGCAAAAGTACGACAAGAGTTTAAACATAGGATATTTCACTGTCAGAAAGTAAATGGAGGTCACTTCGAGCAAAGTAGATACTGATTCTCAAATCTGTAATTAATATCATACTGAATGGAATTTAAATTTTAATGTTTACTAATGAGCCATTAAAACTGCCATAAACACAAACAAAATTAGTATCATTGAATAGGTTTTTTCGATACCTGAAATTATTGGTCACAATGGCCTTGTGACGTCATCTCTGACGATTTCGTCACCTATCATCACTAGTAGGGAAGTTTACAACCTTTAATATTCAGTTTCCAAATTTCACTCGCTTATGTATAATCGTTCCAAAAATAAGAGGTGTGGAGGGGACTTTTGAGAAGCACTGTATATATAAATATATATATACAGAGATATATTTGTGTTCCTTGGAGTTTTGTTGGAACGAAGTTTCTTTACGCGGCTTGCGAAAGGTGTTGACTGGTAGAAATCGTCACGTAAGAAAAAACCGGCATGCCCTCTCGATGCGACTTACTCTTTCTCTCTCTCTCTCTCTCTGTCTCTTTATATTACATCCGAGTCTGTGTGAGAAGCGTATAGCCCTTGCTCATACGATTCCGAAGGGGTACAAAACCATCCGAACTGCTGTTCTGCTTGCGGGAAATATAAAATGGTACATGAACGGTAGGATATCTATGCGAATACAAGTCGGATATTATCGTTTTTGGACATTATTCTTCAACTTTTTGGATGCCGAAGTCAAATCAATGGTTTACATTGAATATGAGGCACGTCAATTTGATGTAATATAACGAATACTATTTTCAGGAATAAAATACCTTTTACTGTAGCGGAGGAGTTTGGAAAAAAGATATATAGGTATAGTACTGCATTTCCCGAATAAATCTTTGTTATCTATTTATAGGTATCTATATATAGGTATAGTACTGTATGGTATGATGACAATTGAATGTGATGTAATAGAAAACGTCAACTTGCAAAGGGAAAAATATTGAGAAAAAAGAAACACAAAATGGTGGATACATGAGATTGATGGCGACATATTCTACTACTCGATATTAATTGATTTATTGGATCGTTCGGAACCATGGAGGAAGCATAACGCTTTTTCCTCACGTAACGAAAATATACAAATATAAATAATCTAAATCTCCATATCGAATTATATTCGGAGTTGAAAAAAAAAAAGGCCAATCGAGTAATCGAATGAAATGTGTTCAAAATATAGTACCCAAAGCAAACATAAAATACAAATAAATATAAAAAAATATGGTTGTGTGGAGTATTGAACCCCGGACCTCTGCTTGGTAGTCCCTCGTTTACCGGCAGCTCCGTTTGGTTTTTGAAATTTTTCGTGTTTTTGAAGTACATGAGCGTTGTGGAATTGAATATTTATATTGTGCATGTAAGATTTTGGAGCAAAGTTGAAATTATATTTGCACACGCTTTTCCCTAACGTGATGATAAATCTCCATATCGAATTACATTCGGAGTTGAAGAAAAAGCGTAAGGAACTTCGTTCCAGACGGGGGTCCCACTACCGCACACGTTTTTTTTTGTAAAAGAAAAAAACTTTCTTGATTTTTTTTTGCGAATTATAACCTTCCACGATCTGAAAACAAAATTAAATGGGTCAGGAAATCTATACAAGTGAGTATTCCTCCACAAAAAACTCGCTTCAAACAATACTAACAAGACTTCTTTAAGGCGATAACGTACATTTAATTTGTGTTGACCCTGTACTTTTTTTCTTTTAATTGAAAACTTGAAAGTAACTCGATAAGTGGGCTGGTTGATGTGGATATACCGGAATATTCACTACAAATTACCCACCCTTTATCATCGTTATTATCGCCCATCGAAAACGAAGTTGAATGTAAAAGTTTTGTAGTTATGACTGAATTTTGATAAAATGCTATCAAAAATACAGTAGCATTTATATTTCAGGGGATAATTTCTTTAAATGGGATACCCTGTATATTATTGAGTTTTTGGGATGTTTTTTTCCTGATTTCAAAAATATACCATATGTTACCCGTCCTATCTCCATTTTGGAGTTATTAAACGTCGAATAACTTAGACTAGTTGTTACTGTAAATACCTACCCTATGAAAATTAACATTTTTAAAGAAAGCTATGAAAATTACAACTACATTATGTTTGTTTGGTGACATTTTTCAATGGAATTATCAAAATGGTATTATTGAATCTTGACATGTTTTTTTGGATAACCTTCCACAGTCTGAAAATGAAAATATTATATAATTCCATAACAATAACATAGGCATGGAATAAATTCATTTTTGGCATTATTATGAATTTGTTCAAAAATACCTGAAAGAAGTCGATTTCTATTGTCAATTTGACAATTTACAGTATGAAAATATTACCCCCTCCGTGCACCCCCTCTGAATTATGAGCACCCCCTCAAAAATTTTGAATGAGAAGTGGGGTCATGTGGCACCTTGTTCAAAAGGAATTTTCATTCTCTGTTCAGTAATATACAGTTTTTCAAATTTGATGCAATCACATTATGTTCAGGAAGTATTTTTCAATTTATTTAACAATTAAATTAAATGTTCGAAATGTCCACCAATCACTTCTTGACAATAGGCCAGTCGATCTTGAATCCTCGTTAAATATTCTGTAGAACTCAGGAGTTATGTTTTTGATTTCTTCCGTTATCCTAACTTTCAAATCTGCAATATTGTCTGGTCTATTGAAATATACTTCTGATTTTAAATAACCCCATAAGAAATAATCAGGTATTTCCTCATCTGTTTTGCTAAACATCAGGAAAAAGTGGTTCTAGACACCAAAAAATCATTCACAAAACCCACATTGATAATGTAATGTCAATCTAGTAGACTTCTGTTATTTTGATATTTATAAGTTGCTGACACACGTCAGTGTATTGAAAAATATTTGTGTGTGTATTTGATTTAACTATGGCTCATTTATCCGAAACTAAAGAATAGACATTTTGATTATGATTGGATGCAGTAATAAAACAAGAACTCAAAAGGAAGTTTGTGAAATGTTTAATAATAATTACCCTGGTCAACACGTCTCACAGTCTACAATTAGCAAAATAGAAAAAAAAATCGTGAAACTTGTCATGTAAAAACTATTCATAAACCAGGTTAATTTGGACGAGGAGAAAAAGTTAGATGTACTGTTAGCGATTGAGGAAAATCCGCATATGACAAGTAGGGAACTTGCCATCGACAATGATTCAAGTAAATCATCGATATTGAGAGTTCCACATAAAGAAAAATTCCATCCTTCAGGAAAATCAGGAAAATCTATACAAGTGTAGAGAAGGCGAACTAATTAGTTCACCCCGATAAGTTACTGCGTTCACCAAATTGTATTTCCTATAGAAAAATGATTCAATTTGTCAGTAACTTATCGTTCCCTGAATATGCCTATGATTTTTTTTTTAATTCAAAAGATACTTCTCTATATAATTTTTGATTGCCGTTTCGGGGACTATATCTGCCACCGTTCTCAAAATCTTCTAAATCTCCTTTAATTGTTTGAATAATTTGAATTTTTCTTGCAGAGTCTTCTTCGCTTTTTCAACTGACGGATGTCAATTGAAATCTGCCAAAAAATTTGAGAGTGACATATTGCTCATTTGATATATGGGGTATTAGGTATTATTGAATTTTTGGAATGGTATTATGGATTTTTTTTTTCTGATTTCAGAAATATGCCATATGTTAACCCTATCTTTTGCCGCTAACTTAGTTAGACTAGTTGTTACTGTATATACCTATCCTATGAAAGTAACCATTTTCAAAGTAAGCTATGAAAATGACAACTATATTATGTTTATTTAGTGACATTTCTTTAATGGAATAATGAAAATGGTTTACAGTGAGGAAGAAAAAGTTCAAATATATACTTGTAATATACAAAACAACAGAAATAAACGTGCGGCAAAAAGTGCATATAGGGTAGGGTGTTGTATCCAAATCGTGCAACACCGTCAGAAAATATATTCAAAAATAGTTACCAAAAGGTGAATCATACCCTCAGGTTCAGTAGAAAACAGCGTGTAGTTCAAGAATACCAGGGAGAACAGCTAGGTATACTGCTTCAATTCGAGGGTAAGCTGATTCCTATTAATTTGCGCCTAGACTTTTGAAACATTGTATTATTTTCTAGAAAATTCTGAATGTAGTTTAAAAAATGTAGCCGATCAATTAGGTGAAAGTTTTTCCAAAATCCAACGTACTTCGAAAAAGAACTACTACAAAACATATAAAATTTGACCCGTATAAGTTTCAACAGAGACTCATAAGAGGGAAAGGCTGGAATTTTGCCAACAGATGATTCAAAATTTGAATGAAGATCCCGATTATTGAAATAGAATATTATGGACTGATGAGTAATACTTTTCTACGGCAAGAGTTTTCATAGGGAAAAATCGAAGGTCGTGGGACAAAAGGACAATAGGAAAATATGGGAAAAACAAATAAATGAAACAGGAACAAAAACTGTTAGAGTTTGGTGCGGAATTTTTGGAAATATATTAACAGGAGTTACCTATACAAAAATACTCATTCCAGAAGTAGAAAATATTACATAATTTTTCGGAAGTCGAGTTCGCCAGTATGATTTTTATGCATCATGGAGCAACTCCGCATAGTGTCCTACCCGTTCGAAAACATTTGAATAATGTATTCCCAATATGGATAGGAAGTAATGGAAGTATCAAATGGCCACCTAACAATCCGGACTTGACCCCCATGGATACTTTTTTCTGGAGATTTCCAAAAGACACTTATTCAACCCATTGAAGAAACGATTCGACTTGAAATAGAGAATCTGAATGTCAATAATGAAGCAATTTCCAATGCACTTATAAATATAAAAACATTTTCATAGCTCACTTTGAAAATGTTAATTTTCTTAGGATAGGTATTTACAGTAACAACTAGTCCAAGTTATTCGACGTTCACTAACTCAAAAACGGTATGAGATAGGAATGACATATGGTATATTTTTGAAATCAGGAAAAAAAGATGATAATGGATGGATAATTTATAGTCGATAACTCGATACATGTACTATGTCTCATAAAAATAATCATCTGCTCATCTTTCACTAGTTTATTTCAAAATAATGGTCCGCTTATTCTACATAGTCCCTGAAGAAGATCGCGGTCAGGGTCGAAACGTCTACCAATTAAATGTACGTTCTCTCCTGAAAGAAAACTTATTACTCACAAAAAAGAGCCCCAAGAAATACATGTATATATATATATATATATATATATATATATATATATATATATATATATATATATATATACAGAGCTTCTCAAAAGTCCCCTCCCCCCCTCTTATTTTTGGAACGATTATACAAAAACGAGTGAAATTTGGAAACTGAATAATAAAGGTGGTAAACTTCCCTAGTAGTGTTGATAGATGACGAAATCGTCAAAGATGACGTCACAAGGCCATTGTGACCAATAATCTTAAATGGAACCCTACGGCAAGCCACACCTCTTTCAAAAGGTATCGAAAAAACCTATTCAATGATACTAATTTTGTTTGTGTTTACGGCAGCTTTGGCAACTCGCTTTTAAAAAACGCAAAGCTGTGATGCATTGAATCAGTTATTACTAAAATTCCAAATTCAAGCTCCGCCTCTGGATAGTTGTTGAATAAGCTGACGTTTTTGTTAGTCTCCCTAATTCGACGTTTTTGTAATTGTCCAAGTTTTTGTACATTCAATAATTTGTGTATTGTTGATCGAACGTTTAACTGTTTTAGAAGCTTTTGATATTTTTTATATTTTTGTACATTTTAATAATTTGTTAAACTGTTGTGAGCCGAACGTTTAAGGGCTTCAAGAAGCGAAATGGTACGTGCTTTAGGTGATAAAGTAGCAGCGATCCTAATTCTTGGTGAAACTCGACAAAATATTCATGCAGCAGAACGCATTTTTAATGAGAGGTTTCCCGATCGCCCCGTTTCGAGGACTTATTTAAGGGAGCTCCTTCGTGAGTTTGAAACAACGGGTAGTATGAATGATGCGAAACGATCTGGGAGACCACACATTTCTGATGAGAAAAAAATTGATATACTGGCAGAAGTAATAGTTAATCCTACCTCTTCAATAACTCACGTTGCTCTACCTGTGAAGTCAGTCGAAGTACAGTATACAGGGTGTTGAAAAAAACAAATTTAATCCATACAAATTGAAAATGGTTCATCAACTCTCAGACGACGACCCAGACCGAAGACTTGAATTTTGTGAAAATATGGATACTAAAATTAACCAACTACTATGTCGAAACAATTTGTTTCAGTTACGAAATTACTTTCTATCTAAATGGAAATGTAAATACACAGAATGTGAGGTATTGGAGTGACTCGAATCCTCACTCTTTTCGTGAAAAACATACCCATTTTCCCCAGAAGGTGAATTTTTGGGCAGGTATCCTGGGAAACCACATCGTTGGGCCTCTTTCTTGAATACTAATTTAACTGGTGAGGTTTATCTGGAGCTGTTGCTGGCCAGCTCGATCACCGGACCTCGCACCTCTGGATTTTTTTCTGTGGGAGTACCTTGAATCGAAGGTTCACGCCACTGAACCTGACGATATTGACGTTTTACAACAACGTATTGTTGCAGAATGTGAGGCTGTTTTCGCAGACACATTTGCAAAAGTACGAGAAGAGTTTGAAAATTGGATATTTCACTGTTAGGAAGTAAATGGAGGTCACTTCGAGCAATTTTTTTAAGTAGATACTGATTCTTAAATCTGTAATTAATATCATACCAAATAGAATTTAAATTTTAATGTTCACTAATGAGACATTCAAACTGCCATAAACACAAATAAAATTAGTATAATTGAATAGGTTTTTTCGATACCTTTCAAAATAGGTGTCGCTTGCCGTAGGGTTACATTTAAAGTTATTGGTCACAATGGCCTTGTGACGTCATCTTTGACGATTTCGTCATCTATCATCACTAGTAGGGAAGTTTACAACTTTTAATATTCAGTTTCCAAATTTCACTTGTTTATGTATAATCGTTCCAAAAATAAGGGGGGGGAGCGGACTTTTGGGAAGCACTGTATATACATATTCATATACATATATATATATATATATATAAAACGGAAGAAATTTGATGGACATAGCCCTCAAGGGGAATCGTAAACCGTAGACACGTGTTTCGGGCTCTCGGCCCTCATCAGTACGGTGAAGAAGTGCAAGGATGAACAACACTTGGTAGAAAACGACAAATCAACGGAGTCAACAAACAGAAGCCAGCCGCACATTTATGGTTTCGGTTAGCAGACCCTGCATTCCAGGGCAACAACCAACAAAAAATACCTACATTGGCCTGTTACCAGAAAGAAACAAAAATGCACCTCCAGAAATTCGTCTTTGTTGTTGCAAAGTTCATCTAGTTTTTTCATTTCATTGTGAAACTGATTCGGATTCTCAATGTATGGACTCTAATATGTCAGTAATCGAATAAACGAATTTCTCTTCATTCTTATTACACTCTTATTTTTTCTATGGGATTATCTGAAACAATAAGTGTATGAGCACAGACCATTTGCAAGCAAAGAACATTTAGAAAATACCATTCGGGAGTGTTGTGCTAACATAAATCCCCTATTTATTAAAAATGCCACAAAGTCTGTGAATGAAAGGACTATAATTTCTATAAAACTGGAAGGACGGCATACTGAATGATAAATTCGGGTTCTTTATAAGATTATTGAGATAAATCAATGAATGTTACTATGTTTTGTTGTAAATTTGGTTATAGTTATTTTGGTTTGATGTTTCTTACACATCTAATGGTGGAAATAAAGAATATGAGATTTATGAAATCAATTCAAAAAACGTCGCGAAAAATTATTATTTGCTCGAAAATTACATCTAACAGTTTACATCCAACAGTTACACTGTTGGGTGTAAACTACATCAAAATATTTCGACCTCATCTGCAGCTAACGGGATACAAATCCGATAAAAAAAAGCGAGTGTAATGAGAATGAAGATAAATTCGTTTATTCGATTACTGACATATTAACGTCCATACATTGAGAATCCGAATCAGTTTCACAATGAAATGAAAAAACTAGATGAACTTTGCAACAACAAAGACGAATTTCTGGAGGTGCATTTGTTTTTCTTTCTGATAACAGGCCAATGTAGGTATTTTTTGGGCAAGATATGACATTGAAGTCTTGTATTCATCAAAATTATGAAATGTGAATCATGTTTCGTTCGAATCGGTAGAGCGAAAGACTCGAAAAATTAAAAAAATTGGAAAAAAGTCGAAGTGACAGACAGAGTCCAAATTTGGAACAAAGGTATGAAATTGGAAACTGAGCAACTTCTTCCCCTGGAATTTTTCGAAATTTCCAAAAAAAAATTCATTTTTTGAGGATTTTTGAAAAAAATGTCAAATTTGACAAAACATGACAAAAGGAAAGAGGCTGTTTTTCATTCATTTTTCAACACAAACTAACTGTGGAGTCAAATTTTCAATATATCTATTAATAAAAAAAAACATAATTTTCATATCTTCATAATTTTTTCATGCACGCAATACAGATCAAAAATGAATCGAATTAAAAACAGATATCGATTATCTTCTGATTATATATCTTAAGGAGGTATTATCGGGTTTGACTGACATTTTCAACGAGGTTGATTCATGATAAGAATGAGATTAACGAAATGTCTACTTCAGTTTATCACCATAATGAAAATATAGTTTTTGAAGTTTTGCCGATGGATTTGACATGAACAATGTGTGCGATACTATTTCACAATCTAAATATTGGATGATCGATTTGATCGAAAACACATATTCATAAAAGGTGGAATAATGTATTCCTTATTATTCACTTAATATATTATTCACTGTCTCAGAGTTCAATTCACAATATACATATCGAGATCTCTGAGATTCTGAACTTTCCATTTTACTTGACCGGCCGCCGAGTGGTCAAGTAATGTAATGGTGCGAAAAAAATTATCGAGTTATCGACGGAAATATCCGATTTGAGGTCCCACGAGACGATTGACACCATTTCCAAAGTGAAGACTGTCCGTCCGTCCGTCCGTCCGTCTGCCATTCAATTATTCAAAATCTATCCGATGGATTAGAACTTAATTTTGCAGGGAGCAACACAACAACAAAATTGAGTTGAGTCTGCGGTTGGAGCTTTCCACTGTTTCCCTGTCTGGCGCTACGAATGTTAATTTTTCTTCTCGGCGTTACTATCCGAGCTTTGACTAGAACGAACTGCGTTTGGTGCAGACCGCTCAATTGACTGGGGTCAAATATCTCACTTGGTCAATTGAGTGTTCAATTGACCGATCAAATGGTTTAATCAAGTTCTGGGGTGTCCCACAGCTGATTTTGTGGTTCCTTGTTTGAAAATGTCAAAAGAATAAGGAGATATTTTTCCCTTGCATTTCTCAAATAGTGCAATGAACACTTCTTCCAATAATTCAGCCATGATAGAATAATTCAATAAATATCCAACAGAAAGCAAAATAGCTTTAGTATCGTGCATTTTTTTTACTATATTACATAATGTAAAATACACAAACTTTTGGTACCGTCGAACGTGGTGGATGGGGACGGATTTTGTCTATTTTTTCGAAAATTTTGGATCGGGAATGAGGTGAAACTGATTCATTTTGGGGAAGGTAATCACAGTTATTACTGCTAGCGGAACATGCCTCAAAATATCATCAATATAGGACTGATCCCAAAAAAAATGCATTTGTCCCGATTGGCCCCGCATGTATAAGGACTGTTGATCAGCAAAAGGGATGGTCGCTCAATGTTTGGGGAGGAGTTTTCGGAAATCACATTGTTGGACCCTATTTTTTCGATAATTGGTGAAGAGTATTTACATTTTCTTCGCGAACATCTTCCCAGAATGTTGGAAAAAGAGGATATGAACATCAGAAGGACCATATGGTTGCAACACGATGGTGCTGGAGTGCATAACCATAGCATAGTGCGAGAATGTTAAGATCAATCTTATCCTAATCGTTGGATAGGTACTACTCCTTGGCCCGCGCGGTCCCCAGACCTCACTCCTATAGATCCATTTCTTTGGGAGTACGTGGAGAAAAGGGTTTTCAGAGTTCGTCCGACAAATGCAGGATCACAGAAGCTTTCCCATCAACTGATGCAGTAATGCGTGCTAGAGTTTGGAGTTCATTTACTAGACAGCTTGTGTGAAACATGATGGTGAATTATTTGAGCATTTCTAAGTAACCTTCTCTCGAAAGTGTCACATTATTTCTTGTTAATCATCATTCCCTATTCTTGTGAAGATTACTAGAATTGTTTCCTTCTATTAGAATTTCATTTTATTGAATTTCAGAATTGTTTGTATGTGTCAAATTTTATGACAGCTGCCGACTCGATTCCTTTTTTTCAAATCATCAACATTTCTTCTTTTGCAACAAAGGACCCTGCACTTCTTTTATGTAAAGTGGCGACCGGTCAAACTTTCTGAAACTTTGGTATATTGATGTAATCAACCTAGTAACCAAAACTCAATCACATGACTAGTTTTCTAAATACGGGGTTACAATTGAAAATTGACCAGCTTTTCAGATTATATTTTTGTAAACTTACGAGCTAGATTGAATTTCTGTTGCATACACACGTTCACTAAATGTTTTTGGTAATACATAAGTAAATACGTTCAATTGGAAATATTTATATTCACAGGGCGATTCAAAAATGCATAACGGTAGTTTTTTGCAAAATCTCACTTTTTCCACTGTGACGTCAGGGAAGCATATTTTCAAAAGATACTCCCCAATATTGTATTTTGATTGGAAAATATTGCACAGTACACATTTCTTATACAGGGTGTTTCATAGAGAGAAACCCAACATTATTTTTTTTAAGGATTAATTCGAAACCCTGTACTTATGGATTGATTTTTGGAAAGGTTATACCACTAACAAATGTGTGTGTCCGAGCTCCAAAATATACAAGGTGGTTTATTTGTCGGAAGGTATTCTACTATAAGAAAAGTACGAAAGCCATTTAAAATTTCCCCCGTCAAATGTAACCATTTTCATAGTATATGATAATTTGAATAACTTCTTGAGAGGCCCGAATTTTACATCCGATCCTATTACCAGTTTTTGAAATACGGGGCGTTAAAATGGAGAATTACTGATTTTATCAGTTTTTTCTTCAAATTGAAAAGCTGGATTGGCTTTATGTTGCGTATATAAGTTGAAAATGAGTTTTGGTAAGATGTACACAGAAAGTAAAACTTAAAATAATTACTGTTACGGGGTGATTCACAAATAAATCATAATAGGTTTTTGCATACACTCAATCTACAGTTGCACCACAGGAAAATTATTTCATGAAGTTAATACCTACCCGTTCACAATTTTGAGGCTGACAGAATTCGCTATGATCACTTTCCATAAAGGGTGAGACATACAGCCATCCACAAAAAATAACTATGCTTTGATATTATTAAAACTAGAACTTGCTTATGTTTAGTGATTTTTGAGTAACTTCACATTAGGTATGCATAACCGTGAGATTTCAAAATAGGCAGGGTGATTTAATTGTTTGATAATTACCCACAAAATATATCGGTATACACATCTTTGTTAGATAAAATTGGCAAGTTTTTATACATAGATGATTATAATTTTCTAATGTAGGTATAATTCGAATTCGTGATACCTATTTCGTACAGGCAGGTAATTCTCAACTGATATCGACCCAGAATTCAACCCATCAATAACCACTTGAATCAATATGGAGAATCAAAGAAAGACTTATTCAAGGACGTTCACAAAAAGACATCAGAACAGAAATATTATATCCAAAAGCAATGAAAGTCGTAACAAACCCCCAACCTTGAATCCTGGCACTATCAGCTACATGAAACTTCCTGATATACAAACAAAAACGAAACCCCCCTATAGACCTGAACATATTCTGAATAGTAATTATTTGACCGTCCCATCTACACGAAATACTTACCACAAACAAACATTCAAACCGCCCAGAAAAGTGACAGACCGAAATCTTCTCCAGGTCAATGAAGATTCATCTGACTCAACCTCAAACAGGACCCAGGGATCCTTCCCTTCAAATCAGGTAATGCACGAATAAAAATAGCCTCTCACACCTTCCTACATTATAGCCCACTTAGTCTCCTAAGAAATCAAATAAGATCGATAACCAATCAATAAAAACTTTTGAAAGCAACAATCAATCAATTGTCCCCGCTTTTCACTACTTCCTTGTACAATGCTTATAAACATTTTGAATACGAAGTCAATACAGTCAATCAAAAATTTCGATCGCTCTCCCCAAAACAAAAGCAAAAGAGCGCTTATTGCCCCACTTGATTCCCCTGTAAAATTCATCAGCGGAAATTTAGATGAACAAGAAGCAAAAGGAATATATCGTATTATATCTGAACTAGAGTCAAATCAGAATTGAGTAATCCAAAAAGTCAATAAACAAATATCCATCACCTCAAAATTGATGAAAAATATCAATGATACATTATCAGCCGTATCTTATAATCAGATATAAATTCAAAATAAAATCAACGAATTAATAGGTGTGCTCCATGAAATGAAATTTGGCTTCGCACATTACCTGCAAATTCAAGAAATACCGAATCAAATAAAATTTTATCTAGATTCCCTATTGAATTTTCCGTCTGAAATAGAAAATGCTATGAGCTTTGCCAGCCTGAAAACATTGCATCATAGTATCGCACCCCCAGACGATCTGGGAGAAATTATCGATGAATTCTCTCGTTCACACAGTTACTCTCAATTACCTTTTGATAATAAGGATTACCTCAAATATTATAGTGTAGTTGAAACAAGTGTTTTCACAATAGAAGACAGAATCATATTCTCACTAGATTTCCCGTTAGTACATTCTAGATCACTATCACCTTTACCTGATTCCAAATCAGAACCAATCAATAATCATTTCACCAGCATCATATCTTTCCCTAAGCGACCAAATGTACCAATACCAAAACGAGTGCATTGACCTACAGCCGAATTTCCTCTGCAAAAAGAACCACCTTCTTCGACTTCTAGAAAACTTTGATTGTGTTACAACATTGTTGTTTACCGAATAGAAAATCGATCAATGCCTCCAGATACCTGTCAACTTGAACCAATACATTCCTGGAAAACTAGAAACTCCAAACCATATGCGAAGAGAGCGACGTCGCCTTACTGAAAGGAACATATTTGTTCACAGTCCCACCGAGTTGCTCTCTGAAGATCTCTAAATTCACTATGAAAACGAGAAAAGCTCCATTGTCGGACACCCCATCACACTACAGAATATCAAGGGTATAAATGAACATCCCCACAATGCAGGTCCAAAAATTGAACATCAAAATGGTGTCTCTAGACAAGCTTCACAAGCTCCAGCTAGAAGAAAAAACCCAATCACCATTAGATCTCATCAATTTACATGCTGGTCATTCCCAATGGTCCATATGGAGCGTCGCGACGTTGGTCATTCTTATCATAACCCGGAGAAAATAAATGTTTGGCAGGTCAACAAACCAAAGAAGAGAAAATCACACCCTCAACGAAACTCAAGTCGTTCCACCGTCGAGTTCTTTCTAGGGGATGGAGGAGTTATGTGTTCCTTCCCGTGGGAACCGTTGACACAAGCATCTCCGCTGACGCTAACGCGAAGACTCCCAGGTTCATCTCGACATGCCATGAAATCGACAGATTTGACATAGACTTCGTACTAGTTACTTCGTATATTTTTTAATGTATCATTTCCGAAATAAAGTTGTATTTTTGAATATGTTTTTAAAAGTAGTTTTCGTGAACGCGAAACATAAAGAGTTTAGTAATTTGCCCTTCTTGATATAGGTAGCGAACATGGAAAGCAATATTCCGATGACTCCCAAAAAAAACAATTAGATTATATCTTCAACCCATGAAAAATTTAGGGAGAGGAGCACAGTTCGTGGTCTCCCGATAAAAAAAGTTTTTTTTTATTAATCAATTCATATGTTTATATGTCAATATAAAATTTTTTCATGGGAAAAATCATCTCCGATTCTACAAGAATAAAAAAATTACTTAGCAACACCTTTTAATAAATTCTCATGATGAGATATAAATGTAATCTCTTCAACATTTATGATGTCAAAACAGATATGGTGGCTTAGCCTTCACAATATATAACAATCTTCAACGAATTTCACTGTTTACCCGTGTACTAATCCTTATCAGATAAATGCTGCTTTAATTCAGTAGTCATTGTCATAAGCCTTTATTTCTCAGATATTAATATTTGAACAATTTCCAAGATTTATTTTTTCAGAGATTAAACATATCCTAAATACTGAATAAAATCGTGATATACAACCTCTACTTATCTCAAAAACAAAAGCGGACAGCAATTCACGTAACTAACAAATGGAATCCTCTCAACTATATAGTTTTGAAAGGAAATCGACTCACTTTACGAGAATAACATTTCCATATAGGTTGTTCACGGCAAAGCAAAAAATTTCCAGTTTGGCGCAAGGAATACTGTATTTGATCAGATATAGAAGAGCATCTTACTACGACTACCCAGAAATATGCCCATTGTATCATAGTCCAATCAATGGAGATAATGACTTAACAGAAATTCCAAAACAGCTGGAATTCTGGATTCTGGAATTATAAAGTAGGAAGTATCCTTTGAGCAATTCTTTACTATGCTACAGCGCTAAAAATCCAAAAACTCTCCCAATTTTCATATTTTGTGCTATCACTTCAGAAGTATTGGAGATATAAAAAAATATTTTGTATAAAAGTTGTTTCACGTTATTTTTCCTAAAAAAATCACACGAAATATCATGTCGTTATGGGGATAAAAATGGCCCCGATTTTTTATATAATCAGACTAGTCAGTCGATGTTCCTCGCTACTGAGAGCTGTTTAAAAATATCCAAAGCGAATGAAATGTAGGAAAACTTTCATCTGAGACCAGTTTTGAAGTTCATACAAAATCCATTCATAATAAATAATGTGTTTGAAGATTTTTCGAATGACTGTCTGTGAATGAGTACACATTTTGGTTAATAAATTCGTAAGGAATCATTACCACTTTAATTCCTTGGGGAATTGTGCTCCTCGAGGTGGTTATACTAGCTCTGTTCAACCGTATTACTCTCGGTTTTTCTGGTAAAAACTATTCTGAGATGTAGTTCGGGGGTATTTATCTTGATAAAGAGTAACCTCAAATTTTCTTATACATATGATGGTTTGATCGAGACCGACCCTTCTAGAAAAATAATCGACTGTTTATAAGTACATTGAAATAGGGCCTCTCGATTGGCATTGACATTTTTGCATCAGTATTTTATTTTTGAATTATTTTTAATTCCTGTAGATATGTTAAGAATCTGACTTTTTTACAGAGAGTATCCATAACTTTTACGTTTCTAAATATTTTACCTAGGAGTTTTCGAGGACCCGAAACACGCACAGTCGTCCTGTTCGGAGAACATGGCACCATTTCTTCTTTTCACGTGGCAGTCTGCTCGCATTGAGCGTTGTTCTATGTGCTACAGATGTAACATTTATGTTACAATCGGCATGTCATGTTGCGATGTTACTATATCTGATAAAATATGACCAACATGTTACATTTCCTAGCGGTCAAAAAAATATATCCTTAAATATATACACTTCCGGTGAAAGTTTCTGCTTGTTTAGTAATTTGGCACACAAATGTACACAAGTATGATTCTATTTTTACCGTTAGAGGAAGTGAGACCCATTTTCATTGGTCAATGATTGCTGGTCTCTCTCTTTAGATGTTCTTAAATCATGAAAACAAGTACTGTTCCAAAAACTGCAACATTTGCTCTATGATGAGTAATAAAGAATGTTGTACTTTTGTAATTTGAATTGCCTCATCTCCATCTCTTATCCCAAATGTTTCCGACCTTTCCTCCTTCCACTGCACGGAAAATGAAAATTACATGTTGCGAGATAATGGTGAGTTACTGAAGATTTTCCCGAAATGTTCGATCATATTTGTCAAATCTTCCCCGTGTTAAACCTGAAAAACATTCATTCTCATGTAACTCGACCCTCTGAGTTCAAAAACGTCCTGACCATTTCGATTACAGTCGATACTAAAAATAAATCCATCGAAAAACCCACATTTTTGAGTCAATAAAATAAGAACATTTTGGGTCCATTTTAGCCCAACATTTGAGTCATGGTTGGATCAAATATCAAAGAAAAGACTATGTTCTAGTTAAACAAGATACATAGGAATACTAACATACTTTATGGACATAAAAATTAGGAATTTTGATAGTGTTGGAAAGTACCAATTATTATGTTTATAAATTTTGATTGATACCATTTCTGTAGAAAAAATCACGAGCTACAACTTTTATTCCAAACATTTTCCTGTCTCTCCATTATGTATGAAGTTACAGCTAAAAATGAACAAATTCAAACAGTTAGCAATTATCAATTAACAAGTAATGAGAATGATGGCATTAATATTAACAATTGTGGTTTGAATAATGAGCAGACAGAGATCCGATCTATTTGAATTAACCTTTTCATGCGAAATAAAAAAAGGTCTATTGAAAACGCATAACCCATTTTATTTTGAATAAATATCATTCACGTTTCACGTAACAGATAGAACGAACTTTTTGTGAGCCACAATAAAATAATTTGAGAAAAGTTAGGTTAGTTTTCGTCATCGCGCAGACCAATCCACGGTCACTTCAAAATCAAGAAAAAATGTCTTTTGAAAACGCAAACAAACTTTTTGTAAGCCACAATGGAATAATAAGAGAAAAGTTAGGTTAGCTTACGTCATCGCGCGGACCAATCCACGGTCACTTGATGGTGAATTTTAAAGGTAATTGTAACTTTGTAGTGACTTTTATTAAATGCGAACTGTGGAAATCACTTATGGAGATAGCAAAAACATGGCAATCCTCACCACATATCACAATCAATACCTGCTACTTGAAGGTTTGATGAAAATTACTAAAACGTAATCGAATTGACACTAACAAGTTATAAAACGGTGGAGGGGCTACTGAACTAAAATTCAATATTTGCATGACTACAACCATGCAAATATTAAATTTTAGTTATTCTTACTATATAGTGGTAGATTAGTGGTTTCCGTCACAATGGTGCTGCTTGGAGATCAGATTGATTAAAATTTCCATATATATATATATATATATATATATATATATATATATATATACAGATATTCTGTGTTGTTGGACCTCAAATGGTCCGATTTCACGACGTGTCGGCAAATTCACATTTGCCATGTCTAGAAATTCGATTGTTTCGAACTCAACTGTGAATGAGGAATGTGAATTTGCCGAAACGTTGTGAAATCGGACCTTTTGAAGACCAAGAACATAGAACGCGGTCAGAAACCCGGGAAAGTATTTCGACACATTATATCCGCGAAAATCTACGAGGAAACTTAACATATATATATATATATATATATATATATATATATATATATATATATTGTAAAAAAATTGGAAAATTGTTTTCTAAACCGCTTTCTTAGTTGTTTTACCAACCTTCAGAAGGTGATGAAAACTTGTACGAGTTAAGATCACGGGGGCCTTACCTTTTATAGTGGGATCCGAAACCAATCTTGGGGCTTTGGAAAAAAATTTCACCGGCTGTACAAGTAAATACATATTTCAACGAATAAATTACAAATCTCATTGGAAGTCATCTCGGAGTTTATAATGGAACAGTCCCACATTGTTCGCAATTCTATGAATGAATGAGTTTCTTAGTGGAGAACTAAGAGAAATTAGCACCTTTGAGACATTTCGGAATATATCGTTATGGAGTAAGACATCGAGAATATTTTTTAATTGCATCCACTGATACATTTCCCAAAGAAGCTTTTTCTCATCATTCTTTCATCTTAAAACCATATCTCGGGTATTATTTGATCTCGTAAAAATGTTATTTGAGTTACGACTATTAAGTTTGATGGATGGTTATAAGGCCAGGTAAAATCTTTTTATATCATTGGCGTACCGAAACACTTCAAACCAGCGACGAAGAATTTGCAGAATGTTTTTGTGGAGATAGTAATATATTATAGGAGTGAATCACCTGATAATATTTGATGTGATGAAATCAAACTCATGCGCGGATTGAAGAAATGGTGTACACAGGGTGTTCTATTGAAAATAAAGAAGGTTGCGTTACTTTCGGAAATATTTTTGCTGTATAAATCAAATATCTTCTTCCTTGGTCACCCGATTTATAAATCATGCTAAGTCTGGTTTTTCATACATAGATAGTCCAGTTACACCCTGCGTTATTTTTTTTCACACACTGAAAATACTTAGCATTAAATATACATTTAATACATTTATTCTAAAGTAGTTGCGGCTCCGGAAAATATGCGTTTATTATAAACTATTGCAGGCTTTGTAATTTCTGAGGTTAGTTGTCTTAATTTCTATGGCACTGTAAATTAACTAAAAAATCGCAAGGTGAATGTTAAGAAGGGCCGGTTTTCTGAAGGAAGTAAGCACCTTTATTATTGGAGTTGTTCATACAGTATAACCTCTTTGAGATTCATTCAAACACGGGGTTAGTTCATATTCATTTCTATGTAAGTCATTACAAAATTCCTTTGGCGGAAAATCACGATCACCCAATATTTAGCATTCAGCAGTAGTAATTCCAAAAAAACATTTTATAGTTTTTCTAGTACGAGATAATCGTTCATTAGAACATTCATGTTCAATACTCAGATCTCTTCCTCGGAAAAGTTTTTTTTTACTACAATTCAATTTTTCATCACCTTACTTGAAAACCCGAGGCCATATAACGAGCTGGCAAAGGTACATTTGAACTCCGATAGCAAATCACTGTATATAGTGAGCTCAAAATCCCTCATTTATTCAATTTTGCATTTTCTGTTTCCTTATAGGAATCGAATGCTTCAATATATAATTATTGAAAATTTTGAAATAAGAATAAAGTCATTGACAAAAAAATTATCTTTTATGTAAAAAATCGTGAAGTGCTTGATATCAGATATCTTAATATCATTATGAAAAGTGAATAAAGAGCACCCCACGCTTTTTTACATGAAAGAAAATTTTTTGGTCAATGACTTCATTCTTATTATTTTAATATTTTCAGTTCTTATTGCCATACATGCGTATTCACTATAGTTATATTTTTAACTTTCCAGTCCATATTGCTACAGAAGACTAAAAAAGACTACAGGAGAAAAACTCTTTGATTGATTCATCCACATGAGATGGAAGTTATTTATAACTGAATTTTGGCGAATATGCTTAAAACCAGTGCATTCGTTATATCTTTGAATTGTAATTATGCTTAGAACTGCATCAGTGCATCCACCATATTTCACTGGTAGCCACTGAAGAGTTCCACTATTCACCTCCTGGCTCCATCATCAAATCAGCTCAAAGATACCAAATTATAGTATTGTCATCCAAAGTACATATACATACCGAGTTTCATTTCGATACGACAATTAGAAGTAGGTTTAAATCGACTTCCAAGATTTGATTACATTGTTAGTTACAAGTGTAGCTAATACGTGTGTGTTGAATAGGTATGTTCAAAAGTGGTTCACATTCATCATCGGAATATTGAAAAGATAAAAATTTGATCTAGCCACGATCATCAAAAAAATGGCAAAAAGGCAACAAGCACGCGGTGTTCCGCCAAGCGGTCACCAATCCAAGTAGGAACCGCTGCCTTATTTAGCTCATTTAACAGGTTGAAAAAGTTATATTTGAATTCCAATATCAAATAAATGTATGTAATGAGCTCAAAATCCCTTATATAATAAATTTTGTTCTTCCTGTTTTCTTATTGAATTGAATGCGTTGATATTCAATTTCGACAGGACCTTAGTGTCGTTCAATCGCAAAACAATATCGAATAGACAGTGCATTTTTCCTGGAAATTTAATTGAATGCGATTTGCGGTCTTATTATCTGATTAGAACACGAAAACGAAGCGAAATCTTTCACTACAAAATGAAATATTTTTTAATCTTAAACCGATTTTGCCAAACGAAATATCCAGGAATCGAACCCAAGCTTTTCGCGTTGTAGAATATAACCCAACTACTAGACCACGACAACCCTTCTTGATTTTCTGAGAATACTGGAATTCCATAATTATTCACCTCACTTGAAAATCCAAGACTTATTTGGAGAAGTCCAATATTAATCCACTGTTAGTGTGAGCTCAAAATCCCTTATTTACTCAATTTTGCATTTTCTGTTTCCTAATAGGAATTGAATACGTTTACATTTAATTTTGACAGGAGTTACTGTGCATTTATCGCAAAGCTGATCATTTATCGCAAAGCTAGTATGCATTTATCAGTATGAAACAACGAGAAAACATTTATCTATCTTCAAAACTGATCTGATTGGTTCTCTGTAGGAAATTTCTGCCACTTAGCTGGTTCCAAATTAAAAATATCTGCATTATTTGTCAGCCCTGAGTGTACACGCTATCGTACATCACTTCCCATTCAACTGGAAAACAACTCAAGTGGAGCTTAATTTTCAAATGGACAAATATTCCTTCCAAAAACTATAGGCCTATCGCCCTTCTGCCTGTAATTTCAAAAGTGACAGAGAAAGCCATAGAGCTTGTGGGATATCTTGAACGATCGAGTATTTTCAGCAATATGCAATATGGGTTTTTCACCAACAGAGATCTACGGGAGACTTGTATGTCGCCTCAACTGTGCATTCGGCAATCTAGTTCCATTATAGATAGGTCGATAAATGTTGTCGTAGAAGGAATGTTCTCCAACAGTTCCCCTATCAACACAGGCGTTCTTCGAGGCTGCAATTTGACACCAACACTTTTTCTCTTGTCCATTATTTCGCATAAAATATCACTCTTCACATCAATCTTGCCTCCAAATGAGGGAACTGTGAGGTACTGGTTGCCCCGAAACTTTTCCTAGAGCCGAAACCTGAAAAATGTCTCATTTGGCTCTAACTCTCCCGAAGAACTCAACAAAGAATTATTAGAACTATTCTATCTTCATCGCCCTGGTAGAGATGAATGGGATACAAAAAAAAGCTAGAAATCACAAGAGCCAAGTTACAATGGTACACAGACGACTTCAAAACGGAAGATGGAGTTGGAGCCGGAGTACATGGAATACAGTCAGAATGTTTAACCTGGATTTTTTTTGGGAAGCTGGAGAAAATCCTTTATGAACACCCCGTGGTAGTGTGGGAGTTCCTGAGTCCTTCCACCTCGGATGAACCCACTGAAAACTCCACTACGCAGGCTCATCTGGCTGCAGCCTTCGATAACACTTGGACCTTCTGGCCCAGGTTATCTCACCTGATGAGAATACAGGTTCAGTAGGTCTCAGTTGAAATGCAACATAATAGCTCTACACTCGTCCCTCACAGACATTTTGTTTCACCATGTCGTAACCATGGTTTCTGATTTAAGGGCCACTTCGAAGTCCCTTATAGCAGCTGCAAGTACCGCTATGGCTACCTTACAGTGCTGGACGTTCATCGATGACCCTTATCGTTTGTTCAGAACCCTAAAGAGTCCCCTTCCTGTAGAACGCCTGGATTAGCAGTGCCCTGAAAAAAACATCATAAATCGAGGAGGCCAAGAGTAGTTTTCCGTCCCTCTCGATATTTAGACTCAGTGGTCATTTGTAACCTCGAGTGAGGGGAAAAGGGGTTTGTCCAGCCCCCTGAACAGAGCTGGAGCTGATTAATTTGATATTTTACCCTGTTTCTCTGAGGCCCCGTTGCAGTACCGTTTCTTCTGAGACCACGGTGCCATACATCCGTTGCCACGGTCCTCACAGCTTGGATTCAGGTCGGTTTGCCAGAGCTTCGTCAGTCGAGTCAAGGCGCCCATACGAATGTTTATAAATCTTTTTATTTGCCATGCGGCCGTTGCCCGTTCACCCGAAACCTCGTGAAGAAACAACTAAAATCACTTATTCAAAATAATGTCGGACAGCCAAGCAGCTCTGATAGCCTTGGAATAGTGTCTTTTGGAATAAAGATCATTCTGGGTGAAAACACTCCAAAACCTTCAAACAAAATGACTCTGCTATGGGTCCCTGGACATTATGGCTTTGAAGAAAATTAGAAGGCCAACCTTCTGGCAAAAAAGTCACTATGAAGAAGTTCATAGGACCAGAGCCTTCCTTCGAAGTATCAAAGAGCATTGTCATGTAAGTTCTCAGACTGGATCGAGCAAAACAGGTATACCAAACCATTGGAGAAGAAAAACCGCAGCCCTATAAGAACTGAATAGAAAAATCCAGAGGATGATAACAGAACTACTGACAGTACACCATAGGCTGTGAGATCATCTTCATGAAATCGACATCTTGTGTATAAGCAACGGTCTAGAACGAACATGAGTCCACCGTATGGCCCACGGGCAATTGGAACTGAGACCTGAGAAAGGTTCCACCGGACGTTATCATCATGAACACTAATTCAATAAGTATCGAGCCACAATAGAACTGGATAGGATTCAGGTCGCAGTGGAAGGGGTGGCAATCGCTCCACAAGAAACGAACCTAGAAATCACATTCGAATTATTAGGTTGGAATTGCGACGAACGAATTTCAATTTAGGGTTTATTCAGCCGAAATGTTGAGATTATATAGGACGAATCACGAAACAACAAGAAGAACAAATTCAAGATATTCAGTAAAATTTTTTGTGTAACTGGAAAAGCATAGCTTAGGAAAGTTGTACTCAGTCTAGACGTTGGATGTCTGCAACTTCTCCACTTCAGGAGAATCATAGCAAAAGTCAGAACTATCATCTGCAATGAACTCATTAAGTATTATCCTGGCACTACCATTTTTTTTTATCAGAGTTGTTACTCAATTGGCACTCTTCACCTAGGCAGTATCATCTTCAAACTCCATATTACTCACTTCCCGTCACACTCACTGATTTAAACAAAGTTATATCTCTTTCACTTCTGAGAATTACCCAAATAAAAAATAATAACAATGTTTCTTTCAAAATATCTTAAATATATATTCCACATACAGCCGATCCGAAGGATTTTGTGTACTTCCACTATGGTGCATCCAGCTCGAATGATATCTGAAGTGGTTTTTCGAATCCTGGAAAAATATCAAAATGAGTTTTTGAATGAAAATGAGCCCTGTGGAATCATCCAAAGAACAATATATGTCAAGGTGGGATGACGGAGGAAATTGATACTGTTACCGTCCTGATTGGGAGGGCCTCATTCAAACCCTAGACCCTGGCTCAGAGGAAGTAGATATGGGTAGATGTGAATTGTAACTAGTTGTTGGGAATCGACAGGAGCCTAGCAGGGAAAATCTTCATTACCCAAAATATTCAATGGGCCATTAAGAGCTCCAAACCTATCAAATCGGTCGGGAAGTACGGAATACAAAATGGCCATGAGATAATAGAGCCCCTCCTGGAAAAGCTGTTCAAGGCGAGTTTCATTTTCGGTACCGTGAAGAAAGCCTGGAAGGAGGCTGTAGTGGTGTTCATACCAAAGACTGGTAGACGTCCAGTAGACAAACCAAAGTCTTATCGCTCCAACTGTCTCCCCTCATTCCTCCTGAAAACAATGGAGAAATAATCAGGTCACTCCAATGTGGGAGTCAGTTCACAAATGCATCAAAGGTAATGAGAAAGCAGACAGCATTGCCAAGGAAGGGGCCATCAAAACCCAAAGACCTATTTCAACAGAAAAAATATTTCCAGGGATGATTGTTACATCTTTCTGGTGAATTGGATTGTTTGTTACTCGAAAAGAAATTTTGTGGAAGAATACTGCAATTATCACAACTATAACTTTGTTGCTTGGGGTTGTTTACAAAAGAGACCCCATACACTTCATAATGTTCATGAATTAGCGGAATATAAAGGATATGTTTAGGAGAGAACACTAGGGTTGGGACGTGGGTAAGGAAGTAGATAATTATTAACTTTATTTTTGAGTGTTTGAAGGTTATAGTCGTTAGGGAAGACTCCATCAGGTAGCAAATTGAAAAAAATTCACATGCACCAAAAAAAAATCAAAAAAGAAATGTTCGGCAAATTACGAGCTTAAAAATATAAGGGTGGGCTGAGTGAGTCTCCAGTTTGTCTGATACTAACTGCTCGAAGTGGAATGTCAGATGAGATTTTGAAGAAATATCAGCCATGGATGAATCTGTCAACAGAACTTTTTTCTGCAATTTTCTAGAATATTTTTTTTTAAGCTGAAGAGAAGCTATTGTTTTCTCCTACAGTACCCATTCCAGTAATTTTTTGTCTTGTACGAGTTTGTATAGTATTTTTAACGATAATTTGTTCCGACTTGATGACTGCAGTAAAACTACCTGGTCGATCCCATTGTGTAGGCAAGAGCTGGGCTAGGTCACAATCCGACCTTCTCAACTAATATTGGCTAATCGAGGGTATTTATAGCTGAATTTAACATACACAATGGGATCGACCTGGTAGTTACTAGTAGCAGTCATCAAGTCGTAACCATTCATCGTGAAAAAAAAATTACAATTCCTTTACTAGGTATGTGCTGTATAGTTTTGATTCGCCAATTAACTGCCCAGAAATTGCCTGTTTTCTGCAATTCAGAGCTCCGCAGTTGCACAGTATGTATGATACTGTTTCTGGTTCTTTTCCGCTTAGTCTGCATAGTTAGGTCTCCACTGTACAGTCCCATTATTTCAAGGTGCTCTTCTACTGGTGCATGTCCAAATATGAGGCCCTTTATAATTTTCAATTGCTTCCTGTTCAAAGTTACCAAGACTATTGTTGTTTTTTTTTGGCATGGGCCTTCAATGAATCCTTTGCCGTGACTGTTCCCTGGAATATAATGCCAGTAGTGATATCTGTGTTTTTCACGGATCCAGTCCTACAGACGTTCGTACTGTACGCTTTGGTACCCCAAGCGTCTGTCCTGAGCCCGGTTCGTTTTCCTATCCTCTTCCAGCGAGTACGTCGGTTTTTTCGTTACCAACCAATCCCCGATATCTTGGCACCCAAACTGACGCGTTTTTTCTCTGCTAGGGTTGTCAGATTTTCTATGCAGGCCCGTACTAGTTGGGACCTTCAGTGCCTTCAGTGCCTGCTGGCTGTCTGACAGAATATGGATCCGCTCCTCTATTAATGTTCTTCTACTCCTTCTGCTTGGCAAAATGTAGACTGTTCTGGAGAACCCCATGCACGTATGCATTTTTACTTGGTCCATTGTGGTCCAACATCTTCGTAGGATCAGTTGAGCATGTCAATTTCTCTGACGACGAAATTCAGCAGTTTCCGCAGCTGAATCTTTTCTGGGTTCAGAATTATTCTCTCAAGGTTGATCCCCCTTTGATACACCAAAGCAAGGCACTCAGTGAAGATGTGCGTCGATATCTGGTCATATTTCAGGCACCATCTGCATAGGGGATCGTCTGTGATACCGGTAAGTCGGAGTACTGATATTCCCTCTGTTGAGAGATAGGATCTCTTTCAACGGTTTTTCATATGGCCCCTTCATATGGAGCTTCTATTATTTATCTTCTATCATCTTCCTGCACAGAGTGTGACTAGCCAGTGAGTGTCTGACCTCTGTCCTTGGGTTTTTACGAAACACTCCTGCTCCCGCACCATTTTCCATCTCTCCCATTTTCCCAAAGAAGCGTCTGGCCACAATCAGTGTGCTCTCCGCTTTTCCTGTAACTTTCATCAGGTGTTGGTTCCAGGTCAGTTTCGAGTCCAGTATCACCCAGAGATATTTGACCTCTTCTTAAGTCTAGAGTAGTTAGAGTAATGGTGTGGTATCGTCAACCAAACCATAATATAAACCATTTTCAGTCTTAATATACAGTGCTTCTCAAAAGTTCGCTCTCCCCCTCTTATTTTTGGAACGATCATACATAAACGAGTGAAATTTGGAAACTGAATATTAAAGGTTGGAAACTTCCCTACTAGTGATAATAGATGACGAAATCGTCAAAGATGACGTCACAAGGCCATTGTGACCAATAATTTTGAATAGAACCCTACGGAAAGCGACACCTCTTTTGAAAGGTATCGAAAAAACCTATTCAATGATACTAATTTTGTTTGTGTTAATGGCAGTTTTGACAACTCGCTTTCAAAAAACGCAAAGCTGTGATGAATTAAATCAGTTAATACTGAAATTCCAAATTCAAGCTCCGCCTCTGAAATTCGACGTTTTTGTAATTGTCCAAGTTTTTGTACATTTAATAATTTGTGTATTGTTGATCAAACGTTCAACTGTTTTAGCAGCTTTCGGTACTTTTGATATTTTTGTACATTTTAATAATTTGTTAAACTGTTTGAGTGCTTCAAGAAGCGAAATGTTACGTGCTTTAGGTGATAAAGTAGCAGCGATCCTAATTCTTGGTGAAACCGGACAAAATATTCATGCAGCAGAACGCATTTTCAATGAGAGGTTTCTTGATCGCCCCGTTTCGAGGACTTATTTAAGGGAGCTTCTTCGTAAGTTTGAAAAAACGGGTAGTATTAATGATGCGAAACGATCTGGCAGACCACAAATTACTGATGAGAAAAAAATTTATATACTGGCAGAAGTAATAGTTAATCCTACTTCTTCAACAACTCACGTTACATCTACCTGTTAAGTCAGTCGAAGTACAGTACAGTACAGTACAGAAAAAAAAACAAATTTCATCCATACAAATTGAAAATGGTTCATCAACTCTCCGACGACGACCCAGACCAAAGACTAGAATTTTGTGAAAATATGGAAACTAAAATTAACCAACAGCCAGTCTATGTCAAAACAATTTGTTTTAGTGACGAAAGTACTTTCTATCTAAATGGAAATATAAATACACAGAATGTGAGGTATTGGAGTGACGCAAATCCTCACCTGTTTCGTGAAACACATACCCAATTTCCCCAGAAGGTGAATGTTTGGGCAGGTATCCTGGGAAACCACATCCTTGGGCCTCTTTTTTAAATACTAATTTAACTGGTGAGGTTCATCTGGAGCTGTTGCAAAACGCAATAGAACCGTTAATCCTTGAAATTTTGGAAGATAATCCAGATGAATTCGGCAATTTGGAAATAACATTCCAACAGGATGGTGCTCCTCCACACTATTACGGTGCAATTAGACGGTATTTGGATGAGGAGTATCGTGGTAGATGGATTGGACGACGAGGTTCAATGGAATGGCCAGCTCCAGTACCGGACCTCACACCTTTTTTCTGTGGGGGTACCTTAAATCGAAGGTTTACGCCACTGAACCTGACAATATTGACGTTTTAAAACAATGTATTGTTGCAGAATGTGAGGCTGTTTCCGCAGACACATTTGCAAAAGTACGAGAAGAGTTTAAAAATAGGATATTTCTCTGTCAGGAAGTAAATGGAGGTCACTTCGAGCAATTTCTTTAAGTAGATACTGATTCTCAAATCTGTAATTAATGTCATACTGAATGGAATTAAAATTGTAATGTTTACTAATGAGGCATTGAAACTGCCATAAACACAAATAAAATTAGTATCATTGAAGAGGTTTTTTCGATACCTTTTAAAAGAGGTATCGCTTGCCGTAGGGTTCCATTTGAAATTATTGGTCACAATGGCCTTGTGACGTCATCTTTGACGATTTCGTCATCTATCATCACTAGTAGGGAAGTTCACAACCTTTAATATTCAGTTTTCTAAATTTCACTTGTTTATGTATAATCGTTCCAAAAATAAGAGGGGGGAGGGACTTTTGAGAAGCACTGTATGAGCGCATAACAATTTTTTTGGTGCCAAACAAATAATCAACGAAGATCATTAAATTACTTTGAAGGAATAATCAAACCAAAATACCTGGCGCCTACTCAAAATTACGCACTTACATTAGTTCAGGATCTAAGTTATTAAGAATAAAAAGGTTTATTTTATTTTTCGCTTTTCAGTTCATTTCTTCGTCGGATTAATTGTTTGTTAATTTTTTTATTTTTTCCAATCATCCTAATGTTACATACATTTTTTCCTCTTCCCTTCCGTTTCTTTCTAATAACTGATTTTAGTTCCACTGTATAGTTCGGGTAAATTTTTGTGATTATTTCAATAAATTGGGTGTAGCCGTTAGAATAATAAATAAATATATTGCAGATAAATATTGTGTTTTGTGTTGTGTATGTGTGAAATGTACTAAACATGAATACGTTTTCTATTCATCGATTTCCATGTGATACGAGAAACCCACAATGTGTTATTTGGGTTTCACTCTGGAAAATCGATGACGACTAGGACACTTAACGTACTTGTATAGCTATAATGGTTCTCATCCGATATTTTCGACTGAGCATCCACTATCAATTTATATAAATGATAAAAGGGATTTAAACTCACTCTCGCAATACGCTATATGTTACGTCCCTGGATCGGCCCATCAGTATCTGCGGATAATCCTCTTATACCTGTATACTGTCGACAGACTAGCACATTCTTTGGTTTAACTCGAGCTTCAAACTTCTCTTCGGATGATTCTTCGAGACTATGGATAGGATTTAACCATATTGATTGCGATGGTCAAGTATTTTCGTCCTTTAGCAGATATTCTGACCGGAAACGATTGAATAGGAAGAATTTGTTTTACATGTGCTCATTTGCAAATGATAACTGCGGGGAACAGAATTGAACCTTATGAAAACCGCTGGAATGTATATAAAAAATGAGCTCTGACAATAATAATATTTAAATTACTCAATTTCAAATTGTCATATTTTTTGTGAAAACAAAAAATTATAGAAAATGAAATAGGCGTCATAATGATAATTTCTCAATTTTTTCAAAATCTTGGGAGGATTGAGGCCTTATATTCACTAAAAATGTTCAAATTTTCAGAAGGCTTTTGACAGGTAATACATTTGATTTCCAAAGGTAAAGTATTGAATAATTTTATATAAACTTTTTTCATTGTCATTCTATGTATCAGGTAGTTTACATTCGAATTTCTGGTGTTTGTTATGAAATGATCTTGATTAAAATAAATGCATATTTAGGAAAATAATAAGCATTCATATAGAGTGTGTCTTACTTCTCTTCCGTATTATTGAAGCAAAATCCCGAAATACCCACTCTTGGTGGACATACCAGATATATATTCTCAGGTTGACTTAAGTGACATATAGTATATCCATTCTTAGTTGGATGAGGATGGGGTTTATCATCCACCCCTGATAAAACATAATAGGGTTTGCGCTTTGATCGAAAATGCCGACCACAGGCTGAGATTTATTCTTTTACTTCAAATGTAACTTTCCCTATTTTTGCTTAGAAACAAATTTCAGTAAACTTACTGGAAAATGAGATAATTAAAGGATTCGAAGGGATTTTCACTAATAACATTTTCTGGTGGGTGATAATAAGAAACGGTCCGAAAATAATTATAGTTTTTTGTATCATTGGCCGTTTTTTTATATCACCCTGGGCTTGGAAGGTATATTCAGGAGAGTCGGACAATTTCTTGATAATTTAGTCCAAGGTGGGCACTACTCTACTCACCTCATCATTTTTGAACTTTTCGTTTTCTTCCCAGATAATGATCTACGACAAATACTTGTTTTCTCAAGATTCCTTTTGTGTTGATGAACAATTAGATTTCGTCTGCCTAAAATTGTTCGAACATTTGTATAATTGTTTTTATTTTGGAGACTGTGTTGGATTTGAAGGAAAGTTTGGGATTTCCGCTTCTCCATTTTTATGAAAAATTAAATTTGTAATTCAGGGAAACTCTCTCACAGGTGGAACTAATTTATTTTGTCTCTTATTGAAGTTTTCTACCGAAGCAAATATCTTACATTGGGAATTTTCCACAATTCCAACATACATTTCTTTCAAATCCAAAGCCATACCGCAGTTTCACATTCAAGAATGAATCATGAAATAGTTGCTGATCGCTACTGAAGTTCGCTGAAATGGTTTGTTAGCCGTGAAACCGAGGTATGGCTTCATACTTAGAAGATCTTTCCGTTGAGTGGAAACCCCTTTACCATGAATTGTGTAAACCTCCCAATGTAAGTGAAACATTAGAGTTGAAAAACAAAATGTGATCCTTTTTTGCAACCCAATGCATTTGTGATTTCCACATCTGAGAAACCTTTTTCTGAATTAAAATTTCATTTGTCACAGAAAGTCGAATTATAGAAAGAATTTTTCACAAATCTTAGTTTCAAATAGGACAATATTATATTTTTCTTATTGCAACTGTTACCCATGTGAATCACTGATTTGGAATAAGTGCGGATTTTATCAAAAAATGGCTTCGATAATCACTCCGCAGTCACTTTTTCGAGAAAAAGATTGGATTTTTCCACTTCGTCAATGTACAATTTGTTTTTCTTCATCACAATTGTAATTTTTCAACATGAAGAAAGAGTGATTTGAACTTTTATTACATCTTTGAAAATGTACGAGATATCATTCGAAAACCACATCAAAATAGCAAGCAAAAGACATTCGCTTCTACTGTTTAATCTTCGGTGAAACAAATTCAATGAATAATAATTATTTGAATTGATCTCAACAAGTATTCTGACTATTTGTTTGATATTGATCTCCAAACTTTCTAGAGGGTCGAGTTAACAAGCTTTCTTTTTTATATAGACTATTTCAAACTATGTGGCCCATCAAATAATGAATTATTAGTATCAAACACTTTCATTGGTTGTTGTACAAATTCAAAGCAGATTTGCTTTAGCCAATAATTGTATGTGGATGATACTTTCGACTACTGTACAATTTTTTTTTGCAGTTGTTCACCATACATGACTGCCTCTGCCCAGAAACACCCACACCCTTTCTACCAATAGATTATATTATCGATACCCCAAACCCGATAAAGTATAATATGTAGTGATTTACGGTGATTCATGGTATAAGCGGTCAGCGAAGTTGACGACTGATTTTTACGTGGGAATTGTTTTCACTCAATTTGTTCTACTATACACTTTAGACGGGGAATCATATTTATTTCTCTTTCCGGATTTCTTCATTATTCAACATTATAATATGTACGATTTTGAACGAATCCTATATTTTGAGTCAAAGATGGCTTTATTCAACTGAGAATGGATATACTATACATACATGTAGATAGTTATTTTTTTAATGTTAGATTTTATACGTTATTGTTAGTATTGTTATTTTTTATTCATGAGGAGTTGAAGTATATCCCTGTACTACAATTCCAACATTCAGTAAGAATAACCTTATATAAGATATGTCAATTTTGGCAGAGACATAAAGAAGCTCTGAAAGAGTAGGAAGTTACTTTCTTGTAAATCTTGTACAAAGTAGAGAGACGCTAAACAATCATAGTCGAGCAGCAACGGATATATCAGATTATTCAGAAGAAAAAGGCAAGATTGAATGAAGGCGAATATTGTGACGTATGAATTGGAGATAGTTGAGTGCTCCTACAAGTTTGTTGAAATCCTGATTAAAATATTTCCTCTACCCATCAGAATATCATTCACCTTAGACAAACAAGAAAAACCTACATACATAAGACATTTTGTTTTTTTTTTAATTTATAGTTGTTTAGGTAAACATTGAATATTTCTAAAATGGACAGATTTTCTAGAAAAATCCTTAATTTCATCCACTTCTCACCTGTATGAGCTTGGTGTATGAGAATTGTTATATTTTTCCATAAAACGCTTAGGAAGATCACTTTGTTTTTCACGAGCAGTAGTTTTGTAGCCCCCACAATCAATATTATAGGAATATTTCCAAGAATGATGAACCTGTGAGTTTAGTGGTTAGATGGAAAATCTTTGAAGAGGTGAAACACTACCTGATAATGTACTTATTTCAATTTAAAACAAAGTCAGTTTTTTCAAAGAACACTGGAACTTATTTCTTATTGTTTTGTTTCAAGTTGTTTTCATGACTTATATGGAGTTTTATTTTCTGCGCCTCTGAAAACTTCTTCGGCCGGATCTGGATTATACCAGGTGTCCCAAATCCCATGTGACAGGCAATATCTGGCTTCCTGAAGGAGACTGATACAAATGTTTTCCACAAAATTTCAGAATTTTGGTATGGTTTTGAAATCTACTTGGTGTTTGGTGTGGATGCTACATGCCGAAATATTATATTCTTCAAATAGAAAACCCTATATATCATTACATATCCAGATTCTACCCTGAATTCTGATTACATTTCATGTATAGTTTTCAAAGTTTATACACGAATCCTCTCTGTATCAATGAAATTATAGGAGAAATCCTCAGAAATGCATCAGATCACATGAACATTTGTCATAATATAATGGTTGCGGTTTTGAGTTTCATTTATGGAATTTTGTGAATGAAAAATTATTTTGAATATGAAACTATTGCAAAATTGAAAGAGGTGTATCAGAACGCCAAATAAACGTCGAAACGTCGGCAATTTGATATTCAGACTACTCATTGTGTCCTATTCTCGCTACCTCCAAACCCAATTCTAAGTGAAGAACGCTGATACTACAGAATGTTTTAATATAATGTAGGGTTTGAGGAGTCCGATATATCGTCATCAATATCAGCATAGGTCTCGACTCGTTTGTCGGCTACATACTTTTGAATGTTCGGATTTTATTGATACCCATGTATTCCATCGGAGACAGAAATGGGTTTTTTCGAACAACTCCACGTAATAAAAAATGCAATATGAAGGAGTAGTTTGAAATAATGTATTAGAAATCGATGAATCTCATGCAATTTTTTTTATTTTTGAAGTATACGATATGAATTTACTCGTTTCCACCCCACCCCAGAAGTAGAGTTGCCGGTACTTTTTTTTTGTGGTATCCTCTGTAGGCCTATTCTACTATGTATGGAGGAAATACGGTAAACAAGTTTCCCTACTATTCCAAATGTATTCTCCGATAATTAGCTGTTATAGAAAGGAACATAACATTGATTTTCTGCTGCCCATAAACTCGGAATCACGATAAAAAAGTAGAGTTCCGGAAGTCTGTCTCTAATTTGGTTGTATTTCGTAAATAGTCATATATACTGAAGAAAATATCAGTCTCATTCCCAAAAAAATCACAGAAACGGGTTATCGGGGTGTCTATCATTTTCAGAGAGAACTAGATGAAATGTCTTAAAAAACAATTATCATTTTTTCTGATCGTTAGAAAATTGGTGATATGAAAATTTTCATTGATCTATGATTTGAATACCAACATCATCTGGAGCTCTTCTATGAGCAGCATCGGAAATGAAACCGAAAAGACACGTCGAAGGAAAATGAACATCACGCTGGTATCTTGCATATCCAAAAAACCACAAAACACTCGCAACATGTGCACAAGTTCCTAATGTTCTTGAACCAGATTTGCAGGTACAGTAATAACCCATAATGGGAGGATCGTCGTCATTTAATTCTGAGTTGTAGGCAATCCATAACATATATTTTGTTGCATTTCGAAACCTAGAAAATGTCCAGAATCCTATGGGGCTTTCTTGTTCCAAAACATCCAATTCCAATATATTTGATTTGTAATAATGTATTTGAAAGGTTTTAAATACTTTAAGACGATGGACGTCCGAAACGATAGTAATCAAGTTACCACATCGTCTACAACCTTCAAACAAACGTCCAATATATTGTCGTGAAGCATAAATTTATTGAATCCAAAATTAAAATTTTTCCTTTCCTGAAGGACACAAGGGCATTTCAGTTTCTGTTCCCGCACTCGTTTGTATCTCATAATTAAATCAATACCCCGTATAGAACATTGCAGAGAGAAATAGCAGGAACTGAGGTGTTGAATTACATTAATTGAACTCGATCAGCAATTAATGCGGCTGATCAAAGATTTCAGATAGGAATGACTTGTGGAGAGGCGCATTCATTGTCGAGTTTTGATAATAATTGGGGAGAATAGAACAGTGAGTTGATCGCGAGTTTTAATCGAGAAAACATCGAAAATAATCGGCGGATGACACTTCTTCCTATGGCACCCAAAATGGATATAATAATGTAAGTACTTTGTTTTCACTATTGCTCATTCATTCTGATAAATCTTTATTTTATAAATGTGTCCTTTACATAATCGACTTCACCTCTATTCTTGCAGCCGCACTGCAAGGGGAACATAGTAGGGTTGTTAAAGTTAAATGGGGTTCGAGTAGCTGATAGTGATCATGGCTATTCTCGATATTTGAATATGTGTTGTGGGCTTGAAAAAAGTCCCGACAATATCTTCTTCTTGCCTCTGTAGTTCGTCCTGAATATAAGGTGGAGATAACTGTATCTGATATACCCCAATAGTCAGTTCCTTCAAATACTCCATCGTCAGGCGCGGAAAGTTTCGAACGTGGGTGTGGTCCAATTGCACCCATCGACCAATCCTATTTTGTAAGTTCTCAGTTTAAATTTTGGCTTGAATAACATCAACTTCATCAAAGCGCTTCAATATTCATCTAGCAAACTGAATATCTGCCCCTGGCATTGTTATCAGTCGATGAAATCGATTTATCAATGCACCAGCTATGCGATATAAGTCACCCAAGTTCCCTTAAAAGAATTTAGAAATTGATTTGAAATATCCATTTCTGGATTCCACTATCCACCTTGTTTTGGTAATTAACCTAGAACTATTTGCTTCCTTGGTAGTGAATTGTCTTTGACCTCGTACCAGAAATAGGGGCATATGGTAATTAAAATCAAGTTATTGAAATAATGGTATCGAGTCGCGATAACCCCTGTCCACTATGAGAATATCCCCATTCTGAAACCAGGTCCTGATACATTCGATGTCCCTCTCGAACTCTTGGTTCAATATAGTGGCGTCATTATTTTTAACGCCTGAGAAATAGGGTCCTCGAATGGCCTGGATATATCCGTCTGGAGTGACAATCACTTCCGGTTTCACCATATGGTCTTTTTATGAAAACAATAGGATTGCCTGAGAATTCTGAAAGTACTATTTTTTTCTTAGTACAATCAATATTAGCTATTCCTTTTGGTTGGCTAGGATTGGGGTTATAGATATAGAGTTCATTGACAAATTCTGTGACGTGTCTTGTGATATAGTTTGCTCTGGTTATAGCATCAAAGCCCAATTTGTTTGGTACAAATCTTTGTGTCAATGAAATCCTGACGTTAGAAATAATGAGACTGCGGTATCCTGGCGGGTGGGATATTGAAATATCACTTTGAGAAAATCATTAGAAATACCCTGACGCAATTTTACGAGAAATGTTTTCTGGTAATGTATCTCACATGTCCTCGCACAATAGGATCACAAAATTCATATAATTCGTTGAACTGCACTTTACTCAATGAAGTAAGAGATATGAATTCTTCATTGGAACAAAATTGGTGTCCTCAAAATCTCTGGATGTTTACTTTTTTGCCGCCATCCTCAGACCGTCCATAGATTGTTGGAGCTGCAGTCCTTCCAGAATATATGGTCTGTGAACGTACCTCAAGCCTGCATGTAGACCATCTAAAATATATCCATTTTCATTCAGGTGATGAGGGCATACCCTCACATTATCAGGCACAAAAATATCGATCGATATTTAAACATTCACTCTACACTCTGTAGATACCTGCTGTTATGTCGAGAATTACATATGAAACAAGAATTGCTCGAAGTTTGAGTTAATACATTCAATCGGAGACAACCTGGGTCATTTCCTACGGCTTGAATTTCATTTTGAATTGACAAATTACAGTTGAAACACAACCTAGTGTTGGCAGTGATGTCTTCTTGAGGTCTTCCTGCTGCATCTCGCCTAGCAACAGCCAACTCCTGAACAGGAATATTATTGTCTCCAAGAATTCGACACATTTGTCTGCGGGGAAATTGTCTGTCACACACGTAACAAATGGTTCTATTAGGAATCGGCATAATGGAAAAATGAAGAACTCCTAGCCCGAATAGAAAGATTCAGACGTTCTTAATGAAAAACTCTTCCAAACACACCTCAATCGGAAAACTGACAGTTGTAACATGTAAACATTGGAAAATTATGTTGTACCCAGAGCCTCCTTCGATATAAGACGAAAGAAGTGCTCCTTGCGAAAAGTGTACTCCAGACATTTAACACCTAATCAAAATCATTCGAACGAAGGAAACCACTGCTGAAGTGATTATTTTTTCTTTCTCAAGTTTCTCGACCCCATTTAAAAAAAAAACAGTACACTGAATTAGGAGAATGCAAGGTTGTCATTCACTGACCAATCTTCCAAAATTAATCTCTTCCGAAGTGATATATATTCTCCATTCGCACAGAAGCTTTCTTTACAACTTCAATAATTATCATTATTATTCATAAAGCACGAACATTTCACAGAATGTTTCTTTTTCTAGAATTGTAAATGTAAAAAGTGTTTTTTACAAACATTTATTTGTTCGATTTCTCTGTCCGTCCAATCGACTTGAATTTGGCAGGTCTTCATCATTTCGGTGACAATGCATTATGACATTTTCATATAAAAAACAAGATGGCGGCCAAAATGGCGGAGGAATTTATTGCGTAATTCTAATCAAAATGGATATTTGGGGTCGGAAATCATGCTTTTTTTGTCCAAATTAGAAAATTTAAAATGGCGGACGAATTTTGTGAATTATTATTCGATTCTATTCAAAATTAGTATGTAAGAATTTTTGTCAGAAATCATAACTGTTTTGTCAAATCTAATAAAAAAATAAATAAAAAGCTTTTTGAGGATAAGATTTCATTAAATTGCACTACAGAGAAAAAAATTATTTCTTCAGAGGTGTCACGCTATTCTGAGACTAACAGATTCTAACGCTTGCCGCGCAATGTTTTCAGTTTGAGTACAAATATAAATTCTTCAGCGACAAATTTTTGAATCTTTCAGTCACAGAATAATGTGACACCCCTAAAGATTTTTTTAGCGCATTTCAATAAGAGCTTGTCTTTAAAAGTTTTTTTATTTATATTTGTTCATATTTTTTGTGTAAAATATATTGAAATATATTTCAAAATTACTTTTTGAATAAATATTTACAAAACGTTGAAATTTTACTATCGCTGACTTTCTTGTATAATTTTGTGAGGTATAATACCCCCACCATTGAAATTGAATTAGCTTTCGAACAATGGGAAATTAGTTCCAATCTTGAGAGGGTTATTACTTCTGATACAGTTCAATTTTCTCTAGTTTCTTTGGAAAAAGGGCTTTCAATTGAAAGACATTTCATTGACCAAATATGGGGTATTACATTTTTGGAATAGATACCGCACTAATCTACATCGAATATTTTTCAACAAAAATAATTTCTTGAAAATAGCCCACTTTGGTCTCACCTGGAATATATGGGTATCAATAAAATCCGAACATTCAATAGTATGTAGCCAACAAACGAGTCCGGAGACCTATGCTGATATTGATGACAATATATCGGACTCCTCAAACCGTACATTATATCGAAAAATCAAGAAAATTAACCGATTTTTCTCGAATTACAGGGTATTCATTGAAAAAAACCGCTATTTTCTAAGAAACTTGGACTGTATCTTTTTACTCACCCTGTTTACATGGAATAACTATACGACGTTCTCAACATTGAAGGATGTTTGATATATATATACGACATGCTCTCCCCTATCCGAACTGAAAAAAGAGGGGTTAACGTACCCCTATTTTCGAACCACCCTGTATAAACAAAAATAATGTCAATTAACTTCGATCCAGAGTGAGGGAGTTTATCCATGCTGAATTTTAGTCTTCAATTTCCATCAGAGAACTCACACTGGTTGGTTTTAAATTAATCGAATTGGATTTTTTTTGTTCACCCTGTTATGGAGCACAAAACGAAAAAGTATAATGAAAACGAGATCAACGTGATATTGTACATCATTGAGGCATGGTATTCCCAGAATAAATGGGCGTTTTGTCAATTATCGGAATTGTAAAAAATTCTGAGCAGAAAGCTTCACTTTTCATCTTTCACACCCTGTATCTCGAAAACTAGTCGGTGGATTTTTTAGTGCCCACGGACACGTTTGCCGAAAAAGTCAAAATCTACAACATACCAAAAATTCAGGAAATTTAACCGAAAGCCATTTTCCATGAGGATGGTGCGGGGTCGTTTAGTAAAGTGTAAATATTTTTCTCAATAACAAGTATTAATTTTTCGTCGACTGTTATTATTATTATTTTAGCTCTCACAGGTGTTTCATAGTGGAAAACCATTCGGAACAATTTGGTTATTGGTCGCACAAATAATTGTTAAATTATGTTATCAGTTGTTTGAGTTCAGGGAAATCGTCGAACAAAAACAATTGCCAGGAATATTATTTCATTTCGAATCGCGCATTTAGGTCAGATCATACAGTAGCGTGCGTTCAGGGAAAGTCACTGTCACCGAATCTTAACATCATTCCAAATTGTGAATTTGCACAGTATAAATATTATAACATATAACAATTTGTCACCGGTGTTTGGATTCATGGGATAACTGAATTCGAACAACGGCCAAAATATATAAACAGACCTAATTTGTCCCATAAAATATTTGCGGCGCATTGTTTCGACTTAAATAGGCCCGATACCGAGATTTTTCAGAATATTATATATCCTCCGATTCTTAGAGGTAATTTTGTAAATATCCGTTTTTTGTTGCTCCACTGAGTGAATTATATTTTGATTTTCATAGAAATAACTTTGATGCCTCGTAGTCTGTATTCAAACCCAGTAGTTAAAACAAAGAAAAATAAAACAGTTGGTTTGAGTTCAGGGAAATCGACAAATGAAAACAACTGTTGAGGACTATAAAATCATTTTGAAAAATTGAGTTATCAGCAGAGGGGGCTAGAATAAGGGGCGGCGTGGAGTATCAAAATTATATTTTTTCTTTGGATGCTGGTCTCGTCGCCAGCTGCACCTCGGCCTCTTGGTCTTTTTGTGCCTTCCGGTTTTTGTTTTACAGCACCCACTCCTCAGCTCTAGTCCCCGGAATCAGTCTGAACAGGTTTTTCATCGGTTGGCTGCTGTATTCGTCGGGGGTTAGCCTTGGCTGTCTGAATATTGCTTGTCTTCTGTGATCAAGCGCCTCGCATTCTGACAATATATGTTTAGCCGTTTCTGTTCCTTCGTCACATTGTCTGAAGGAAAGTTCTCCGTTGTACAGCCCCATTTTGTGCAGGAATTCCTCTCATTGGGCTATTGCCAGTGAGGAGACCCTTCATTGTTCTGATTTGGTTCCTACTTATCATGAGTAGTTATTCAGTTCTTTGTTTCGACTCAGTCCCGTACGCAGCCTTGGACGGCTGTTTTGTCGCTTCAGTCAGGTTCTGAGCCAATATATGGAGTTGATGAGCCCGTCCTGGCTAGTTCATCAGCTTTTCAATTGCCCTCGATGCCACAGTGTCCTGGAACCCACATCAAAGTTATTTTGTTGTGTTCTGCTGAGACACTGAGTTCTTCTCGGCATTCCCATACCAGTCTTGATGTCACTTTTGAGTTTGTGAAAGCCTCCAGTGATGCCTGGCTGTCGGTGCATATTTTGATCCGAGTGTTGCGCACTTCCCTCATGTTGCTTTCTCTCACGCAGTGTGAGATTGCGTATATTTTCGCTTCAGGTGCTTATTTGGGAGTTTCTGCCCTCACTGTATATACCAGCAAGTTCCTTCCTTGGTCTTGGACCCGTCTGTATACCAGAACCTCTCTCCAGGTTTGCCCTTGATGGTGTCGCCTGTCCTTTCCCTCGAAGTTCGTGTTAAAGAAGTATCTAGGAGTTGCGTGGTCCGTTGGTTTCATTTCAAAAATGTTGCCTCCCACTATTTCCTTTATCTTGTTGTGATCCGATCTGTTGCTCGTGTTTTGTAGCCTAGAAGTCATATTCTTGCCTTCCCCATGACTGTTATGTCAATCGGTGGGAGGTCTAGTAGTGCTTCCATGGTTGCTGTTGGTGTTGTTTTCATAGCCCCCGTTATGCTGAGGCAGGCAAGTCTTTGCTCAACTCAGCCGCAGCTATTTTTTGGATTATCTTTGTCCACCATATCAAATATGCATAGGTGATCAGGGGTTTCACCACAGTCCAATACACATGGGATAGCCTCCATGTTTTTTCCGTGTGCTCTTCTGGCTACAATTAGTGTCACCTTAGCTTTCTTCTTTACTTTTGCCAGTTGTTGGTTTCATGTTAATTTCGAATCTAGGACTACCCCGAGATATTTAACGTCCCCCGACAACTGGATGTTGGTCCCTTGGTGGGTTAGGGGTCCCAGCCCCTCTTCCGGTAACAGCTACTATGATTGATTTAGAGGGGCTGATATTCAAACCCTCTTCATTTACCCATGTACTGACCAAATTTAGAGCCTTTGCATTCTCTCCCTAACTGTGGTTTTGAATTTTCCTTGGACTATGATGACTATGTCGTCTGTGTACTATGTTGTCTGTGCATTCCTATCTAGTGTGACTAGCAGGTCTCCCACCACCAGGTTCCAGAGCAGTGGGGATAGTACACCCCCTTGCGGACAACCCCTGGTGACTTCAGCTGCCAGTGTTTCTCCCACTAGAGAGGAGTAGATTATTATTTCTCCCAGCATGCAGTCTATTCAGCAGCATGTCCCATTGATGCCTTTTATTCTCAATGCCCTTGAGATTGAGTTACGAGATGTTTTGTTGACTGCTCCTTCGATGTCTAGGAACAGACCCAGCAAGACCTCTTCGTTTTCCAGAGCAGTTTTCACTTTCTCTACATGTTGGTGTAATGCTGTTTCTGTAGATTTTCCTGATGTGTAGGAATATAGGTCCCTGTGCAGAGGTTGGTTTACCAACACCGTATCCCTAATATGCCTATCCAGCAGTTTTTCTTGCGTCTAAGGCATGATTGACATGAGACTTATTGGCCTCAGTGCCTTTGCTCCATCCTGTCCAGTTCTTCCAGGTTTGGGAATGAAGACTACTGTAATTGTTGGGGTTAGCTCGAACGTAAAGTTCAGGAAATGACCGAGTGAAAAGTGGAAAGTATATGTTTGAGAATAGGAAGGGTTTAATTCGGAAGGGGAGAATTAATTGCCATAACATAGCAAAATAACTTACTGAATCCTCACCCTAACGTGATTATAGCGTTAAGAAGTTTCGAAAGATATCGATAACCGTTAACCCAAAATTACAGGGATTTATATTGTTCCTAAAACTGGAGTTATAGTATTAATTTTGGTCTCTCAGAATTCAGTTAATATTTAATGGTATTATACATAAGTGAAGCTGCCACACTGAGAACCTTGTTCTGTAAACAAAAATATATCTATAAAACATTGTAAGATATTGCCATAACCAAAATTGAATATACCAGTTAGTTAAATATTTTGTACACGGTGTATATAGTGTGGAAAGCAACTTACCGTTTCAGGCATATAAATCATAAACTCAGAAGAGTCACGAAACAAGGTTTCAAAGGTAGTATAACGATAGCTCTGTCTGTTTGCTAGTGTGAAGACGGATCTGTCTGTCTGTGTGGACATAAATGCAACCGGTGTCCAGTATCAAATATTGTAATTAAATTCTTTTGAAGAGTACAAAAAGTGTCAGAATACCAGACCTGGACAAACCCTATCTCCATCTGTTCCTACCCTAGTGCGCGGAGTAAACCAATATAAAATCTGGCGCGCGAGATTCAAAGTTGAGCTAGGAACATATTTCCTTTATAGTACTTTGGCGTCATAAGTAACGTAGCTTTCTAGGGACCGTTTTAGCCGTAGCATTTGGGATAGAAACAAGTAGATAGATACTGATATAAGCCAACACATCTAAATCCAAATCTCCAGTTCTAACAGTTTCCGTATGATGACGATACTTTATATTAGAGGGAAATGACCAGAGTCGCAATGTTTCCTCAACTCTTGAAAAAGCCAGTGCTGGCGGGGCCAGCCTGGAAAACGTTCATGGTACAGACATTGTGCTTTGCGGCAATTTTTTCGACAAAGATCAATAACATTTCGACCCAATCACTTGGAGAAAACATGGAAGTTTTGCTGGAATTTTTGCATTAAGAACAAAGATATGACACTTTTGCAAAAAATCACTGAATCGAACTTTTAAATTGACAGTACAATTCAAAAACATTTCTTACCATGGAATCAACAAGCATAAGCTACTTATGATCATGTACAATTCACGCACAGATCAGCAACATTCTTAAGAACCAACTCCAATATAATTTTCAACCGATATCGACTGAGAAACTGCCCAATATCGTAGGGGTGAGAAAAAGAGGTTGTCATTCACTAGAATTTTTCTTTTGATTTTATGAAAGACTAGCTTATGCCCGCGGCTTTGCCCGCGTGGATTTTGAGGGGGTTATACTTTTTTATACATTTTGAAAAAGTAAATAAATTTTTCTTCCAACAATGGTTGTTCTACGGAATCACAATTGCGATTGCGGCTTTTTATAGCTTCCTCCCCTTCACCCTCACTGTTAACTTTTGAACACTTCGACAAAGAACAACAAGACCAACATTATTTTGAATGATATCACCGATACTACTCTTTGAAATAAAAGACATAGTGATTGTTCGATAGATGGCGCGGGGGGGCAAATCAACTTAAAAATGTCAAATTGTATAGGGGGTCAAGTGGCACATCGTTGAAAAGATAATTCAATTATCTATCCAGCCATCTAATCTTTTATGAATTTTATCAGTTTTTTTTTTCACAATATGCATTTCAAATTTTGTTATACTTGACATTTCAAATGCATATTGTGAAAATATGTATGAACGAAATTGAAAAAAACTAGTTTTTTCAAACGAGAATTGAGTTATCTTTTTAAAGATGTGCCACTCGACCCCCAATGCTATTTGAATTTTTTAAGTTGATGTGCTCCCCCGCGCCATCTATCGGGCAATCACAATATATTTCATTTCATAAGGTATAGTATCGGTGATATCATTCAATAAATTTTTTTTCATTGTTTCACGTCGAACCGTTCAAAAGTTAACAGAGGGGGGGTATTGAAAGCCGCACCGTATATATATAGCTGGTAGCCGCGGAATTTGGTTTAATTGTTATATCTCTCAAACACTGAAAGTTTTATCAAAATCGGTAGTTTTTGCGTGATGCTCAAACAAACAAACAGACAATTACAGTTTTTTAATGGTATCGAAACATAATTTTTTGAAACCTTACATTCTTAGGAAAAGTAATAATAATATAACCAAAATTTATTGCAAAAACTACCATTAGTAGCCCATATACAAAAACTGTTCAATATTTGCAATACGAAAGGAAAACCATTTGGGTACTTACAGGTACCTGTCAATGGTATGTATACATTTAGAATTGCAAAATAAATACAAGATAATAAATTGGATTGATTGAATAGGGTTTCTAGATAGCCAATAGTATGGTTCGAATTTACTAAATAGTACGTTTAGTTGAATAGAGAAGGAGATAATAACTCATAATAATAATTTGCAACACAAAAATACCACTTTTATGACCTGTCTATGGTATCTATTTTTCTTATTGCAGAATTTTTGTGCATACTATACAGACTTAAGATTTGAGTACCGAGAAGTTGACACAATTATATTTATTGGGAGCCATATGGAGCCAACAGGCATATTGAAGCTATCAATCTTCATAAGCTCAGAGTGTGTGTGTAATAGGTTCTGAAAATCATCAGGAATTATAAAACAATCAATATGTCAATATTCTAAACAGGATCAATGATGCCATGAAAAAATATTCGATTCCGTAATGCTATCCATTTTTTTTGTACAGGTGTTTGATGGTTTTTGATTTGATGTTTTCGGGGATTTGATTGAATGTCCTTGGAGCTAGGTAAGTAAAAGCTTTATTTACTCTAAATATATGTTCAGATTTTTTAATATAATTTCAGATCATTAAACAGTAGATTGGAAGAGTATTGAGTCGATCTGAAGGCCATGATTTTGAGAACACTTTTTGGATAACTTCCAATGGTTTGAAAATATATTTTTCAATGCCACCCCAACCAATTATACCATAACTCAATGAAGGATCCACAAGTGCGTAATATATTGTTCTCAATTTGTCCAAGTCTAGTATTGGCCGGTATTTATGAAAATTTATAAAGAACTGATCTCATTTTATATTTTAGTTTCTCCACGTATATATCAAATAACAAAAATGAATCCAAATGAATTCCGAGATACTTTGTGTCCGAGGATGAATTCACAAGTTTGTTTTTCATCTGAATATGTTTATAGCTTGGTAAATTATTTTCATAAGATGTATAGGGTATTATTCCAGTTTTGCCCACATTCACAGTTAGTAGATTAGAGTTGAACCATTTTTAATTTTTTTTTGAATCATTTCCTGCCATTTTCCTTACACTATCCCACGTACATGACGACTTAATATTGAGAAATTTATTTGGGTAAAGTGGTACCTCACAGTTCATCTTATTCATATTACTCAATATTCCATTCAATCTAACTTTTTGTTTCGTTCTTTCAGATTTTTTTATTAAAGATCCAGTACCACTCCTCGTACACCCAAATGTTCAAGTCTCTCCAGCAAAATCCCAAGACTTACTGTGTCAAAGGCCTTTGCCAGGTCGACAAAAACACCAAGGAATGCAAGTTAACTATCCACTGCTTCATAAATCAATGATATCAAGTGAGCAATGGCAATTGCAATTTCAACTGAATTTCAAGAACTGTACATGGAATGATATCAAAATTCAACGTAGAATCTGAACATGTAATGATATACAGGGTACTCTATTGAAAAAAAAATTGGCCTATTGCACCTACACGACACGTCCTGTATATTTGAAAATTATACCAAAATGTAGCTCTCATGAACTCCTGGATCTTTTGTGGAAAACATGTTCGTATATCCCCTCCAACAAACCAGATATTGCCTGTCACATTAAATTTGGGATACCCTGTACATATAAGTTTGGCAATTGAAGCAGAATCCAATGATGGAAAAAAAGAAGAAGTGTACGCAGAATATGAAAATATAGAAATTACTAGAAAAATGATATTTCGAACAAAAAACAAAAAGTATTTCATAAAATGTTTTACTATTTTTAAGCGTCTGCATCGGAACCAATTCGACAAGTAACGACCACTGATACTTTCTCGAATGACTTGGTATTCAAACATCGCCGATCAAGGTATCATTAGAAGAAACGGATAATTGACAGATAATTTATCATATTCTTGAGTCCTGTAAAAAATTAATAGCCTTATTATTCGGTAATCGCGATGACGATTCTCTTCATTATCAATTTGTTGACTAGTCGAATAGTTTGTTTAATCGTTTAAAAGAGAAAAATAAACACGCTTATAATGATATCGAAGGAACGTTGGAAAAAAGGAATATGAATTTCTCCCAAGAGGTTATCTTGAAAAATGGAAGATGAACAGTTTACCTTTCAGTCGCAGATGATTCAACATCCGATTTTATGAACATCCTGTTCATAATTTCAAACTTCTTTGTGCGTGATGAGAGTGAAATTTCAAGGTCTAATTTGAATGTTTTGATATGGTATTTTGAAATATTTCAAATGTTGGACTCGTTTTTGATTAGTCGCTATCAGCTACATAAATGATCGGTGATTCAGTGTTACAATTCTCGACCGCCACGCTGGCGGCCCGGATTCAAATCCTGGTCTATACAATTTTTGTTATTTTTAAGTGAGTAATATTTCTGGTAATTCATGTTTATTTATTTTTATTTTAATCTAATTTCTAATTATTATAAAGGTTAGAATTCTTAAATACTGGGAAAAAAACCGGTGCCATGCTATTTTATTATTGAATTGCATTAACGATTTTGCTGAGTGACGTTAAGTATGACTCTGAAAGAGGGTGGGGAAAACCACGTCGAAGTTGATTTAAGTTTTAAACGTGTATAAATTGTAATTAAAATTGTTTCCATGCTATAGTCGGTGTCCTGAAAATAAGTCACTTAATATAACTAGTGCGCGCGCAAGGCAATTGGTACAAATTCCACTGTATATATATATATATATATATATATATAACGAGAGAAAGAGAAATTTGCTACGAATCCAAGAAAGCCCACCATCCGCCAACCGCCTGTTTCATGGTTTCCCAATCATCAGGACGGCTTGTGGTATCTTTCAAATTCGTATCAAATATCTCATAGTGCTAATTACCCACCGGCAAGTACGAAAATGTGAAAAGCATCAAATTATAGATAGTGACACCTATAATCTTTACGGTGAAGCTCAGACCTGTTATCGTGGAATTTTAATGACATGAAATTTCGTGCACATCAATAGGTCTCCAACAGATATCAGCATAGGCCAATCCACGACACCAATAGTCGTACTCCTAGTGCGTTCAGAGTAACGCAAAATAAAATAACGAGAGGAATAGAAATTTGTTACGAATCCAAGAGAGCCCACCATCCGCCAACAGCCTGTTTCATGGTTTCCCAATCATCAGGACGGCTTGTGGTATCTTTCAAATTCGTATCAAATATCTCATAGTGCTAATTACCTACCGGCAAGTACGAAAATGTGAAAAGCATCAAATTATAGATAGTGACACCTATAATCTGTGCGGTGAAGCTTGGACCTATCATCGTGGAATTTTAATGACACGAAATTTTGTGCACATTAATAGGTCACCAACAGATGTCAGTATAGGCCAATCCACGACACCAAAAGACGTACTTCTAGTGCGTCCAGAGTAACGCAATACAAAAAACGAAAGAAAGAGAGATTTGTTTCGATTCCAAAAAAGCCACCATCTACCTACAGCTGTTTCATGGTTTTATCAATCATCAGGACGGCTTGTGGTCTTTTTTGAATTCGGACTAAATCTCTCAGACTGCTAATACCTATCGGCAAGGATAAAAATGTGAAATGCACAAAATTATAGAAGTGACAACTATAATTTGTATGGTGAAGCTCAGACCTGATGAAGTGGAATTCAATGACACGATATTTCGTGCAACAGTGATATGTCACCAACAGATGTCAGTATAGGCCAATCCACGTCACCAAAAGCCGTACTTCTAGTGCGTTTAGAGTATCGCGAAACAAATAACGACATCAAGTCTGAGCTTCACCCACAAATTATAAGTGACACTTCTATAATTTTGTACATTTCACATTTCAATCCTTGCTGGTAGGTATAAGCAGTATGAGAGATTTGGTTCGAATTAAAAAAAGACCACAAGCCGTCCTGATGATTGGGCAACCATGAAATAGCTGTAGGCGGATGGTAGATTTTTTGGAATCGAAACAAATCTTTTTTCCGTTATTTGTTTTGCGTTACTATGAAGGCACTAGAAGAACGACTTTTGGTGTCGTGGATTGGCCTATACTGACATCTGTTGGTGACCTATCAAATTTCGTGTCATTGAATTCCACTTCATTATTTCTAAGCTTCACCCCACAAATTATAGGTGTCACTTCTATCATTTTGTGCATTTCACATTTTTATCCTTGCTTTTAGGTATTAGCACTCTAACAGATTTGGTTCGAATTCAAAAGAGACCACAAGCCGTCCTGATGATAAGGAAACCATGAAACAGCTGTGGGCGGATGGTGGCTGTTTTGGAATCGAAACAAATCTCTCTTTCTTTCGTTAAATATATATATATATATATATATATATATATATATATATATATATATATATATATATATATATATATATATTTATATGAATATAGGGTGTATTAACGATACGTGGGTGGACGATAGCTGCTTCCCTATTGGAGATATAAAAAATGTATCGAATAAAAGTTAACACGATGAATATGTGACTTATCAAGTGTTATGTTTCTCAAGATGAAACACCCTATCTATATCCGCTGATGCGTTAATAGAGGATACTGGGTATCTGCTAGTCTTGACAGGCCAGTCTTGGAAGCAGATTTCATTGAGTCAAGATGTCCAGTGTTTCCTCAAATGAAGAAATTGTTCTAGAGGAAAATGCGTTTTTGCGAATGCAAAGAAAGAGGCAAGGAGTACAAGCAGTGAATAAAGAACAAACATTTCATGGGGAATATCATCACCTCTTTCTGAATTTGACACAACAAATTTTGTGTAACGTTTCGAATTCTATGAGACTCAAGCAGTTTGTAACACAGCGCACATCTTGTAAAAATAGGAGAGATTAGGATCTCACTATCCATTATAATAATGTTTACTAGTAATCTTGATGGAACCCTCGTTTGGCGCCGACAACAAACGACCAAGAATTGGAAATTCATTCCGGTAAATTAACCATTGCCGATTCGCGCTGGCAACCAGTTCCGACAGGCTTTGTCTATGTCCACTACCATTCAGAAGATAACTGATTCATCGGCGCTTATAGGCGCCGAGTGCTAGTAAGCAGGCAATCTGCTTTCTTTGGTTACGCACACTTATGCCTGCCTTCGACTGAGTGTGTAGCCAAGCGTAGCCGATATGATCTTCTGATAAGTATGCCAAGGCGGCACACATACGTATGTGATCTTGAACTTGTGGAACCAGTCGTACTTTTCTCCAGATGGCTTGGTTGAAATAAACATTGCATCCTTTGATGACAATTTCGGGGAAAGCATTTCTTAGGGCGTTTATTGCGGCACGCTCAAAGTCAATGTGTATCTTTTATAGGTAGTTATGAATCATACGTGGATTATTATCAAATTGTGGTGTGAAGCAAATATGCTGACATTGAACATCACAAAAACAAATTTGGTCAGGTTCAAGTTGGATTTAGAGAAAGTACCCTTAGGTCAAATCAAGCCTGGAACAAAATTTCTTGGCGCACACATTGATAACAATCTAATGTTCGAGTCTCATATGATGGCCCTAAAAAAAAGCTGTCCCTTCGTTGCTACGTTGTCAATATAATATCCCGCGAACTTGGAATGTCGGCTTCTCTAACGGCATACTACTCATTCATTGAGTTTCACTTACGGTACGGAATTCCATTCTGGGGTTCTTGCAGTCAGTTACTATTCCAAAGTATATTTGTCTTCCAGAAACGAGCTTTGAAATTCATTTTCAAAGCAAAAACGCGTGAATCTTGCATACCGATTTTTCCAAATAATGAATAACTGCCGTTATATGAAATTTTCATTTTTGAGAGCTTGCGTGATACACAAATACAGGGAAAAATTCAATAACCTCAACACCAACCGGTAATGACGTCAGGAACACTCTTACGAAACAGTTTTTGATTTATAGAAGCAAGCAGATTTTTAATCATTTAACGAATCAAATCAGAAAAATTAACGATATGAAAGGTTTCCGAGAATCACTTGAACCAGTCCTTCTATAATTTGAAGGAATATCTTGCATAAGCATTCTAGTCGTGCTATATATTTATTCTTTTTTACTTTGTTTATGTGCTCTTTGTAATTTTATAATTTACTAATGAATTTGTTTTTATCTACATGTTGCGTTTTCTCCTAATTTATTAAAGTATCTATGCACATTTTGTATTCATTCATTATCATTAGAACATTGTAATAATTTTGACTTTGTCGACAAATGTTTTCATTCAGACAATAAAGCTTATCTATTTATCATTCCGGTATCGAACAATTTTTCTGTTAACAGTACCACATCACTGAAACAAATATTTCTTACATAGTGTGGATGGTTCCTGATTCTATGACACATTATTTCACAAAATTATATTCTTCTTCCCGCATCATCTTCGGATAACTGGTGTAAAATTATAGGTTTTTAAGGAAGAAATTTATGTTCATTCAAATATTTCCTCACAGTAGAAGAAGAAACGTTACACTCATTTAAAACTGATTTCGTTTTCGAATGGGGATTATCAACCAGAACTAACAATGTCTATTTGTATGATTTTTGAAATCGTTTTCCTACCACTTCCACTATCCCGTTTTACACTATCGACTAAACTTTCTGAAATAAATCCGACATATAGGATTTTCCGAAAAACTCTCGTTGAAAATTCTCACTGATTGATGCAAATTGCGTCCATTTTCTCCATAGATGATAATCGTTTCAATTTCTTGAAACACACACGTTCTCGAGCCATTTTTGGATACCAAGCATAACTCACAAAATTAGGACCGTATTTCAAGTTGATTACAATAAACTGCCAGTTTCCCATTTTTGACAATAATAGTAACGTTCTCAATCTCATGTTGATTCTTAGGGAAGCAATTACGTATAGTTGGATAGTATGATTTTGAATATGTATTAAATAGCTAATAATTGAATAATTATAAAACTATCTGCATGTGATTTGAATTTTTGTATAGTTTTAATAGGGCAATTCATAGATGCATATTCACATTTTCTTTGACAAATGAGGAGCAACTCATCAAAACGCGTTTTGTCCACTTCGGGACAAAATGTCGGGTTACTATGATTGTAGCTCGAATGCCCATATACGAAACAGATCAAACCACATTCTGTCACCGCGTTATTCAAATGCGAACTCCAACCACCACATCAGAACGCGTTGTGCCCATCGAAATATGGAAAAAAGTGTAACTGTTGATGGGAATAGTCAAGGGTCAAGACAAAGACCAAAGGGAAAACATAAAAGAGAACAGAAAAATACGGTTGAAAAATATTGATACGTTCAAAAAAAATATGGGCGGGGACTATTACGTCCGCACTATATATATATATATGAATATATATATATATATGAATATATATATATATATATATATATATATATATATATATATACAGTGCTTCTCAAAAGTCCCCTCCCCCCCCTCTAATTTCTGGAACGAGTATACATAAACAAGACCATTGTGACCAATAATTTTAAATGGAACCCTACGGCAAGCGATACCTCTTTTAAAAGGTATCGAAAAAACCTATTCAATGATACTAATTTTGTTTGTGTTTATGGCAGTTTTGGCAACTCGCTTTTAAAAAACGCAAAGCTGTGATGAGTTAAATCAGTTAATACTAAAGTTCCAAATTCAAGCTCCGCCTCTGGATAGTTGTCAAATAAGCTGACGTTTTTGTTAGTCTCCCTAATTCGACGTTTTTGTAATTGTCCAAGTTTTTGAACATTTAATAATTTGTGTATGGTTGATCGAACGTTTAACTGTTTCAGCAGCTTCTGGTACTTTTAATATTTTTGTACATTTTAATAATTTGTTAAACTGTTGTGAGGCGAACGTTTAAATGGTCCAAGAAGCGAAATGGTACGTGCTTTAGGTGATAAAGTAGCAGCGATCCTAATTCTTGGTGAAACTGGACAAAATATTCATGCAGCAGAACGCATTTTCAATGAGAGGTTTCCCGATCGCCCGTTTCGAGGACTTATTTAAGGGAGCTTCTTCGTAAGTTTGAAACAACGGGTAGTATTAATGATGCGAAACGATCTGGCAGACCACAAATTGCTGATGAGAAAAAAATTGATACACTGGCAGAAGTAATAGTTAATCCTACTTCTTCAAAAACTCATGTTGCATCTACCTGTGAAATCAGTCGAAGTACAGTACACAGGGTGTTGAAAAAAAACAAATTTCATCCATACAAATTAAAAATGGTTCATCAACTCTCAGACGACGACCCAGACCGAAGACTAGAATTTTGTGAAAATATGGAAACTAAAATTAAGCAACAGGCAGACTATGTTTTGTTGTAGTGACGAAAGTACTTTCTATCTAAATGGGAATGTGAATACACAGAATGTGAGGTATTGGAGTGACGCAAATCCTCACCTGTTTCGTGAAACACATACCCAATTTCCCCAGAAGGTGAATGTTTGGGCAGGTATCCTGGGAAACCACATCGTTGGGCCTCTTTTTTCAAATACTTATTTAACTGGTGAGGTTTATCTGGAGCTGTTGCAAAACGCAATAGAACCGTTAATCCTTGAAATTTTGGAAGATAATCCAGATGAATTCGGCCATTTGGAAATAACATTCCAACAGGATGGTGCTCCTCCACACTATAACGGTGCAGTAAGGCGGTATTTGGATGAGGAGTATCGAGGTAGATGGATTGGACGACGAGGTTCAACGGAATGGCCAGCTCGATCACCGGACCTCACACCTTTGGATTTTTTTCTGTGGGGGTACCTTAAATCGAAGGTTCACGCCACTGAACCTGACAATATTGACGTTTCAAAACAACGTATTGTTGCAGAATGTGAGGCTGTTTCCACAGACACATTTGCAAAAGTACGAGAAGAGTTTGAAAATGGGATATTTCACTGTCTGGAAGTAAATGGAGGTCACTTCGAGCAATTTCTTCAAGTAGATACTGATTCTTAAATCTGTGATTAATATCATACTGAATGGAATTTCAATTTTAATGTTTACTAATGATCCATTAAAACTGCCATAAACACAAACAAAATTAGTATCATTGAATAGGTTTTTCCGATACCTTTCAAAAGAGGTGTCGCTTGCCGTAGGTTTCCATTTAAAATTATTGGTCACAATGGCCTTGTGACGTCATCTTTGACGATTTTGTCATCTATCGACACTAGTAGGGAAGTTTACAACCTTTAATATCCAGTTTCCAAATTTTACTTGTTTATGTATAATCGTTCCAAAAATAATAGGGGGGGGAGGGGACTTTTGAGAAGCACTGTATATATCACACTACTCGAGTCGTTCGCTATGTCAGGTACTACACAATCTCAGGGCTCTCTGACCATGTTGTAAAAATAAACCTTTTCTGCAGTCTGCACAAAGTGTTCAAGGGTTTTCCATAAGACCTGCTTGTTAACAAAATTAAAGAAAAAAGTAGTTTTTGTGAATGGAAACAAAATAATCTGCTGTGAAGATAAGAATACATCTGCCCAGGACGAACAGACCAACATATTGTTTTGTTTTTTCACCTCTTTCTTAGTTGTTTCAACAACCCTCAGAAGTTACTGAAAACTTGTACGAGTTAAAATCACGGACATTGGACCAAACAATCAGTGAATTAGCTGTAGAAGGTGAGATGAATAAAAATTACATCAATAAACTGATAAAAGAAAGGGATCATTTCTCACAACAAGCTATGGACATGGAAACTGAAATAAATGATCTGTTAGTAAGTCAAAAAAAGACAGTGGAAGACATGGAAGATACGATTAAGGAATTGCAAAAACAGATTGGGAAAAAAATACTACAAAGCGCTGTTAGTACGCAACTGGTATTATGTATAGTAATAAATCGACAATAACGGAGGAATATACCAAGGGCGTAGCTAAACAGAAAATAAATACTTGTGATCAAGGAATACAGGTTTTGCTGTCACGTGACCCAGTTTTTTGTCATGCCAATATTGAAAAGTTAAATGAATCTAGGCGAAATAATACTAATAATAAAATTCTTCTTATTTCAAATTATCATGGCAAAAGTATGGCCCAGAATCTCAAAAATGAAACACTTCAAAATTATGAAATTCAGTCTCTGATATAAACAAATGCTAGAGCAACGACGAATTGCTTAAAACTGTAGAGGAGTGTTGTTATGGTCCAAGGACACTGACACTGACACTGAAGATGACGCACACAAACACCATTGTCATGACTGAACCTTACTGTTATAATGAGGGCAAAAATAATAAGATTTATGGACACAATTTATTTTTATCGAAAGCAATCATAGCTTGCAGTCACCTACAACTCATGTTTTTGAATGCAATAGTCACTTAAGAAGATCAAACTTTTATAGAAATGGTTAAAACCTGAAGATAACCGGTATATTCTTCTTGAGCAGAGCAATAGTGAACTATATCAAAACTAAAGTCATTATAAAAAACTGAGAAAAAAATTCAGGGAGAGATAACATTCGGTGAGAAAATTGATTTAGAAGAGTAGGTCATAACCGAACATCTACAAAATGAATCTCTAATAGTAAAAAATGATACAAATAATGACCTGCAGAATATTTTTATGATCCCACAGCTCGCTCAGTTGGAGGAAAACCACGATGAAACCAATAAACAAAATTTTCTATATCCCCGTCTGTCCCAAATTCAATTTTAGCTGAAAATTCACCGATTCTTCCATAAAAAAATATAAGTCTTCTCCATCAAAACATTCAGTGCCTAAGAACCAGTACGAACGAATTGGAAATACTTCTAATGGACTATGAAATTAACTCATTGTGTGTTACTGAACATTGGTGTTGTGAAGAAGAACTAAAAGTTGGTGGTGTCTATAGTTATAAACGAATTTCAAATTTCTGCCGTGAAAGAGGTAGACACGGTGGTACGGCTATTTACTACAAACAGGGTATTGACATTCACTTAAGAAAAGGCATTCGTGACTTATCAGTTACAAATGATTTTGAATGTGCTGGCGTCGAATTTCATCTGGACAATTCCTTATACCTTATAGTTTGTATATATCGCCCCCCAAATGAGGTTTTGCCGTTGTTTTATGGAGAAATGTCTTTCCTACTTCCCCTACTTTTGAGAAGTAATGGCTTGTTTATCATAGCAGGGGATTTTAATTTGAATGTAAGAGCAGAATCGAAAGAAAAATCCGAATTCTTAGATATCTTAAACTCCTTTGATGAGGTCCTAACCACTAATGAATTCACTCGTGTTACAAACAGATCGGGAACGTGTTTTGATGATATTATTGTCAGAAAGGAACTTAAATATACTTCAAATGTTATAGACACTTGCCTCTCAGACCATCGAGCCCAACTCATAACTATCAAACAGCCCATATCGACCTGAAACAAAAATTTCATTTATAAAAGATTATTCTCAGATAAAACTATTGAAAATTTCATATCAGAAATTGGACGACTCACCTGACATGAAGTTTTGAGCGAAGCTGATACTAACTCGAAATGGAATATATTCTTGAGTAAATTTTGTGATCTTTTTGATTCGATTTTTCCCATGAAAAAAATCAAAAATAAGCCATAGAAAAACGAAATTTGGATGTTAAATGAAGAAATCAAAAGAACGAAAGAAAAAGTTAGCACCTTGCAGATAATGGCTCTTGGTAATGAAAAATTCAAAAATATATACAATGAATACAGGGAATCCTAGAGATTACTTCTAAATGAAACAAAAAAGCGACTATTACAAAAATATGATTCAATAATGTGACAATGAATCAAAAACCACTTGGAATGTAATCAATATTCTCAATAATAAGACTGCAAGCAGCACAGCTGTTTTACCTGATAATCATATGGACGGGATAAATTTAGCGAATGATATCAATGTTCATTTTGTGAATTCTGCACCCGTTTTAGAAAGTCTAATTTTAAGAAACAATGGAAAAATTACCTTAAATAAAATAAATCCCAACTCAATATTTCTGTATCAAGTAAGGGAAGGGAAAATAATTCTAGCAAGTTGTAAACTGAAAAATAAAATGAGCAGTGGTATCGATAATATACCACCAAAAATATTAAAAATGTGTATCCCGTCCATATTACCAATTCTATGCCATATTTTCAATGATTTCCTAATATCTGGTATCTATCCAGATCAAATGAAGTTGGCTGTAGTTATACCCCTATACAAAAAAGGCGAACATAGTGACATGACTAACTTCAGAGCAATTGGCTTGTTATCAGCTTTTTCAGAGCTATTTGAAGTGATCATATCAATGAGAATTATGAGTTTCCTCAACACACACAGTTTGCTCAATGAGTTCCAGCATGGATTTCTTAAAGGAAAGAGTACAGAAACGGCTTTGTTCAAGTTTATAGATGAAATTCAACATTCAATTGAACAAGACCCGTGTGCATGTGGTATTTTCCTCGACCTCAGTAAGGCGTTTGACTGTGTTGAGCACTCCATTTTACTTCGAAAACTTTTCAATTATGGAATCAGAGGAAATGCCTTGGATCTCTTGAAATTTTACCTAACTTACAGGAAACAAATAGTATGTATTAGGAAACAGAATACAGAGTTCTTCTCGGGCTTTACTGAAATCGAAAAAGGCGTACCACAGGGAAGTGTGCATGGTCCTTTAATTTGCATTATATATATATATATATATATGTGTATAAATATATATATATATATATATATATATATATATATATATATATATATATATATATATATATATATATAAATGATTTCCCAGATATTTTTGAACAATCAAGTTATGCAGACGATTTCAATATCATTTTACCGAATAACAGACACTTTACTCTGGAGAACTCAATTTTGAACAACTTTTCTGAAGTTTCAATATATTTCAGTACCAACATGTTATTATTGAACACCGCTAAAACAGACTGCATAATTTTCAAAACTGTCCACAATAATATCACCTTCTCGGAGAATATTCAGCTCGGAAACGGTATATCTTTTTCAACCAGTACAAATCTGTTAGGAATCCATATAGACGACAAATTAAACATATTGAAAATCTCGCAAAAAAACTGGCAATACGGCATATTATGGGACTGTTTATCCCTTTCTAAAATATGGAATATTAGTATGGGGAGGGAGTACACAACTAGAACGAATTTTAATGAAGACTATGTTGAATATGAAATATACAGATTCTTGTCGTAATACTTTCAGATGTATAAAAATGCTTACCGTATATGCCATTTACATATATGTTTGTGAACTTTTTGTGTACGATAATAAAGCAAATTTTGAAGAAGACATGAGTATTCTACCAGGCAGAAATCCAATTTTATTGTTCCCAAACATAGACTGACAAATACAGAGAAAGGGCCACATTATGCATACATTAAATTCTATAACAATTTATCATTATCATTGAAGAAGCTCGCTCAAGACAAATTTTTTAAAAACATGTATTTGATCTGTTGTGTGACATCGAGCCATATTCATTACAATAATTCATAGAGAAATAATTTTACTACAGCTGAATAAAATGTTCAATCAATCTAACACCTATGACTGTGATATTTTATATATTTATAATTTCTGTTTCAATACATGTTGTAATTACTTTTATAAGGAAGTATTTCTGGTTAGAAGCGACATTTGAATTTTTTATATTTTTTATATTGTATATTATGTCCGACTTGAGTTTTTCAACTGTTTTCAAATAAATCTATCTATCTATCTATATATATATATATTTATATATAAATAATATATATATATATATATATATATATATATATATATATATTTATAAAATACAGGAATATCGAGGGGACTGTTGAAAACAAAATGGAAGGAATTTAATGGACATAGCCCTCAGAGAAAAGTGTTAACCGTAGACACGTGTTTCGGGCTCTCGGCCCTCATCAGTATTTATATATATATATATATATATATATATATATATAAAAATAATATTCAATTCTATCACGTGTACTGAGTTGCAGGCTTTTTGTATGATTATTTCCATATTTTGTTTCTATAACTGCCGGTATCAGGAAAATTGGACGACAATTGTCTGGATTTTCCGGATTCCTTTTTTGGAATATTGCAATTACTTTCGCAATTTTCAGCTGTTTCTTCTAATTTCCAATATTAATTTCATAGGTCTCGAAACTATTTGTGTTTTTCTATAAAATTATTGCCCAAGATACATCAATAATTGTAAGAGATATCAATTGTATCATTTGATAGAGCTTTGCATTTGTGTAATCACTGCGTTTTATAACTGGAAACCGGTTGAAAACTGGCAGATATATAGTTGTTTGTTCAATTAAATCAAGTAGTTCATGTAAAGCGGAATTAAATCATTTCGGCTGACAAACGATGGTGACAGTTATTAGAGGAGGCTTCGAGGTAACATTTAATGACAAAATGGGGTCATTATAAAATTGCAACTTTAAAATTTTCCATCGACGATTAGAAATTACCTTGAAACAGAAAATTACTCTCAGAAAACTCTACAAATTCATATTTTTCGAATTTTTTATTATCTTAAAAAAATATTTTCAAAAATAGGCTTATATTTTAACGTACTAAAGACATAAAAATATTCTAGTGTTGAAAAATCCCGCACAGTGTTTAAGGAGAATTGGGTGCGGCGAATTTATCTAATTTTGATATTTTGATATTGTACATATCCATTCTTCCTGACCAAAACTGTACATGACTACAACTTCTCCAACCTCGGTTTGACCTACAGGGCGTGTCAATGTTCCGTATTTTGCCCTACCTGATCATTACATTTCAATCTTATCGAATGAAGCTTCACGCTCATCTGAGGACTGTCCACGGTTACCAGCTAAGTAGTGATTCGAATAACACTTAAAAAGCTAAGGTCCCCATTTTCTTTACTCACACAAGTCTATGACTTCCGAGGGTTGTTTTGCAACTGAGTTGGCGGTTAAAAACACTTTTAAACTATTTTTTAATCTTTCTTCATCAAAAGAGTTCAGAGACAGAATACCGTGAACTCATTGGGTTGATCTGCAAAGAGCGCCAAAGTTTCAGAGTCTATATACAAGGTGTGAACTAAGTTATTGCACACCCGCGAATGATGGGTGTATAATACCATTTTATAACAAATAACAGTGGTTAAAAATTCGAAAAATTCAAAAAAAACATTCTTGGCAAATTCAACCGAATTTTGGGAACCGCTGGCCGCCTAAGCTAACACTAGCTGTGAGAACATACTGGCAATTGCAGGATCCAATGAACATTTGAGAAATGTGGGAAGAGAGTCTGAAAATTCTTATTAACAGTGATGCAGACTACCGGAAAAACGTATGGAACAAATGTTACATACTTACATACACGTTACTTACTTTGAATATAAAACTTTGAATAAACTTGAAGGTAAATGATGAAAACAAACGAACCTCGTTATATTCAAACTGGTAGATAAAGTCAGAACTAATGGATAAATTTAGTATACTTTGAAGCACCTAAGAAATCACAATTATCAATAAATAATTCGTAAGGACACACACACAGTATCATTTCGCACATATTTTGAATACATTTACAGAGGGTCTTTCACAATAAAAAGTATTTCAATATCTAAGATTTACCATCGAAATCACCTAGATAACATTATGGTTGAGAAGACAAAACCCACCAAGTTAACATTCTTATCAAAAGACAAAACACAATTCAAAGTGAATAAAATGAATCGAAGCCCAAGTGGCTGAGTGAATGAAATTATAGAAATTCAGCCTTCTTATTGTTATTGCTTCAGGTAGTTTGTTGAAAAGATGCATATTCAAAGAATTTTTTTGGCCACTGTATCTTGACGTTCCCAATAAATTTCCCGTATGATACTGATATAAATCAGATTGTGAATCATAATCTGCTCCGTTTTTATATATTTCATGAAGGGAGTGGTAGATATAATGTGGTAACTGGTATACAGTAACTTGAATGAAACAATTGACTTCAACAAGTAATGTGCGTTTATTTTTTGCAACATGACTATTACATGTGTCATCTAACATGCCATGTCTGATTGCCCTTGTTGCCACCAGGCACCAAAAGCCAAGCCGTGTCAAGACACCGGCAACGGTGTCTATGACTACATCTTCCCCTCTAACTAGGGTCAGTAACAAAATCTTCAAATTTAGGCGTTATTTTACCGACTAACACTGATGAATGATAACATATACAATCAATTTGGATCAACGTTGAGGTTGCAGCTGCCTGGAATAATTGATACTACAGTCAAACTTAATTTTTCCAATGGAGTTGAACTGAAAATATCTCATAGATAGAACGAAAAATACAAACATTTTCCTCAACGAATAATATGACAGAGATCATTCAATTCAATATTTTAAACCTCAATGAATAAGATATTCCAGTATTGTGAATCAATGAAAATGGATTATTCTGTTAACACCATTTCAATCTGTCAACATTTCTTCATCTCACTTCTTTTATATTCCCATTTCACATTGTAGTGCCCTGGAGGTGAGTTTATTCAATTTGAAACGTAAACAACAAATCGATAGTTATTGCAAAATTTACCTTTGCTGAAATCAGGTGCCAAACTTCCAGAAGATTTATAAAAAATATGGTTGAAAATAATAATGTTTATTGGCGTTTTTAAATTTTTCATTTCAAACATCTGATTTCCGAACATAGTAATAAATCAGAGCCTGATCAATGAACTATACCACTATCCAAATCGTTATCCTATACTTATTCCGTAAAGATATATAATTGGATTCTTTGTATGTAGGTAGTAATCTCTGGAACTACTGAACCAATTGAAATGAAATCCACAAGTGAAAAGCTAAAGTGTTCCCAAGTAATACAAGTTATAATTATTTCCGATAAAAATAAGTTTTCAGACGAAAATCTCAATATTTTTCGATTAAGTCGAAATGAAAGGCGGTTTGGCTGCCATATCGGCGTGCGGTAAACAAATGGTTGGATATACGTGAAAAAATGAACTTAAAAAATGTTAGTCATAAGTAGATCGAAGTGGCTTGATAGTACGTCCATATCTATTAGTCATAACACTTTGTGGATGCTCATTAACATTTCGGATATCAGCAGCTTTCATTCCGTACACAATCACTTCTACTAACATCAGGGCGTACTGATTTTTTTTTGTATTTCTATTGTGAGCATCTCTATTAGCATCGAAATGTGCTGAAATATCATCATTAAGTTTGGGCAAATTGTCTTCGATCAGACTCTATACTCATTTTGTGAGTGTTTCAGATGAAATGAATTTCTCCTCAATATATTATCTCTGTAATCCTGGATAACGTAGGACCTAGGACTTCCGTGCTTACCAACAGTCTTAGCAGGCTCCCATACTTACCCCTCCTCGCTCCTCGCTACAGCATTATCCCCAACAGTCAAATCACTATGACATTATACTGTTCCATCATGATATTGTTTATACGTGGTTTGTTGGTTAATTATTTTCTTATGAGCCCCTTAGTGAACTTCTGATTTCAGTAGTTTTGAATGTGTTGGTAGTTTTGTTCTAGTATTCCCGTTAAATAATATTTGTGCAGGAGTTAAATTTATACCCTTAATTGGGGTGCTTCTTAACTCTAATAAGGCAATCTCAATCTCATTACCACTATGCAAACATTTCTTAAGAATATTTTTTTATGTTTGAACAGCACGCTCAGCCTATCCGTAACTACGGGGGTATATTGGAGAGCTAGTCACAAACTGAAAATTCCAGCTGTCAGCGAATGTTTTGCATTGAACTGAACTAAAGGGCATATTGTTGCTAACTACAGTTTTAGGTATTCCATGGGCTGCAAAAACTACCTTGAATTGTCTTATAACTTCATTAGACCTGTCATCAGCTACTGGTGAAATTGCAAGCCACTTAGAAAAATTATCCTGAATTATTAAACAACTTTTGCCCCCGAAGTTGAGAAAATCACAAGTTATTCTATTGAAAGGAAAATCAGGAATATCATGGGTTATAATGGGTTCCTTGGTATTTGAGCTTCAATATCTTTCACACACAAGGCAAGTTCCTACCATCTGTTCTATGTCAGTCATAAGTCCTAGCAAATTAATTATTTGTCTGGCACGCTCTTCAGTTCGACTGATTCCAAAATGTGATTCATGAAGTAGATTTAACATACCTATATGGCCTAAGTGTGTTTGGTGCAATGACACGGTAGTTGAAAAACACTAGATTGTTGATTTGTTTGAAAATATGTACGGGATGTTCATAAAATCAGATGTGGAATCATCTGCGACTGAAAGATAAACTCTAGTCACTATCTTCCATCGTTCGAGATAACCTCTTGTGGGGTATCCATGTTGAAAAGGGAAACATTCTCAATTGAATATTGAATAGAAATGTTTTTCTGTGAATTGAAAAATCCACAATAAAAATGAAGTAATTTTTTATGAATGTCTAACAGAAAACAATTACTTCTAAAGCCACGCTGGACATTGAACTACATCTGGTAGATATTCTGAAAGGACCCTAACTCAAAAGAAAAAAACTGGAATCGAAAATTAGCATTTCCATTCAGATAGTTGTTTTCTGTTAGACATTCATAAAAAATAACTTTTTTATCGTGGATTTTTCAATTCACAGAAAAATATTTATTTCAATATTCAATTGAGAATGTTTCTCCTTTTCAACACTAGATTATCTTCAACACTTATGTCATTTTTATATTCATGTTAGAATTTCGCTGTATTATCCAAAATATTTTTGAGTTTGGCCATCCATTGAAATAATAGAATTGAAGTTGATTCAAGACGGGGGTAATGTTCAGAATCTCACTAATAGAATGAACGGTTTCACAAATCCATTCATCAACATTCTCGGAGTGATCTCTTATGAATTATCTTGACAATTGTCTGCCACATACATAAACTTGCTCGGTGAGTAGTTGATACTTATTTCATATTTTAGCAATTTAATTCTCATCCTTTGCAAACGGGATGTTGCAATGTTGACAATTTTCTTATTCAAGAGACTAACAAGAAGCATAAAACACTGGCTTGCCTTCTTGCATCAGACAACAACCTAAATCACTTTGGGAAGCATCCGCTTCTATAGTAAAAAACATATCGACGTTATCACGAAATAATATCTAATGAATGAAATAAATACAAAATCCTGCTATGTATCCATTCTAAGTTGAATGAGGATGGGGTTTATCATCTACTCCTGATAAAACATAATAGGATTTGCGCTTTGATCGAAAATGCCCACCATAGGCAGAGATTTATTATTTCTGCTTCAAATGTTACTTTGCCTATTTTTGTTTGAAGATAAATTTCAGTAAACTATCTGGAGAAGAAGAATATTGAAGGATTTAGAAGGGATTCTCACTAATGAAATTTTCCGGTAGGTCTATTGGGTGATAATAAAAAACGGTCCGAAAGTTAATAATAATTATATTTTTTTATATCTAAGCAAAAATATTGTAACCGTTTTTTGATATCACACTGGGCTTGAAAGGCCAGGATAGTCGGATAATTTTTTGGTAATGTCCAAGGTGGGCAATACTCTACTGGCCTCATCAACTTATTGAAATTTTCGATCATTTCGTTTCCTTTCCAGATAATGATCTACGATACCTATATCCTTGTTTTCTCACGATTCTTTTTGTGTTGATGAACAATAAGATCTCGTCTTCCTAAATCTGTTCGAACATTTGTATAATTGTTTTTTATGGAAACTATGTTGGATTTGAAGCAAAATTTAGGATTTCCGCTTCTCGATTTTGCCTGAAAAGTAAAATTTGGAATTCGAGGAAACTCTTCCAGATGTGGAATTGATTTATTTTGTTTCTTATTGAAGTTTTCTACCGAAGCAAATATCTTACATTGGGAATTTTCCACAATTCCAACGTAAATATCTTTCAAAACTAAAGCCATACCGCAGTTTCGCATTCAAGAATGAATCATGAACCAGTTTCTGATTGCTACTGAAGTCCGCTGAAATGGTTTCTTAGCCGTGGAACCGAGGTATGGCTTCATATTTAGAAGATCTTTCCTTTGAGTGGAAACCCCTTTTCTATGAATTGTGTAAACTTCCCAATGTAAGTGAAACATTTGAAATGTGATCCTTTTGCAACCCAGAGCATTTGTGATTTCCATATCCGAGAAACCTTTTCCTGAATTAAAATTTCATTTGACCCAAAAAATCATATTATAGAAAAAAAAATCTCAAATCAATGATAATTGATTGAACTACTTTTTCTCAGTATCACATATAAAAATATTATATTTTTCTTTTTGCACTAATTGTTACTCATGTTCATGTGAATCACTAATTTGGAATGAGTTCAGATTTATCAAAAAATGGCTTCGATGAACACTCCGCAGTCACTTTTTCGGTAAAGAAAACTGTGTTTTTTCACTTTTGTTACATTTTCGAAAATGTACGAGATATCATTTGAAAATCACATCAAAATAGCAAGCAAAAGACTACTTTCTACTGTCTTTGGTGAAACGAATTCAACAAATAATAATTATTTAAATTAATCTAAGCAAGAACCTATTCTGACTTTTTATTTAATATTGATCTCCAAACTTTCACTTTCTAGATGGTCGAGTTTACAAGCAATAACGACTGAAAATTGGTATGAACAGTGGGGAATAACGGGGATCTTCAGTCAGCACAAGTGTTGAACTATGAAAAACTCTTTAATACGATGGACCGAGCTTTCGTTTCAATTTTGAAACTTCTTCAGGGTCCTAAAATATGTAAATGACATTATTGTGGGAAAAAATACTTAAAATGAAGGAAGTACTTACAGTAATCTGAGTGGATGATAAATGAACATTAACTTAAAAAAAAAACGTAAAATATGTAAAAATTTGTCGGAATGGTGTTATATCTTTGACGCTTCGAGTGACATTGAAGGATTTGAAATGACAACCTATGACTAATCGTCAGAAAAATATAAAATATGTAGTGGGTTTGTTAATGTTTATATTATATTCTTTGAGAATCATCAGTTTTAATCCATTTGTAGAAGATAACTGTAGATTTTGCTAAGATTTTCGATATCTGTTTTTTTGTTCATATTTTGATTGGATTTATTAATTTCAATCATTTCAAGAAATAATCTTTTAGATACATTTTTTTCTGAATGTAAAACTTGTGCTTCCTCGAATGATATTTTATGGCCTGTTTCAATAGCATGTTGAGCTAATGCACATGACTTCTTGTTGAGTCTTATATCACTTCTGTGAGAGATAATACGATTATTTAAAGTTCTTGAACTTGTACCAATATAGTTCAAATCACAGTTGTTACATGGTATGCTGTAGACAACATTTTCTTCAAATCTGATGTGGGATCTTTTAACCTCGTATTTAAATTTCCAATAGTCTTGGTATTTTTTTGTGAGATTTTTATGTTACTTTCATTCTTGAATAATTTAATTATATTTGATAGATAGAATTCCTATATTAGGAATTGAAAAATAGATTATCCTTTCATTGTTATTTTCTGAATTTTGATTATTTGTGTCATCATTATTAATTTGTCTATCAGAGTTGGTATTGAAAAGAATTCTATTAAGAAGTTTTTTGGGGTAAAAATTATCTAGTAAAATATTTCTGAGAATTTTAAAATTTTCGTTTTACAATGAAGGATGAACCAACATCTCGATTCTTTTTTTCATGCAAAGAATAAATTTATTTTCATTCTTTTTGAGTGGAAGGAATGATAGTTTATGTATCTTTCAGAGTTTGTTGGTTTTATATACCAATCTGTGATTAGTGAATTAAATTTTTAAAAATGGAATATTTTTTTTTTTCTAATTCTATTGAATTAGAATCAATTCAATTATACTGTTTTATTATCTTTTCCTTCAGTTGTTCTTTATATTCATATTGAATTGGATATTTTGTCAATTTGAATCTTTCATTTTATTTACTTTTATTTTGTGTACATACTCTTTCGCTTTTTCATTGTTCATACATAATTAACATATTATATTCATTTATAATTCATTAATATACCTTCATTGTATTTAGCATTATACCTTTATCATCATCATCATCATCATTTTTTTTTTAATTTTATTTTTATCATTTCCACTTTCATTTCTCACATACATTCATTTTATACAAAATATTTTTATCTTCATTTCTTTTCATTTTTCTTCAAAATTCACATTATTTATTATCCAATTCTATATTTTTCCTTCTTTATAATCTATATTGTTTTTCACTTTACTTCATCTAACTAACCTGTACCAATATTTGTATCAACTTCTCTGTTTTTCGGTAATTTTTTATTGTTATTCAATATTGATGTTTTCTTTCTTGAAATATCCACTCATGTGTTGTTTTTGTTTCCTCTAATATTTTCTCTCATTGATATTTTTTTCTTTATGTTTGTTTTTCAACTTATTTTATTCTATTCAAATGTTTCTGAAATCATAGCTATCTATCAAACTATTTTTTTAACTTTTTTCCTTTTTTATTCCCTAACTTGCCTATCAAATTTGTTAGCCTACAATTTATTATTCCCTAAGTTTTCTTTTTTATTATTTGTCTCTCCTTCTATGGAATCTTGCTTTTAAATTTTCAATTGAAATTTTTTGTTAACATTATCAATTATTTTCATTTTCATAAATTAAACTTTTTCTTGTTTTTGTAAGTAAAATTCATTCAAATTCTTTCCTATTTTAATATTTAACATTTTACTATCTATTATTATTATTTTTTTATTATTTGTTTTACTTTCTTTCATTTCAAAATTCTATTCACCCTGTAGATGTCATTGATTTGCATTACTATTATTTCTTTATCTTTTTTTATAATTATTTTCTTATTTATGTTCCCGTTTTTCATTTCGAAATTTTTGTCAGCCACTTTTATATCATTCATTTTTATTATTGTTACTTTATCATTAATTTCTCCTTTTTGCAATTCAAAATTCATTTTCACCATGTTTCTGTCATATATTTTCATTATTTTTACTTTATTATTTATTTTACCCTTTTGCATCTTAAAATTTTCATTATGCATATCCATTTTGTCCATAAGTTCATTATTCTTGTCATCATGATTTATTTTTATATTTTTTTTTTTCATCTTTTTCTAATAAATTGTTACTTCTTTTTTCCCGGTTTTTTTTGTATTTTCTAATTTAATTCCTTCACTACTTTCTTTCGTTTCATTTTTCACACTTTCCATTCTTTCTGAGTTTTCTTTCCTTTCATCTTTCATTTCATTTATCATTCTATCTATTTGCTCTTTCATTTCATTTTTCATACTTCCCATATTTTCATTCATTTTTTCTGACTTTTCATTCATTTTTTCTATTTGCTCTTTCATTTCATTTTTTAATTCATTTTTCATACTTGCCATATTTTCATTCATACTTACCATATTTTCATTCATACTTGCTGTATTTTCTCTCATATCATTTCTCATACTTGCTATATTTTTATCCATTTTTTCATCCCTCCTGACTGAATCTTCTTTCATACTTGCTATATTTTCATTCATTTTTTCTAAAAATTCTTCTAACATTTTATTACTTTCCATTCCTGTACTTTCACTTTTTATTTCTATCTCTCTCACTTTACTCTCTCTCCTTGTTCCTGATCGCCTCTCTCTCTACCTTCTGCACCTTCTTCCAAGCCAACTTTCTTACCATCTCTCAAATCCATTTTTTATTCACCAATATCTAGCCTTACACGTTATAATGCCAATTGCCAATGTTCGCACAGTGTTGCGATAAATATCAAGAAATAATATATTGCCCTTACTTGCCCTTACTTTGACTTGAAATGATATATTGCCCTTACTTTGCCACTACGTTGCGGCGCCAATTTGTTATATTTTGTTGATATAATAAATTATTTTGTTATTATTTCGCCCCACGTTTTGGGTGCCACTTGTTATAGAATGATAATTTTGTAAATGTTAATTAATTTTTATATTATGAAATACTATTGCCTTTACTTTGCCTTTACTTGCCACTACGTTGCGATAAATATTAAGAAATAATATATTTCCCTTACTTGCCCTTACGTTGTGTCGCCATTTTGTTATATAATGATAATTTGCAAATATTAATTAATTTTATAATTGAATTCTGTTATTATGATTATTATCAATATATGTTTGCACCGCGTTGGGTACCAATTTGTTATATTATGATGAATTGAATAATAATAGTTGTTATTATATAATGAAGATTGCTAATAGTTTTTATGCTATTCTTTGTGAGCCAAATTGATATTATATAGTTAGATATTTTCGCCCTGTATATGTATTGTATGCTGTAATAATAATTGCTAGCGAACGTCACTGTTCTCTCGTCACGCTGCTGCCAATTGTTATCACTTTTCTCACCACGGCTAAGCAACAGTTGGTACGCCTCTTACCTCAGATAGCCGGTTCAGGCAATAGAGCCACTAGCCATTGCTGTCTAATTTCAGTTTATTCAATGGTCATTGTTATGATTGTTGATCATTGTAAGAAAATAAACAACAAAGTATCAAAAAGCAATTATTTCCTTTATTCAGGAAGACTTAATTTTACCTGGCCTACGAGAAATAACTTATACTAATGTGAATCTACAAATATTCACGGATAATCATTAAAATCAAATCATGGATACATAGACAGAACCTCACTTTTTCCTTGAGAGTGAATTTTTCTCTTATGGTTCAAAATAAAGTGAAATAAAATTCTTCAGATGTGAGATACGTTATTTGTGATATTGTTCATGGACCGGATGTGCACTATTGAAGTTTTTATACCTGCTGAAGATGTCAGTGTTCAAGATATGCCCTGAAACTGGATCCTTTCTCACTCCAAGCTCTATCAGGAACTCCAATACCATAAATCAGGAAACATACATATGCAGAATTCAGCTTTGGACACTTGGATATGTTGTATAATTAAGGTAATATTGGTTTTTCTCTTCTAATATTTATTTTCGATCTCCTTTGTGGCTTTGTTTGTTGCTCCCTTGGATACCAATTTTCCCTCTTCTTTTTCATTTGAATGTTTGAATTCGCGCACCAAATTGTCACATTTCACTGTTTGGGTTCATCTTATATAATTTATATATACAACTATTTTCCCATTCTTATTACTATGTACATATTTCAATAACAATTGCTTATGACATCACCCCGTTGTTATTCTCTCACAATTTCCAATTTTTCATATGACCATCTATTCCCTGATTGGCTAATCTCATCAGGAAGTTTGCTGTTCTACCATTGGCTACTTTTAGTTAGCAACAATTTCATATACTGTATGTTTCAAATATATGAATGTGTTGATCACTTTTTATTCAGGAAAATTTTGTAAAACTAGACTTTTTGTTGTCTTTTAACCAATTATGGGTTATAATCATTATGACAGTGTATGAAATTGATTGTGTTATAGTATTTTGACATTTTTATCTATCCATATTATACATAGGCTCACAAATAAATAGAACTTCCAAAATCATGTCAAAACTGTTGAAACTAATAACTATTTAGTAATTATTCTTTTTTTGTGGGTTTTTTCTTTTGAAACTTATAACTGGCATAACATAACATAACATAATATATATATATATATATATATATATATATATATATATATATATATATATATATATATATATATATATATATATATAGGAGAGGTAGTCTTTGCTGACTACTTAGGAAAAAGTCTGAGAAATTTTTTGGGACAGCAGCAAACGCAAATGTACTCTTATAACATTGAATTTCCAATATTTCGACAATGAATATTGTCATCATCAGGGAGCTACAAAGGTGAAAATACTATAGTATGTTGATAAATATAAAAAATAACTTTACTTACAATGTTAGTGAGAATGGCCGTTTTTCGGTGAAATACACAAAGATGTAAAAGACAGCATTAAAAACATGTAAAAAACATGGAGCAACAATTAGATTTATATGGAATAATATTTGTAACAAAACATTACTGGTGGATTTACTAAAAGCCGCGAACAATTGTGGTAAACACTTTTACATCCATAACCAAAGAATGTTTACCACAATTGTTTGCGGCTTTTAGTAAATTTACCAGTAATGTTTTGTTACAAATATTATTCCATATAAATCTAATTGTTGCTCCATGTTTTTTACATGTTTTTAATGCTGTCTTTTACATCTTTGTGTATTTCACCAAAAAACGACCATTCTCACTAACATTGTAAGTAAGGTTATTTTTTATATTTATCAACATACTATAGTATTTTCACCTTCGTAGCTCCCTGATGATGACAATATTCATTATCGAAATATTGGAAATATATATTTATAAGAGTACATTTGCGTTTGCTGCTGTCCCAAAGATTTTCTCAGACTATATACATATATATATATATATATATATATATATACGGTATAAGTGGGCCTCCGGCCTTGTTAATTTTGAGGTTCACTGAGACTCCGATGTCACCGAGCCTCCGATATACGGACGCCCGGTAACCACCCTTTAAAAAATGTCGCATAGGATATGTAACATAGTAACAAACACTTTGCCACAAAAATATGGAGGAGTCCAAGTTGCCCGATTTTTGATAGCCATTTAAAATTTAGTGCAGTCCCTCGCCGCTGAAGTGCGCTGCTTATAAACTTTGTTTATGTTTTAGTGTTTGAAACGTATACTTTCGAAGGTCACTGGGCTTCCCCCAATTTGGCAACACAGGGAATGCACACAAATATCATTCATTTTAGATTATCATCAAGAAACATGTATTCTTTCCGCGCACGAACGAAATGAATTGTGGAAGCTGCAATTGCCTCCCAAATATTTGAGAATGAGCCTGGTAAATACTTTTTCTCATTGATTCCGCAATTTATATTACTGCGATTACGTCAAGATTTATTCGGGAGTCCATTGAAATATTGCGATATTTCACCATTTCAGAAAAGGTACTTTGACAATGTAATACACAAATCACTCAAACAATTTCTCATGCAAGATTCAACAAAAGGACACCAAACTTTCGCTATCTTCTCAAGCAAAAAAAAAATTCTTTCTTTCATTGAATGAAAACAATCTTCATATAGAATCCCTACTTGAATATATTCTCGTGTGAGTTGAGTATTTTATGAACGTGAAAAAACGCTTGCATTGTTTTCCACATATCAGAAAATCTATATTCTCGTAATGTGTCTTGTATTTGATTTGTATTATTCAGTTTCGGTTATTATATTGTGTACCACGAAAGTTACTGAATGAGGTTGCTTAGAATGGATTATTAATTAACTGAATGTAGGAATCTGGGGTATTCCAAGATTCAAGATTACAGATAAATCATGAAAAATTTTCAGGTAAACGACTCAAATGAATTCAATTTTAATCAGAACATGCTACTGTTCAAATGTACAAAAAAAGGATGGAATTCTTTGGGTGTGTGACACAAGTTATGTTATAAAATCAGTAGCCCATTGTTTCAGAAATATACCAAAAAAAAATAGTCAACAGAACATATACATATAGACACTAATGAATTGAAATAATCTATACATATATAATTACATGTCCTGACTGACTGATTCACTAACTTCAACGCCCAGACCAAATAACTCAACACAAAGAGCTGAAATTTTGATAGCGTATTCCTATGATGAAATGAGTATATAATCAAGTTTTTTTCAATACTCCATCCCTAAAGGGGTGAAAATCACATTACCGTTCGTTTTGAAGTTAGAGTCATGGAAACTGCTATTTTTGGCCTTTTCTTCTCAAATAACGAAACACGTATTTTCAGATTATTGGAAATTCAACCCCTAAAGGGGTAAAAGGGTTAAATGGGGTTCGAGAGTTTGTACTGGAGTACCCTTAGTTTTCGACTTGGGTTCATAAAAATTGGCATTTCAGTGTCTTCAGCAATCCAAACCCTAAAGGGGTCAAATGGGGGGGTGAAACATTTTAAGTTAGGATCATGAAAATGGATATTAGAGGTCTTTTTACATATGAAGACATTTGTTTTCCAGTGTTTTTAGAAATTCAACTACTAAAGGGGCAAAATGGTGGCTGAAAATGTTTATTAGGGTTCCGTGAGTTTTTGAGTTAGAATAATGAAAATTGGTGTTTTGGCTCTCTGTCACGAATAAATAAATCGTGTTAAACTTCATTCAAAATGCCATATCTACAGGGGTGGAAAGGGATTGGTGAATTTGTAATAGTCGTCACAAAGCATTACTTTCGCTGTCAAATCAATTATGCCACCCAAACGAGATAACGGGATAACAGGATAACGGGAAACGAAATCACGGAATACCCTGAGCCATAAGCTAGATGAAAACATATGGAAAAATGCTAGTTGATAATAATATAACAATACAATAATATATTTTAGGAAGAAAACCTTATAAGTGAGAGTTCTAAATGGTACAGAAAATCGAATGGAAGAGGAACATTCTTTCACAGATCTTGAAAACTACTCAAAATTATTCATTTATATTACCGAAGAAAATTATTCACTGTGTTATTGAGGATTTGAAAGAATAGGAAATAATGAAATTGAATAGAAATCATTATGATCAATGAATAATATATTCAATAAAAATTTTAAATTAAAGGTCGAGAATTTTTTTTTTCATAATGAAATGATAAGTAATATCAATATATATTACTGAATCCTCAACCAATATTTCCACAAATAAAAATATTTTCCAAACCATGCGCTATGGGATAATATTTTTTTCCTTTCATAACATATGTTGTTTAGGAAAAATCCGTGTATCAAACTCAATCGATTCGGGATGACATTCTGAAAAAGTCGTATTTTTCGATTTTTTTAACAAAAAACGGAAATAAAAATAAAAACGGTTCTAGTTTTTTGGAAAAAGCTCAAAAACTATCGACTATCGGGAAAATTAAAAAAAAAGATAGATTTCCTGTGATAATGTTACTCTCGCAACTCTATCCCAATAATTAATAATTTTAATTCAACGATGAATTAAAACAGGGCTTCGCGTGGGCGTTACGCTGAACTACAGCACCTCTCGATAGAGCAATTCACATAACATATTTTTTATATTACTAAATATAAATTTAAAAATTTAAAAAAATTATTGTATTATGTATCATTAGAAAAATGTAATTTTGGGAATTTTTTTTTCATTCAATTTTGATAATGTAAGGCTATTGTTATTTGAGTAGTTTTTTTGGAACCGCCGATTTCATCAAAAACCGAATAATTGTTCACAGAATGACTTCATGATTTCTTGCTTCCTGAAGCACATTTTACAGTGTACTCGATTATATCACGCTATAAAATTGTTTAAAAGTTACTTAGTTTGGTAATTATAAATTTCTTAAGATAACAAAATATGAGAAACACACACAGTTTGTTGTATATGGTTGTTCTTGTTATTTTTTGTACTACTCAAAAAAAATCAAGGCCAATCAAAGTTTGTTTATAACTAATTGATAACTAAATAAAGAATTATCAATAAAAAAAAAATATTTTTTCCTATTAGGTGGAGAGTAACCAATTCCGCATTTTGGAAGGAAAAAAATTCTAAATATATTATTTAAATAATGAGAAAATGAAAAAAAATAACAATTTTAAAAAGAATATAGTAAACGTTGTGAAATGTCTTTGTCAGACATAAAACTGATAATAATGTGGAATATCAAAAAAATACAATGTTTATTCGATATCTCATATTTTGTAATTTTTAGAAATTTATAATTATCAAAATAATCAATTTTTTATCAATTTCTGCATAATATCATTGAGTAAACATGTGAAATGTGCTCCAGAAAGCAGAAAAAAATATGGAGTCATTCTCTAAACAATTAATCGGTTTTTATAAAAACGGTGATTCCCACAAAACTACTTAATTAACAATAGTCTCCGATGATCAAAATTCAAGGAAAACAAAATAACGAAATTATATTCTTTCAGGTGTTCAGATGATACTTTGATTTTTTGAATTTTTTAATTTATATTTGATAGTATAAAAAATATTGTATTTGAATTGCTCTCTCAAGAGGTGCTGTACTCCTGCCGTAACGCCCGCGCGTAGCCCTATTTTCAACGCTGAATCAAAATTATAAATAATTGATATAGATTTCCGTGACAAAATTTTTCATAGTGAATAGTCTCGTCTTCAAGAATCTGTTTTTTTATTTCATGTATCATCAAGAGTTCTTGAGTTACTACCAAAAAACTAAGGCTGTTTTTATTTTTTGTTTTGTGTTAAAAAACTAGCACATTTTCGTCAGAATGACATCCCGAATCGAATGAGTCATCGCTCATATATTCAGAAGGCTTGGAACTATTTTTCGCAGGAAACTCACTTCTCTACTAGACTATGATGACATGAGTAACCACTATGGAGGTTTTTTGATACTGCATCCCCGAAGGGGTGAAAATGAAAATACCGTTAGTTTTGAAGTTAAAGTCATGGAAATCTCTCCAAATCTAAATAATTTATTTATTGATACTCAGAATCAACCTTCAATGGTATAGTCTGAGGTTTTAATGGATCGCACTATTTAATGAGGAAGTGTATGATATGAGCATTGCAGTTTGACTATGAGTTCAAATATTAGGTATGTATTGAGAGCGAAAATACATTTTTGTTCGAGAGGCGCCATTCGCAGTGGATCGCTACAATCACTCGAGAGCAGTTATGTCACTTTTTTCTCGAAATGCAACACATAAATATAACTGTTCACTAGTGGCGGCTATTTACCAACTAATTGATATCGACGGCGCGCGTTTTTATGATGTTATTGCGAGCAAGTGTTGAAAGTATAAATTTCAAAGTAAGTTTTAGAAATGTAATTTCAAGTCAACAGTTGAATTAAAGCTGATTACTTCAGATGCTGGTGTTAAGAGTCAACAATTTTCTTTACAATTTTTATTATTACAAATATAATATAACATTCAAATGTTTTTTTGAATTTCATTGACATTAATATTTATTATACAATCTGAACAACTAGAAATATTTCTTCTGCACTTCCTATGTTTTTTTTGTCATTAAGTATTCTTGTAGGAGGGATGGAATGAACAGTAGTGGCCGCCTCCAAAAGAAGGCTTTTGGCAATATTTTACTAATTATCCAGCGAATCCCCAATTGAATTTAGTATTTAAAATTTCCATCGCCTGTGTCTTTTGATAGAACTTAAGTTTGTACTTTCTTTTACCAGTAAAGTGACCAAAGACCGGCGAAAACAGTGACCAGTATAGAGCTTTGGATCTGTCAGTTTCAAGAACTCTCCTGGAATTTTACTGACGTATAGATACCAACTGGATTTTTGGTAAATTTCGATAAAAAATAAAATAAGAGTGGTCAACCGTAGTGGAAGATCGTGAAACGTTATAATTTGAATCGGGAATTTTTACTATTAATGAAGACTAATAAGCACAAAATATACCCGATATAGTTTACTGCTTTCATCATGGAATACTTATTGTCTAGTATAATTTTTAGGAACTCTTCTAAGCCACTATTCCTTGAATATTTTCAGAATGATCGAAGGTAGATTATATATTCTCGTTATACGATACTACTGAAATAAATTTCATTTCAGAGTATGAAGCAAAATTCAAACTTTCAACTACCGGATAAACTTTTCAACAGGCCGTGTGATTTGTTATCATGCTGTGGAATTGAATATTGACTGAGAAATTGGCAATAGTGTCAGGAGGCCCAGTAAATACACAATAGCTTCAAAAGGAGGCCAAGTTACATAAACTCCCAAAAAACGTATGTAACATATACAGAGGAGGCTAACTAGCCTGAGATAGTGGCGGAGGCTGAGTGGGCTATTAACTGTTTGCTTTGTATAAACACGTGGATGCTTGGTGGGCCGAGTATGAAACGGAAGCTGAGTTGGTCTATATAGATATATATATATATATATATATATATATATATATATATATATATATATATATATATGTATATATATATAATATTTGAACTATGTGGCTGATTGAATAATAAATTATAAGTATTAACTTTCATTGGTTGTTGTACAAATTTGAAGCAGATTAGCTTGAGCCAGAAATTTTATGTGGATGGTACTTTCGACTACTCTACAAACATTTTCTTGCAGTTTTTCACCATATATGGCTGCCTCTGCCCAGACATACACCACACCACTGTTCCACTATTAGATTCTATTATCCACACATCAAACCCGATAAAGTATAATATGTAGGTAGTGGTTAACGGTAATTTATACTATTAACGATCAGCGAGGTTGTCGACTGGTTTTTACGCGGGAATAGTTTTCACTCAATTTGGTCTACTATCTACTTCATACGAGGAATCATATTTATTTCTGTTTCCGTATTTCTTCATAATTCGACATTATAATATGTGCGATTTTGAACGAACCCTATATTTTGAGTCGAAGATGACTTTATTCAACATAGAATGGATTTACTATATATATTCTCTGCATTTCTTGTATTGTAATCATGAATCGAGTCGTGCCTTAAGAGTTTAAGAGTTTATGTTTATGAGTATACATTGTGACCTGCATGATATATTGAGATGGGAGTGTATGTGGCCCTTCTACGCAATCGTAGTTATAAATGAAAAAAAAATGCATCTTTATTCTCTATGAGCTAGAAAGGGAAATCTCAGTTCGAAAATGTGTTTTGACTTTTTTTCTTCTCAATGAGTTTTGATGATACCAGTGAATATGAACTAATAAACCTGAATTGATAATAAATCGCGGCTGTTCGGATTTCAAGATTTTCGTGACATTTATTTTTGAAGGAATAAAGATTCCACAAATTTCTGACGTAAGTGACTACGAGTATTTTCTGCATAGAAAATGAATTCTCCATATTCCATTCCGAAAGCCCCACGTCTGCATCATCAGATAAAATAAGCCCAAAAAAGTAGGGGAAGCTCTGTATTCCAAAGTCCTCAAAGAAATAAAATTATCATAGTGAAGCCATAATGTGTTAAGAAATGTCCTGTTCCTCACATTGATGACATAAGAATACAGAAAACACATGTGGGACCTGTCGTGTACATCACATTATATCACTTTATTCGATTCTATGCAGGAAATCTGCAGGGATGAATAATTTGCTTGAACCCTTTGTGACTGGTGGGGCATACCTCCGAATTGAACCGCCTATCCAGACGCGTTGACTCCGCCTACACATCTATTCATTTGGCATCCAGACGCTTCTCTCGCGCGATACGCGCACGCGTCGCGGTACCGAAAAATTCCAAGAAAATAGTTTTATTTTTCTTAAAAACTCGATTCTCACGGGAAAAGCCACAAAGCCTCTTCTCGCGAAAACCGTGAAAAAGTAGGCGGTCTGGGGCGAGCAGCGGGATAAATTCCTGCCGATATGTTTCCGCAGGAGTCAGGATCGGATGATTTGGGTGATTGAGAAATATCGACGATAAAGATTGAGTCAAGCAAATCTGGTTGGCTAGTGGGCCGGCCGTACTCATTAAGAAAAACGTGGAGTTGATCGTTTTTTAAAAAGCCGAAACGTCTTTACTCCTTGAGCGCATGCAAGGGGTGGCGCGATCTGAATTCCCGTTGTCGGTTGAGGACGCGCGTCCGACCGATCACACCAGATTGCAGTATTCGATTCAGTCGTGGTCGGACATTCGGTTGTGCGGGTTCACGTATCGCATGCTCTTCAGCAGGACCGGTCACGTTGTTAGCGTAATGAAATAATCATCTTGGCCAGTGTTGTTTTTCTTGAATGAGTTTGATATATGACGATGGACTTCCAGAGTGCGATGGAGACTTTTGCCGAAGCTTGGGTTGCCGCGAATACCAAAGGAGCTCCACTCACCGATGTTTCCACACAGGTAGATAACTTTGCATCCAATAACAGATACTCCTGTGGTGGTTCATTCATTTATTGCTCGACGATAATCCTTCATGCATGTTTTATGAAAATGAATTAGTCAATTTGATCGCTTCCTAATTATTTGGTCCTTCAATTGGACCATCATTTGTTTACCCTTTCATGGTGAATAACCCTCCGTTCAATTCTTGAGGTATGTTATTATTCACTCTCAGCAACAAAAATCATCGGTACCGATGAAGATTCATGATGCTAAGAATCTCCGTCATATTAACCATATAATGTTTCAAAAAGTTTGAAAATAACGTCTTTAATAGGTCTTTTTTGCATTAGTGTAGTATGTTACATACATGGAAATTCAACATTCGAAACTTTTTTGTCTTTAGATAATATTTTAAATTCAGTGCATTCTGGCTCACCTGGTTTAATGAAAGTTGTGGAGATCTTTTTTCAAGTCGGATTCATTCATATATGTTTTTTATGTTGAATAATCCATACATACACGTCTCTTAATTTAAATCGATTTCTCAACTATTTTGTTGCTATTTCCAGATTTTCTTTTCCCATATCCATGAAACTTTTCAACTATTGAACAATATTTGAGAAGCATTAATTTGGAATACATTTTTCCGAACTTTCAGTGACTCATTGCTAACGATAAACTATCTTGATTTCATGTCTCAACACCTTTGGAACTTATAAATCATCGTTACACAATCTGTTTGAGAAATATATTCCTTTATTGTATTTCATACCAACTCATCCTTAACTGGTTTATCATTTTTCATAAAAAATAATACCAAACTCAATTCCATACTCTATCTGATCAGAACATAACTTATTCTATTGTTGAAAAATGACCTAATTTACTATTTCTGATGTGAAATTTTCAACTATTGCATAAAAATACTGATGATATACCAAATCAAATAATTCTAATTTATTTTTTCGGAATATGTTAATAACTTGACGTGACTTTAAATTTGTCGAAACAATAATCTATAGGAGTTTATGACATGTCTGTGAAATCATATCAATCAATTGAGTGGAACCAACTGATTCAAAATATGTGAAAATTGGTCTTCCATTCAACGTATTGGGCTGCGAATAACACGATTTTGTTTTTATAATGAGCCAAAAACTATGGAGGAAACTTATTTTGGAATTGCATGATTTCAAATCGAAGGTGTACTCATTGTGCACATTTTCTTTTTCAGAAAAATCGGAAAATATCAAATCACCTTGGTCCGATTTTTTCATTACCTCCTAAATCAATTCGAGAAAAAACATGATGCAAGCTAAAATATTTAGAAATAATTATACGAATTGGCTAAACTATTATTTATCGCCCAATATATGAATGTTGTTTTCACGACAAACTGTCCTCCTGTGATTTATGTCATATTGAAAATCTTGGACCAAATCGACCATTGATCCTAGACATATATTGATAGAGGACATGTCACTATGGAGACCTTTCGAATTAATTAGACGTTAGGAAGGTATCATCGTGTACTCCATTATATATAATGGCTCCAAGAACTCACAAAAAACCTCTGAAAATATTCAGTTGCATATCCATCTACAATTCTAATTCTCTAACAACTCTAGCATATCGCAGAAAAGTGGGCGACCCTTCTCTGTTTTACAAATTTATGGAATTGTCTGCCCGGGAGGTTTTTCCCAACGACTACAACCCCCAAACATTCAAGAAGAATGTTACTTAATAGATAATACCTTTTTACCCACTTCCTCTGAAAGAAAACATTACGTGCAGCTCGTATGACCACCAAAATACTTATAAGATTTAAAATGAAAAAAATGGGTCGCATGCAATAGATAACTGATACATGAAAATAGTCCACCAACAATTTAAATGCACTGAAAATGATATGAAACCGTTGTGTGAGTTTTCTTAAAGGCAGCTACTCACTACACTTCTTACTATTATCTATTCCATGCGCCCCACGTTTAAAATCTTACCTATACCTAGGTATTTTCATAGCTATTAAAAATTCACTATCACAAATTATCAGAACAATCTCTGGGGTAAGGAATCTGTATGAGGTTATAAATCTGTATGGGGCTAGGAGAATTTATTTTATACTTTTTAGTCCGTTTTGAAAACTTGGTATATTTTTTTTATTTAAATATTTATTTTCGATCTATACCCATTAGGATTCCCGTTGCGGACACAATACCAAATTTTATCTGCTAGCGTAAATTTGTTTTTTCCGTTGCGGGCACTAGTTTCTATTTGGTCTCCCGTATTAATAGCCACGCTTAATATAGAATTTGCCGCTCAAAACCAAACACTATTTTTTATTTTAGAATTCTGTTCAATATTATGGATTTAGTAACTTCTTTACTTTTTTGTTTATTTTGAGAAATTGTGCATTAATATAATATCAAATAAAATAAAAGCTTTGTGAATATATAAATATACATATATATTTATATATATATTATATATATATATATATATATATATATATATATATATATATATATATATATATATATATATACATATATATATACATATATATACAGGGTGTCCCTGGACTTCCTCTTTTCCTCTCGAGAATGTATAGATGGGGTCAAAATATCACCAGTACTTCATATAACTTTTGTTCCTAAAAGCCTTCGTTACCAAGTTACGGGCCCTCAAAGTTACAAAATGAAAAATGTTTTTCTTTGATAACTTTCAAAGTGAATATTCAAAATCATCTAAATTTTGGTGATTGACTACACAAATGGATTCATTCGATGAGCTTTCATGCAGGAGTCAGTTGTTTTGCAACAAAGTCAGGAACGGACCACCCCCGATGGTCCACACCCCAAAACTTTGAAATGACAGATAATTTTACAATAGTTTTCAACAAAATAAGGTTACGTAGACAATTTTCCGAATGGAAGTACTCGTGTGGAAAGTCGATCAGAGCAACGATTCTTAATAAAAATGCAGTTTTACTCGACGACATCAAACCCGATCGTCCACCATTATTTGAAATGAAAAATTTTCACAGTAGAAATACTAATGTTAACGTTAATTCAATAACATTTATAAAAGGGATAATACAAAATATGCTAAAATAAAGTAGTAAACAAAAAGTACGGTACCTAGTTGAAAGTTTCATTCACAATGTAGATATTTTTTCAAATGAAATATCAAGTTATGTAGATTCGTGGTGTTTTTGAACTAACAAGCTACTCCACTATGAAATATCGAATTCAGTCCATATTTTGTATGTACGCGTGGAATAAGCACGTTTCGTGTTGTGTTATCTGAATCTCATGAAACTCAACATTTGGATGTTGCAAATTCGTATTCACAGCTTGAATGTTGAGGAGTTTCACTGATAAGTATAATTTAATGGGAGAAAATCTTTAACCCGAAGATAAATTTAGCTGAAAAAACGCACATCGAAAGACATAACTAATGAAAAGCAAACGAATGAACTACAATAACGGCTGCACATGAATAGGTGAAAAATATCCGGTGAATAAATTTATGTTTTCGAATAATGGTAGACATCTCAGGTTGGATGTCGTCGAACAAAAATGCATTTTTATCAAAAATCGTTGCTCCGATCGATTTTCCACACGAGTACTTTCATTCAGGAAATTGGCTAGGTAACCTTGTTTTGTTAAAACATATCGACAAATCCCAATCATTTCAAAGTTTTGGGGTGTGGGCCATCGGAGGTAGTCCGTTCCTCACTTTGTAGCAAAACAACTGACTCCTGCATGAAAGCTCATCGAAGGAATTCATTTGTTAAGTCAATCACCAAAATTTAGATGATTTTGAATATTCACTTGGAAAGTTATCAAAGAAAAACATTTTTCATTTTGTAATTTTGAGGGCCCGTAACTTGGTAACGAAGGCTTTCAGGTACAAAAGTTATATGAAGTACTGGTGATATTTTGACCACATCTATACATTCTCGAGAGGAAAAGAGGAAGTCCAGGGACACCCTGTATATATATATATATATATATATATATATATATGTTTTGTTATATAATATATTTACACTTTGTTTTCTCTATATATATATATATATATATATATATATATATATATATATATATATATATATATATATGTTTGGTAATATAATATATCCACACTTTGTTTTCCCTTTCTTGATGCAATTATTTGTAGCTCCATTCTATATTTTGAAATTGAAGTTGTCCTTCATACAGAGGCTCAAAAACTGAAAAATGTAACGAAAAAGGCACCTTACTTGGTCCATATAGGAAATAGAAGGGGTGAAATTTTGCAATCGATTTTGAACATCTTGATGGGATTATGACAAAGGCAAGAAACCTGAGTTCATATCGCATTGTTATCCAGATCTGATCTATGTTTGAAATTTCAAATCTCCAGCTCATCGGGAAGTTAGTTTAAAATCGATTGCTCCTTACTATTATTATTATTACAGACAAACAAACAAACAAACAGACAGACAGACAAGGAAGCGAGTTAATATTGCAGTGCCATCCACTTCTGAGCTATGTTTACAGTTTCAAGTCTCTAGCTCATCGGGAAGTTAGTTTAATGTTGGCGACAAAAATGGCTCGTGAAACTAATGCGATAGAGGGGCCCACCATGCATTATAGTGAATATTTATCCAAGTCTCCAACCGTGCAAATGAGAAATTATAGTCGAAACTAATTTCCACTACGAAACAATAGCCGAAGAACTGTCCGGCGGGCACTGTTGCCGATAAAGTTACGTACTCCATGTGATAGCTTTCTTGAAGTATCAATTATCATTTGGTTTGAAAATTATTCAATAAAAATGATTCGTGAAATAGTTTTCTGAAAATAAAATTCAACGTTGTTATATCCATTATTATGAGGCCCAACCAAGATTTTAAAAATGGGCCTAGAGATTCGTAATTAAATTAGAGGGCTTGGCAACATGCCAGTTGGGTTGTCCTGTGAAGGTGAAATAAGGAAATCCTCGTTGCGGATTTTACGGCAGAATACAGAATATATTATTCCAGCGCCAGCAGCAGAGGAATCGTTATTGGATTTTGAATCCTGATATTCTTCTAGTGGATGTTTTGAAAATCTCGCATTGTCACCGGGCACATATTAGTTTTGAATCCCAGTTTCATATGTATTTTGATTGCGACTTTTGTGTCAGTTTGTTGGGAATAAACCGATTTTTATGAAATCAATAAATTATCTTTGGATGCCATAATTCACTGGTTGAATTCTTACAACAAAAGATTTCAGAGTTGAAAGTTGCAGCTCATAATTTTTGAGAAATTTTTTATATTTTTTTTTTATAAAACTTTGCGCAAAGTAAAAAAAAAGCAGTTTTCAATATCTGTGACATTTTTACGGCTCATTCTGAACGACTTGAATATTTCTCTTCCTTAATATTCGAGAAAGACGCGAAATTTTGTGGAGAGAATAAATGGTTCCCACGTTAGAAATATTTCATATGGATTGTGTACTGAAGGAAATGACCAGACAACGTTCTCTAAGGGATGAAAAATGTTACAACCCTCTGTGGATAGAAGATGCCGTAGAATCTAAAATAGAAAGAAATAATTGATATTTTTTTACGTCCTGTGAGTTGTTCGCTGAATTTTTCTTTGTTAAATCAGAAATCATTGATTTATTCTCATACATCGCGTGTGATTTTCAGTAGTTATGTCACAAGTGATGAATATTTCGGTGAGTATACTTTTATATTTTTGTGTCAATATTGTGGTAGAAATTCACGAGACCAAATTTCTTCAAAAATATTTTTTTTTAAGAAATTTTACTTTACCCAAAACATATATCGCCAGTGGTATATGACCATATTATATATCAAGATAGGTATCACAAACATGCCTACCCTTGAAAAAATTATGTTTTCCTACTTTGTTTCGAATTTCTCCTGAGGAAGTGTTTCCGAAACGGTCGGACATCATTTTTTAATTTGACAGTGAGTTGGACGTCATCTGACAGTGACTGTATTATTTTGATAGATTTGGTATAAACAATGGTGAATGCCTACTTGTTTTATAGCAAGTAGCGTGTATATTCGGGGATATACTAGCAACATGGTGTATATTCGCTGATATTGGGATTTAATTGGTTAGATAAATGCATTTGATTAGCTGAATTCATTTCGGAGTATATAATCGCGGATATACCAGCAACATGGTGTGTGTTCGCTCATATTGGGATTTGATTGGTTAGATAAATGTATTTGATTATCTTAATTCATTTCGAGGCATATAATCACCAATATAATACTACAATAATTTACCTACGTCTCATATCTGAAGAAAAAAAATACTTCCATGGAAAAATGTGTACTACGCGCCTTCAAAACCCCCCCAAGAAACCATATTTCGTTCCAATACTTCGAAAGCGAATTGTTACAGTTCATTATTTTGTTGTGTTTTCAATGGTTACAAGCATTGTACACAGAGTAATTTTCAATGCAACACATATTTGCCTTTTATCAGAGCTGCCATTTTGAATGTTTTTTACTTTGACAACAAAATCATAATCTCCGACTCCAAAAACCCGGACCATAAATCACAAAGCCCATTCTCCTAAAAACCCTGAATATCAAGGCGCAAGAATACCTATTTTGTATTCGCGGCAAGCCAATCTGTTATTCATAGAATAACCTAGGTCAAACAATTAAAGAAATATATTTTCCTTTTTTAGTGCATTTGTATAAAATCTTGTCTTTAACGATATTTTTTTATTAATTTTTAATTTTTCCTCTAATGCACTTGCATAAGAGTTTGTCTTTATTTTTTTTATCATTTTTAGTTAATTATTTCATGGAATCCGTCATCTTGAAATTTATAATCATAGACTCCAAAAATCCCCTCATACCTATTTTGAATAGAATCGGGCCATAATAACAAAACTCGTCATCTCAAATTAATGAATTTTGACAAAAATATGTTAATCTCCGTCCCCAAAAATTTCGACACACCAATTTTGAATGGAATTGGACCATAGTCGGAAAACTCGTTCGTCATCTTGGAGCCGCGAACTTAAGCCAATGAATGTTGACAAAAAAATAATTATGTCCGACCCAAAGAACACCCACATACCATTTTTTTTTTGTAACAAAAATTTCATAATAGATTGTCACCGGTATTATGAACACCTGCCAAAGTTAATCGGACGACTAGAAGTGGATCAAAATTCATCACCCGAACGTGCAAATCGAGAAATAAATAATAATCACGGGGGATAAAAGCTTGTTCAAATATCAGCGGATTGCGAAAAATCACAATTTTCGTAATATTGAATGAATTTACTGACAGTGAAGTGCACTACCCTCAGAAGGAACTTTACAAAAAGTATTTCTCGTGTGCCTATTATCAGTCAGGAAAAGCTTCGTTATATTATACAGATTGAACCTCCAGACCCCGTCATTGATTGTTGATTTTTATTTATCCTTCCCCAAATTACTCTCCATTATACGATCATGAATAATCCCCGAATACGAAACTTTCATTTTCTATTTCTTGCTACTTTTAAAGACGTTATGAAAATCACATTTCTATATCATTATACTATAGTAGGCCCTGGATGAATGACATTTACAATGGCGCTCTCTATCCGAAAACGGCTGGACTACGAAATCAGTAAGAATGTTGATAAAGTAGGAACTATTTCTCGCTATGTGTTTGAATTTGGATATTCTCCGCTCATTTCGTATTACCAGTTAATGGCCCAAACGAAATTGTCTGGAGATTCGCTTTTAATCGGAAGTTGAACTATTTTCGTTCGAAATGAAAAAGAAGCATGTATTGGCTTATTTCTTTCTATTTTCGACAAAAAAAATCTCAATATTTTCAGTTAGCCTACTCTAATCCTTTCTGAGTTCACCTACTAAATTTGAGTTTTCAAAGTGTAACCAATTCTTGATGCAACTTGAAATAGAAATACAGTATTATACATTGAACGCCCACCAAAATCAATTGCAAAATTTGTACCGAACAGAAAAATAAACAAGAGTGAGTGAGTCAATAAAAACGTGGTAAAATGACATAGGCTAATATTATATAGCTGTGATATGCTGCTCTCGTAAACATTAATTTTTCCCTAATCATATTCCATATAAAAATATATAATTTCAGATTCATTTCTAGAAAAAAACATTTTGTGAACGACAGTACTCTGAGTATTTTACAGTAATTTATTTTCCCCGAACATGCCCAGGATAATCCGACTAATAGCACGCAGTAGCTATTAAATTGTAATAACAACCAATTTACCGATGGAATTTTTGAGATGCTCTCACCTTAACGATGTGTGTGTAATCTAATGAGGATTATATTAATCTGGCGTTTGGTTGAGGTTCACATAAATTGGTCTTATTTGTACGAGAGTCATCAATATATATTTTCTCATGGCGGGTATGTTTTGTTCGAATAATCACTGAGATATAAAAATTAGGCAAGTGTGACTTTGACTAATGCAGTAATGGTTCTCACTATTTTCCCAATTCAATGTAGATCACTATCTATTGAATAATTTCCCTGCGAATTCTTCATCACACATGTCAGCTGATTTTTGTCTATTATTAATGAAGTCATCTGGACATCTTTGCCGAAATATTTTCTTCTGCTGGAATTGTAATCGGTGAACGTGATCATTTATCCGGGATTATGTGATCCTTGCCCTTTTAGGTAGATTTCGATTTCATTAGAAATACTACCCATTGAGGAAGTCACCACAACACGCCTTTCAAAAAATATTGATATATCTTTCCGGTCATGGTCCCCAGAACCCAAAAATACCATCAATCCGAAAGTTTATATATATATATATATATATATATATATATATATATATTATATTTATATATATATATATATATATATATATATATATATATATATATATATATATTATCAAATTTGATGAAATTTGATAACAAACATTTTTACCGAATCAAACTAAATTTCGGACAAAAATATTTTTTATCAATATGTTAGCTAAATTCGAAGATGGGCCAAATCGGTCAAGTAATTTCAAAATGGCGGTTATTGAAAAATTTAATGAAAATCTCAATCTTTCATTTTCATATCGATATCGACAGTCTGTACGAATTTTCATAGAGATTCATGAGCCCCACCACTGTTATACGGAAAGTTTTTCTCTAAGATGTTCATATAAATAAAAAATCGCTTAAATTAGCATTCATGAGAATCAATAATTTTTGTTCACCTTGTATGCTCCTTTCATTTGAGGTTAATTCGCCCGTGTCATTCACATACTATATGGGTTTTTTCTTCCGCCGACAAACATAATGTTATTGTATTTTAACATTTCTCGAATTCAAAGTTAAAAAATGAATAAATAGTTGTTTCTAGGTGATATTAAGATTGAAACCCTAGTGAGTACTGTCTTTATCCTTGTGTGGTGGTTAACACAATAATGGTTCATGACTGAATCGTATGGAATAATATCTCTTTTCGATAAGCCAACAAGAATTGGACAACTAGGTAATCGGGAAATTATAAGTAGTATGGACTATGTATTGACTAACATCAGTAGATGTCCTTAGTAATTCTGATCTAGGCTTATCTGATCATCATTTACAAATTTTTGTCTGGAAAAATAAAATCAAAGAGATATTCACTTATACTAAAGAAACTGACGCCACTTCCGCCAATTCCGAAAAACTACAGATCTCTCCAATATAAATGAAGCTTTCGGTGTTTTCTGGGAAGACTTTAATTAGTGCTTCGAAGCAGCTTTTCCTAACTGTTCGAGAAATTAGACTTCTCAACAAAAGAAAATTACAAAATTGTCCTTTCTGTCCCACTCAAGACCAAAATTGAAGATCTTAGGCACCTGCATTATCTGACAAAACATGAGAACTACGAAAATAAAAACACTGCATGTAAGATAGCAAAGAAAATTGTAGAAAATGAAATACTCCAGGAGAAGATCAATCATTATATGAAAAAAGTCAATGATTATAATGAAGCAGCCATCCAGAACATCTGGAAGTGAACGTTTAGTCCTGAATCACAATCAGATATTTATCAGTAATGAAGTGGAAGTCGCGAAAATATTTGGAGAATACTTGTAAAAAATCAACCCGCATTTCCCGGATAATTATTCAGGCAGTTGTACAATAATGTCGACTGTTGATAGAGCAGACGAAGTACAAAAAGTTATAGCGTCATTACTAGGGTGCTTAATTTTTGGGCAACATTTTTTTTCTTCAAGTCCCGCCTGAATATCTTGTAATTTATAGAAAAACAAAATTTTTGAGCATTTTGCGTACCCTTTATTCGAATTTTAACCCATTGCTAGAGAATTTTGAATTTTATCCATTAAAATAACATTAAAAAAATGATTTTTTATAGGTTTTTCCTTCTGCTCACCCAGAAAAATTTTTTTTGGGAATTTTGACTCATGGATTTTTGTTATAGGTATAATTTCCTACAAAAAGCCCATAGCGTCGAGTTTGTAACTCCAACGGGTTCGATGAAAAATGTCATTTAAGCTGAATTTTCATAAAAATAGCAGTAAATCGCGTATATTTGCTAAACTATTGAAGATAGAAAGAAAATGTGGTAGTAATAGCTGTGAAATTACTGATTTAAAACATTTTTGCCGCCATAAAATTTCAAAAAATACAATGACAAACACATTTTTCATTCAATTTTTCAACTTGGATATCATAAATTAGTTTTTATTGAAAAAAATTGATGTTTTCGTTAATTTTAAGTTTTAAGTGGCTTTAACAGCTAAACTATGAGAGCTACGAAAAAATATCTCAAAGCAAAATTGTAGGGCATAAACCCCCCTACGAATTATTTTCTATCTTCAATAGTTTAGCAAATAAACGCGATTTACTATTTTTATGAAAATTCAGCATAAATGACATTTTTCGTCGAACCCGTTGGAGTTACAAACTCGACGCAATGGGCTTTTTCGTAGGAAATTATACCAATAACAAGAATCCATGAGTCAAATTTCCCAAAAAACTTTTATTCTGGGTGAGCGGAAGTTAAAACGTATAAAAAATCATTTTTTCATGTTATTTTAATGGATAAAATTAAAAATTATCTAGCAGTGGGTTAAAATTTGAATTAAGGTTCGCAAAATATGCTCAAAAATTTTGTTTTTCTATAAATTACAAGATTTTCAGGCGAGACTTGAAGAAAAAAAATGTTGGTCAAAAATGAAGCACCCTAGTCATTACCCGATGAAAAAAGCACAGGACATGATGATGTCTGCAAAAATTGTTAAAGAATGTGTAGATATGCTATCAGACATAATGGGGCATATTATAAATTTATGTATTTTTTTTGGAGAGTATCCTGATCTTCTAAAAAATTTCCATTGTAGTGCTTGCTCTTACTGAGAAATGGAGACAGCAAAACTATCGAGTATGATCGTGCTATATCGCTACCCCCATAAACCTAGAAGAACCATTTGCGAATTTTGAATTTCCAATTATGCTATACTTTATCGCTAATTAATCGCTAATTCATTACCACAATTATAACTTTGTCGCTCATCTTTTTTTTTTATCCATGGTTCTGCTAGGTTTATATGAAGCTGGCAGAACCATGTTGTACCTAAAATATCAGACATAATGGGGCATATTATAAATTTATGTATTTTTTTTGGAGAGTATCATGATCTTCTGAAAAATTTCCATTGTAGTGCTTGCTCTTACTGAGAAATGGAGACAGCAAAACTGTCGAGTATGATCGTGCCATATCGCTACCCCCATGAACCTAGAAAAACCATTTGCGAATTTTGAATTTCCAATTATGCCATACTTTATCGCTAATTAATCGCTAATTCATTTCCACAATTATAAATTTGTCGCTCATCTTTTTTTTTTTAATCCATGGTTCTGCTAGGTTTATATGAAGCTGGCAGAACCACGTTGTACCTGAAATATCAGACATAATGGTGCATATTATAAATTTATGTATTTTTTTTAGAGACTATCCTGATCTTCTAAAAAAATTTCATTGTAGTGCTTGCTCTTACTGAGAAATGGAGACAGCAAAACTATCGAGTATGATCGTGCTATATCGCTACCCCCATAAACCTAGAAGAACCATTTGCGAATTTTGAATTTCCAATTATGCCATACTTTATCGCTAATTAATCACTAATTAATTACCACAATTATAAATTTGTCGCTCATCTTTTTTTTTAATCCATGGTTCTGCTAGGTTTATATGAAGCTGGCAGAACCACGTTGTACCTAATTTTTCGTTCATCTTTTTTTGTGAAAAAACAGTATTTGATAAAAAAAATTCAATATCTACTAAAGACTATCAAACGTATAGTTTACACCTATTAGTTCCATAACAAGCAAATAAGCATGATACACTAAATTTCCCTAATTTGTCGCTAATGTATCGCATATACAGGGTCTTTCCGAAATACGAGGGATAAATGAAATATGGAGTATTGTATAAGACTTCACAACACAAAAAAATTTAAGAATTTTTTTATTGGAGCAATCTGAAATTTTCATAAATATTTTACTTATGCACTGGGTTGATTATTCAGTCAGCACCGATAGCATTGTGTTAACATATGGTATTCCCGCAGTGTTGCCAGTTTATTTTTATTTCATAAATACTAGTTACCATATTTTGCTTAAAATTAAAATGGAAGAAAGACACTGAATTGAAATCGGACCATTTCATTTCATAATGGAGTTATTGATAATATGCGATAATAAATAATGTATGATAACCATTTGCTATATTGATGCACTTAATCCTCTTTACTTTCTCACATCGATAAAGTAATCTCGATACTCTCAATGGACGAATTGTAGAGATTCAAAATGCGAAAAAAATTAACCCTAGCACGACTCGATTGGATCATTATTGATGGAGAAAAACCGGAAAAAACCGGAAAAATCAGCATTTAAAAAAAAATCATAACACCGCCATTTTTTAAGTTGTAGCGAAGGCTATCCGCGACATTGTGGTGATTGATATGTACTTCATGCGCAAGAAACTCAGACGCTGTCGGTTCACTAGTTCTTGATTAATTGCAATTTGCATTTTTTAATGCACTTTACTGGAGCAAGCCTGGATGGGTCATACGTGGTCCGATTTCAATTTTCCAGGAAGATTCCGAAAGTAGTAGTACAGTACTACAAATCGTCTATTCTCGTTTTGCGTTAAAATGCTGCGGAATAGGTGAGAAATAGTTGCAAACATGACTGAAAACGGGCAAGCGCATGAAAGCAGTGGGGTAGAGCAGTAGGTTCATTACTTGGTGCAGTGCGCTTGTATTACATAATATACGCTTTCCCGCGTCTGCTGCTCTACCCCCACTACTCAGCCGCTTTCATGCGCTTGCCCGTTTTCGCCCATTTCGCAGCATTTTAACGCAAACTGAGAATAAACATTTTGTAGTACCAGGCTTCTACTTTCAAAACATTTTTGAAAAATTGAAATCAGACCACCTATGACGCATTCAGGCTTGCTCCAGTAAAGTGCATTCAAATTGCAATTATGCAAGAACTGATAAACCGACAGCGCCCGAGTTCCTCACGCATAAAATACATATCAATCACTGCTATGGCGCAGAGAGCCTGCACTACAACTTCAACTCGCTGTGTTAGAAATGTTTGAAAAAACGCGAACATTTTCGGTTTTTCTCCCTAACTAATGATCCAATCGAGTCGTGCTAGGGTTCATTGTTTTGCATTTTGATTCTCTAAAATACGTCTATTGAGAGCATCGATATTACTCCATTGGTTTTCATGTTGGAAGCAAAAAACAAAAAAACATGATTTTTTGCGCTTAAATGTTTATAACGAATTAAGCAATGATAGTTGCGAGTAGAAAACATAAGAGGATATAACTACGGATCGTATTACGTATGATGGCACAGTCGGTTTCCTGGTTATATTTTTGTCACGAAAAAATCTCTATTGATTGGTCTAGAAGTGTTTATGTGAATCTTGCCACAGAACAGGCCTACTATGAACTTCTGATATCACAATTTCCTTAGCACATGATGCCATGTTGGTGTGGTGATGGCGACATTAATTAAATATCGCTCACAAATCAAACAACGTTGAATTAAGAGCGCGCGCTTACTCGCTAAGCGATATATCGCTCATGTTTTGTGTTAGTATGGCCGCTTGAATTTGTTTTAACTTGTTTGAATTAATTTTTCGTCGCTCTGTCGTTCACGATTTTTCGCTCTCTGGCCGAACATATGTAATTTTCAAAACGCCGAGCGCCATTTCTATAACATCTCGATCAGTCCACTTCCATTGTTAACATTAATACATTTGGCATTTGATTGAAACTTGTATCGACATTTAATTGAAAAGATTGTCGCATTCATCATTGAGTTATTGTGCATTTTAACAAAATTGTGAACATGGGATGGACACAAAGAAGGTGGTGAATGCTGACTATATATCGAATTATCTATATATATATATATATATATATATAGGTAGGTATTACCTGAGTGGGTGTATTACTATACCATAGAGTAATCAGCGATTTAAAAACAAAACTTATTTCAAATTTATTGGTTCACCCTGTATGTAAGGCGAATATTTGTATATTTGAAGTAGATTCATCTGCTATAGTTTCGTCTTAGAAACAGTAACAAGACTCGTGGAATGGCCAGCTATGAGCAAGGGAAGAGTATTAAATGAATATTCAACAATATGCATCCATTTTTTCACAAAAAAAGATGAGCGACAAATTTCTTATTGTGGTAATAAATTAGCGACAAATTAAGGATTATTAATTTTTTTTGGTTCTGCCAGTTTCATATAAACCTAGCAGATCCACGGTTTTTTTTTAAAACGATGAGCGACAAATGTATAATTGTGGTAATAACTTAGCGACAAATTATGGCTTAATTGAAAATTCAAAATTCGCAATGGTTCTGATAGGTTTATGGGGGGTTATTTTGCTTATCAGTGTACTCTCAAAAATTTTGGAAAAACATATATCTCTCAGAATAAATGACTACCTGGAAACACTCGATCTGTTGACAGAGTGCCAACATGTATTCAGAAAAAATCGCTCGACAGAAACCTCAACACTCAATTTCACACAACGTATACATGATTTGATTGACGAAACGAAAAATATCGTTGTAGGAATTTTATTTGACTTAAGCAGGGCCTTCGACACTGAACAATAAATTTCTTTAACATATGGATTCAAGGTAATATAAATCAATTACTTGCGTCTTTTTTGACGAATAGAAGCATAATAACGTTATGTTAGAGACATTTCTTGTAACAACGGGTATCCCTCAAGGCAGCGTTCTTGGACCACTATTTTTTTATTATATGTGAGCGATGAAAAGGGAAACATTCTCAATTGAAAATTGAATAGAAATATTTTTCTGAAAATTCAAAAATCTACTACAATATTGTAATTAAGTTATTTTTTGTGATATCTAACAGAAAACAACTACTTTCCCGGCTAAAGCCGCGCTGGACATTGAACTACATCTGATAGATATAGTGGAAGGGCCCTAACTCAAAAGAAAAATGTGAAAGTGAAAATTTGCATTTTTAATCGGATAGTTATATGATTTTCTAGTCCAGTCTTAATTAAGGACTCATATAGATGTTCATATCATCAAACAAATCAATGTGAGTGATCTTCCTGATAACATGAGTTATGGAAAATTATCCCCTTACGTCTATCATTCTTTCTAGTAAAAGAACTGACGATATGACACAATTAGTTAGTACAGTTCTAATTGAATTTGATAAATGGTGTAGCAATAACAGAGTCATTGTGAACCCCAAAAAAATAATATGCATGCAATTTGTAAATTCATCTCGTCTACATAAACTCTTTCTCAGTTTCCTGAACAAATCTTTGGAATTGGCCAGTGCGACCAAAGTCTTGGTAACAATAATTGACTCACTCTTCATACGGCAAGAACATAAAGATTCAAATGTAAGACATTGAATCAATCATACTACCTGATGAAATCTCTCAAGTGTAAGTTAGATACAAAATCACTGATATCAGTTCACTATGCTGAATTTCACTCTATTATATATCATAACATTGCTGTCTGGATCAGACAGGATTTTCATAAGGCAAAAAGCACTGCTGAGATTGATATTCACTTTGAATTATAGAACTTTCTGTAGAGAAACATCCCAACAAAATAAAATATTGACAGTTGCAAGTTTGTTCACTTTGAAAAAATAAACAATATACATAAAAATAAAGGTCTCTTACAAATGAGAGCAGAAATGCATAATTATAATATAAGGAGTAAAAATATGATATGAAGAAAAGCTTGATTGATGGTAATTTCACAATCAATGTAATAAATATATTCTGAAATCAACCTTTCCGAGTGGCGGCGCTATCGCTTTTTTTCAATCTCAATCAATATTATATCCAGAACAGAAAAATAATGACTAAAAACGAATGATGTTGTATGTGGAAATTATGTTGGATTGTACCACTAGTAGAAGATTCTGAAAAGACAATTCATAATGCAGTGCAGGCAGTATGACAATCAAAATTGGTTGCCACAAATGCGTGTGCCACTCTGAATTTAATTTTTGATTTTATTCTATCCGCTCAACATATTTGCTTTTAAAGAAGTGCTAAAACAATTTTATAACTAGACGTATGTGAAACTAAGTTTAACCGAAAGTAAAAATTCGGCAGTTAGCAGTACGTAAGCGTACATAATTGTTATATATGTTTTAGCACAACGCTATAATTTGAGGGAAATTTCAAGATTTCATTTTGTGGAATGTATGAGAATACGTAGATTTGGAAATAATTGAACAAATAATGGAATCAAACATAAAAATATAGAAAAAAAAATTAAATTAAATATTTAAGTTACTTAATAACATTTGATACTCGGGTAACAGTACGCAGCGAAGAATTTGTGGAGGTAAAAAATACTATCGTCCAATTTATGTATGTCCTTCCAGATTATTCTCAAAATTTTTTGGGAAAATTTTCCATTTCTTAAATAACGGAGTGTTCTTATTGGACACTTTCCTGCAACACGCTTCAGTAAAACCATTCTGCGTGTCTGATTCTCAGAGAAAATTAAAATATTTGAAGGTGACTAAAATTGTTCTCAATAATAAGTAGAAAAAGACACAGTTTGTGTTAGTAATGGGCGACACTTTGCTATTTTCTCTATGCATTCGACTCTTCAAATACTTTTTCTTTACTGACAGATATGAACTCCTCAGTTTCTTATAAATTCATCTATAAACCTCAGGATATTGTTTTTTTCCTAAAGATTGCAGAAACACTATGCTCGAAACAGAAATTCAGAAAAGGAGGGGATGTGATGTTGGAATTATCAATGTCCAAATAGCATCATCACTGAAAAGAAGGGCCAAATGGAAGATTTGTACGCGTCCGGCAAATAACTGCCATAATAGACTGACTGCAACATTTTAATAAAGGCGCCATCTAACAGCTGAAAACACAGGCAAAGATATACAAACACTCAAATATGTACTGTATTACATATATTAAATCAAAAAACCGAAAATGTTTATGAACATTCGTGGACGTTTTTTTATATCAGTTATTGAACTCTTCATGGTGATCGAACGAGATATGGATAGAACATCCCTTTCAATCGAGGAAACCTCTAAAACCTAGACAAACTCCTGTTGTGGTATGGTGATTGAGCCGCAAATGATCAAACAACCCATCAAACCCCTGTACGTGTTACTTTGCATATCAGATCGATATGCTTTCGGTTATATATTTTTTATTTCATGACCGAATGGTAGAGAGCACTTTTTGTAACTCTGATAAATTCTGTTCCCTCTAATACAGCATTGGATCCGTCCGCTGCAAATCCTAGTTAATCCAGGATTTTACTAATCTGGGATTACTGCTACCGGATATGGGTGCAAACTCAGGAAACGATTGATCTGACCAACATTCGTGTACTTTCAATAATATCACGTATTTTTACGGGATCATAGAAATATTTTGTGGAATTTGTTCATTGTAAATTTGAACAAACAGGAATATGTGGCACGTGATTCTTTATTTTATTGTAAAATTCAGGTAACGATTCATCACTTCATAGAATGAGGACTTTTCGACATTTTTATATGTATTCGTTGGAACATGTGCTTTATTTGCACATACGCGTTGAAGAGGTTGTCCATTTTCAATATGAGACAAGTATTTAGGGTTGACATTATAACAATTGTGAGTCTTGAGACTGAATCTAATTCAGTGTCAATACTTTCATGAAAGTATGAGACTTTAGCAAAATTTCTGAAAATATAACAATTAGTTCCAACAGTTTATCCTAGATAATGAACAATACAGTGAATTATTGAATTTTTTATATATCCCGGGCTCCGAAGAAAACCAAAAAAGCTCTACACTGCGTTCACGTTGAGAACATAACATATTACAGCGTTGTATTATTAAAATCAGTAAAACTATATCGAAAACAATATTTCCCGTTAGTTATCCCCTTTCACGTTGAGTGATTGAGTTTTTTTTTTTAATTTTCCGCTATATGCAAAATAAGTTCGGTTAGATCTCATGCACTAAAGTTCCTCCCTTGGCGACCACTATGATAGAACGTATAGTAGGAGTAGGTTATGACAAGTAGAAGATACAATTGAATTTTTGAACAGTAAAAATATATGGGCATTTGTAATTTCATACATTTAACATTGCACCTTGTGGGAAATCACAGGTTTCATTGTATTTTACAAAATGTACTACAATCACATGCTCTCAAGCTGTTCTTTTAAAGATCTACAATGTTTCTTACATGATTTTCCCTCGTTCTCTCTTTTTTATTGAAATCTGAACGATACTTTTTCTAATGAAACCTTCCATTTCTCATAAGGCTCAATATTGAATGTATGAAATCATGAACGCCAATACATTTTTAATGGTTCTCTGTAGCTCTTCAAAAAATCAATCAACTGGATCTTCTTCTCATCATAATCTACTACTATTCCAAATTTAATTGAATTCTAAACCAACAGTACTACAACACAAAAAGGTATCTTCACTGAATTTCTCGAATATCAATTAAATCTATCAACCTTGTTGAAATACAATCAGAGTGGCACTCTACATTATTTTTTATAATAATAGTAATGAAAAATAAAATATTTTATTTAAATTCATATATTTCAATTTTTTTAATTACAATTCATCATCATCGTAACCATAATTATCATCGGAATCAACATTTATTATAAGGGACTGAACATCTTCCCTATTAAAACTAGCTTATCTATCCCACTATAGTTCTATTTTTTGTTCGGTATGTCTTACAGTTTCAACCCATACATCAGGTGCAGCTTTGTCTGAAGCTTTTTTCCATAAAGCCAGTGATTTTTCAGCTGAAGTGCCATCTCTACCCAAATTATCCCTATAATAATTTTTGGTTAATCGCCACATATGTTCATTTGGATTGAACATGCAGTGATACGGTGGAAGACGAAGCACTCGATGCCGATATTTTTCTGCAAGCGTATCAGCCTCATATATGTACATATAAGGTAGGTGCGGTGAATATGCCCATGTTAAGCGAAATCCTTGATTAAAATTGAAAATGCAAAATATTCAATTCGGTTTTTTATAGAAAGCGTACCTTTAAAACCAAAGAAGTGATGTTTGGACAGTAATGGATGATTTATTCTTTGATATTTTTTTATACCATTTTTTTTTAATTAGTCTTACTGGCCATATTACCAACCCCGTCGTTAATATGCCCTTGGCATGTTCCTAATGTGCCCAATGATTAATTTATTCAAGAGCAAAACAACATATTTATATGGCAAGTATATTTATTTGGAAAAGCAAATTGAATGATGACAACAAACTAAACAAACCCAAAATTATAATTTAACTGAAAAATTAAACTTAAATTTTACACTGGTAGGTAGACATCACTTGGTACTGAGAGTACAAAAAGTAATTACCAAAATAATAACAAAGCCTATTTTAAAAATATATGAAGTATTCTCAAACAAAGGAAACTCTTTGAAAAACAGAACAAAAAAAGCCTAATATCTTTGCCATAGGGCATGTTAACTCCCCTTAGCGACATATACAGAAAATGCATCCTAAAAGTTGTTAACGGTAATTTATTAAAAAATTTATTAAAGGTAGTATACTAAAACAATGGTGAAAAGGCGTATTTTAAAATGCTGTACTTACAGTTATTGTAAACAAACATACACAATATTAACACTCTATTAAAGAACGTTTTATTTTTATAATCAATAGCGCCGAAAACGTATGTCTTCCCTTCAACCTCTCTGGAGGGACTAACAAACACAGATTTGGCTCGTAGTGCGAAATATTGAAGTGCTGACCGCCCTCTATTAGCAAATAAGCTAAACTTTCCAAAATTGCACCGGGTGAGCATATTACCAGCATGGGCATATTCACCGCACCTACCCTTAGGTGGTGGTTCATTCCCACAAAATAACTATGAATAATTTATTAATTCAGCTTGAAGATCAGTCACATTTATTCTGCTACTGAATCCAACAATTGTGGTTTCAAAAACGCATTTTCAAAGGCAATATTATTGTTCGATAACCATTCTTGGCTTCATTGATTACAGTGTATTATCCATGACTAGTATTGAAGGCTCTTCTGAATTTGTTAATAGCTGGTATTGAAACCAATGCACATTTTTTTCAGTTCATTTCTCCATGGTAATTGCAATTCTTGGTTTTCGGTACTGCATCTAGCATGAAGTACAATACACCTTGAAATGAAAAAATCAGCTGGTACATTTTACTTTCATTTTATGGTTGTATTTATTTTGCACCATTAACCTTAGTCTTTTTAATACTTTTTGTATTGGAATCTTGCCTGAATCGCCCAATGAATACAAACTGAATAAACCCTCCTCCTTAAGTTTCATGTAATCATGTGAAAAGTGTAAACGTTTACTTACACTTACAATACCGGACGGCTCCATCAAACCACAACGTGGATGATCTCTTCTGTATGTAAAACCTATATTCTTCAGAATTTTCCATAAAGATGTCTTAGAACTATTGAAAAGATCACGTTTTTCCAGTTCATCTTTTAAAGTTTTCAAATTGATATGTTTTCCTGAAATTATTGTTGTCATTAAATATTGTATGATGAATAAATCAATACAAAATACTTCCTGTTTTTGTACATACTATAAATCACATTTGGAATTGCAGCTTGATCGACACCATCAACATCTACCACTGGTTTCACCCGTTTCGATGGACTGCTGAATACTTTACCTCTATTAGACTTAGTTGCAATGTTTTCATAAAAATAAAAGGCTTGAGCAAAATTTCTCAAGATATAACTTCGGCTTCGAAACAAAACAAAAAAGCTCCAGTAGTCCATTTGATTGTGCCTGAAAGAGTACCTTCAACTACGTATGGGTCACATCAGGAATTCATAATGTTGACTTGCCTTCCTATATTTTATATGTCATTCCTCGTTGTCATTCAGTGTTTTCTCTCCTCGTTTTTGTATTTTCGATTAATCTACCTTGGTTTTCTCGTTCCTTTTCCTTTCATATTATTTATTCCTTCTGTTTGCATATTTTTCTGGAGTGCTCATTTTTTACCCATTCTCTCAATGTGTCTGAAATATTCCAGGTTGTTTATTGTTTCCTTAATTATTATTGGTCCTTTTTGCATAATTTCTTTATAATATCCATATATTGTCTAGTTCAGTTTTATGCGAGCAAGCTCTTTCTATTCTGTGATATTTTCACGAAGCTGCATTCATATACGAAAAATGGCAATGAATATTGTTTTCTTTTGGTACTTTCATAAGAAATCACCATTATTGACATGATTTTTATCTCTAGAAATTGTTTCTCTGAAGAAAGCGCCTTGTTGCCTAGGCTATAATAGTGCTCTCAACTTCGGTGTTTAATATACTATATGCCTGAATTCATGATCTTTTGTCATACTACCTGAAAAACATTACGTGAATCTCAAATAACCGTCGTACTAATTACTAATAAAAAAAGTAGAATAACCCAACTTATTCAATGAACTTATTCACAAAAATATTTCCATATTAATATACGTCCTTTCGCAAGTTATTTTTTCTAGGAGTGAAAGTATACACTCACAGATTGATTATTGTTTGAGGAAGATCAGTTATATCTTAGACTTGTTAAAGTATACTTACACATTTTACTTCTGATTTAGTTAATGAAATCATTTTTTGAAATGATCCGCTGAATTCTCGCTGCTCAATCTGAATAATGGTAATAATTACTTCCAATTGAGTTTCTAAACTATCTTTTATCATTTTTGCATACCCGCTGCTTAATCCATGTGTGCACAGCTTTTGAGATTTGAACAAGTGATTAAAAGTTCACTATGGATTACTGAAAATCTATTAGGAAGAAATGTTCAAAATAGGCCCTCAATAATCCCTAGACAATGGTTGGGTCCACTTTCAAACTCCCACCGCACCTTTCAAAATGATATCTTAATTACCTGACGTTCATTCACTCTCTTACAAGTCTTTTGATTCAGGTCGGTTGGTTGTGTTTTTGAATGACAGATTTCAAATGAACCCAAAAAATAATTCAGAGCCAAGGCTGGTGAGCGTCTTGGCTTTTATATTGGTCCTCCACGATCTATCCAACAATTACTTTTTCTTTAACTTCGGGGACCGACTGTATCGTATATTATTTAGTATTCAGGGCTTTCACTTCCTATATCGAGTAGGTCACTTGAAATAATATAGAAAATCTCCTGAAGTATAATGCTGGGAATATTGTGGAAAACAGCAGAATGAATATTTACAATTTCCAGCCGATATGTCAAAAACTGGAAAAAAGTAATTGAAAGGGGTTTCATCCATTGAATTGAGATAGAGATACTCGAATTTTACTAAAAATTGAAACAGACGCAAAAATTTCGCCAAATTCTTTGATATATGTATTATATATTTTCAATTATCTTGCGTAAAGAATTTCCATATGTATAGAAATTTTGAACCATTTACTGGAAAAGTCTGGAGTACTGAAAGGAAGTCAAATGTAAGAAATATAATGCAGATCCGGTGATTTTTTTGAGTTTAGTCATATTTTTTTTCATTTCAAAACATTTTTTCATACTCTTCGCATTAGATGAACTCGAAAAAAAGAAGAAACACTTATACGAATAATAATAAGGAATGTTTCCCCCATACATTTTTATGTTGAACGGAATATTTATATTAGCTGTTACCCGCGTGGAATTTTTTTTTTCCTGTTTTTATTTTGTTGTTCCATCTAGCTTCTGTCTGTGACTTTGTCCGCGTGGAATTCGGGTATTCATTAGGGTATACATATCTCTGAAATCCTTTGATCATTGAAATTTAAAGCAGTTGATAAATTTCAAACCAAACAAAATTCCCTCCTAATATTCACCTATATTATATAAGGAACTCCTGTGCAAAATTTCATGCTTCCAGACCCACCGGTTTGAGCTGTGCGTTGTCTGTCAGTCAGTCAGTGTTAGAGTTTTATTAAGTTAATATTATTTTACAAACAATGATATTTCTTATTTAAATATCTAAGCATTGAAGTTTTGCTGCAGGATGTGGAAAGAACTCCATTCATCTTCCATGGCATATTCTTCACTTCACTAAGAATCATTTTTCCATAACTGTTGTCATTAGTTCTTGTTTCATATTTCCATTTAAAGTGTTTTTTTCTGTTTTGTCATCATTCTCATGATTTTGAATTGATGCGGCCGAACTTGATGGAAATCTATATTAAAGCAAACAAAAGACACTCGCTTCACTAAATAATTTTCATTAAACTGGGTTTTCAACACCACGACACGTGTTTCGCTATACATTAGCTTCTCCAGGTGGAGATAATACTTTATTTAATAATATCTATAATAATTATCTCCACCTGAAAAAGCTTTGGTATAGCCAAACAAGTGTTGTATGTTGATTCTCATGATCAATATAATTCATGAATGGCCCTAAAACTCATACTGTAAGTAAATGAGGTGAACTGTCACGATATTAAGATATTTGTGCTGGAATAATGGAAGAAAACTAACGTTAGTACATCACGAAGAAACATACTACTCATCGATGTATATTTCATCTCAAAACTATGTGATGGTACTCAGATTCGTCGCCAGAATCCAAAAAAGTAAAAAACAACAGGGTTTTCCATTTGAAATTCCCAAGTTGGGTCATTTCCGGTGAAACCGGAAGTGATGAGAGAGTATAAAATATTGAATTTTCATCCAACAGCCCTGCCATAGTTCATATCATATCCTCGGAATTCTCAAAACGATGGTTTGTTCAAAGAATACGTTGACACCCGATATAGATATACAGGGTGTCAGTGAATAAGTGCGACAAACTGCAGAGGGTGATTCTGCATGAAAAAATAATGACAGTTTGCTATATAACTTTTGTTCGCAAATGCTTCTTTTTCCGAGATACGGGGTGTTAAAGTTTTTCTTAAAAACTGACTATTTTTGTATTGCTCTGAAACCGGTCGAAATATGCAAATGAAGTTTTAAGAGGTAGTTATTGCGCATTTTTTGACATGCAAGTAAGAATTTTATGTTCATCATTGGCGCGCATACGGGTAATTATTTCAATTTTTTTAAAGAAAAAATGTTACGCCACTGAGATATTCCATTTTTGAATTCATCGTTCAATTTGTGACAAAAATCTCTCTTGCCTTTTTTTCGTATGGGGCGCCGTTTTTATGCAAAAAAATAAAACATCTTAACGCGTATTTTTAATTTCTTCAATACATTATCAAGAACTATCCAATACAATAACGTTGAACCAGATCAATAACAGAAAATAACACTAATAAGTAGGCGCAAAGCTAAAACACATATTCAAAATGACCTTCCTCAGAGTGATACAAGATTCAACTCTTCGCCTGATTGATTGTCGTATTCGCGCAAATATTCCTGGTGTATTTCTTATTGTCTCACAGCCCGCTATAATTCGATTCCTCAGGTCTTCAACATTTTCGACGGGAGTGGAATAAACTGATAACTTGAGAAAACCCCAAATGCAAAAATCTAGAGGATTTGAATCCGGAGATCGAGCAGGCCAATGTTCCGTACCTCCCCTACCTATTCAATGATTTGGATATACTGTATCTAAGTGATTACGTACAATAATGCTAAAATGGACTGATGCACCATCATGCATGAACCAGAAGTGTTGACTCAGCTGTAGAGGAATTTCTTGAAGAAGAACAGGTAACTCTTCCTGTTGGAAATTAAGGTAAGAGTTGCTTGTTAGTCGTTATGGGAGGAAATATGGACCGATAAAGGATCATCAAGTACTCCAAGCCACACATTCACTGAAAACTGATGCTGAAAATGAGCTTCAAAGATTCCATGTGGATTTTCCTCAGCCCAGAGGTGATTGTTATGGAAATTTCGTATACGCTGTTGTCCAAAATTAGTCTCGTCAGTAAACAAAACGCCATTTAAAACATTAGGAATTTGAGCGATTTGATGAAGAATTCAATGGCAAAAAACTAGGCGCGGAAAAAAGTCTCTAAGTAGTAGAGCTTGCACACGTTGAATATGAAACGGATACATTTGCTGTTCTTTAAGAATTTTATATACAGTCAAGTTGCTTACGTTCAGTATGTTGGCAAGTTTTCGAGTACTTGTTCCACGTGACTCCGCAATTAACTCGAGAACTGCTTCTTCTAGTTGTACAGTTCGTACTTCTCGAGGGCGCCCGCAGTCAGCCGTTTGTTTCTTAAATGTACCATTTTCTCGCAAACGTTGTTGAAGACAAGCAAATATTATGTGATGGGGAACCCTACGTCCTGGATACAACTCAGCATACAATCGTCGAACTTGCCGACCATTTCCATTACTTCGACCATAGACAAAATGCATGTCTGACAATTCCGCATTTGAATAATTTTCCTTCTTTTTGATGAAAGGAAAATTAATTACTTGTTATCATTGATGTTATACCAAACTAAAAGGTTAAAACAAAGCATTTGCGGACAAAAGTTATATAGCAAACTGTCATTATTTTTTCATGCAAAATCACCCTCTAAAGTTTGTTGCACTTATTCACTAACACCCTGTATACATTTACAAACTGATGCCTCTTTTGGGTTCTGGGAACCATGATCGGTGAAGATATATTATTATTTTTTAAGACTTGTGGTGACGTCCTCAGTAGTATTTCGATTGAAATCTAACTAATACGATATAATTCACCATGAAACACAAGTTGTTATTATTCAGATAAATTATTGAATGACATTATCATTCGTCGTATCTATTACCCTCCAATCATTATCATCATCATTAACGCTATTCAGTGCCATCCTCCAATAACCTCGGTCGAATGGATATGTAAGTCTCAAAGGTAAATTCGAATTAGTCGTATTACAGTAATAAATAATAATTATGGTAGTATTAAATATGTGATCCTATATTAAAAGACAAGTGCAATTATAAAAAAATAAGTAACGCGTTTAACTTCCATCTCATTATAACAACAAATTACTTCTCAGTAGTAAATATCATAAAAACGTCAATATGGTTATTTTTGTATTGAACGCAGGTTAACTATAATTATAATATTAATTAATTATCATAGTCCAGATGTGAATAAAGTACATGGTCTTAGTTTGTTGAGTGATTATTCTAATAACACATTATGAAGACATACTTGGAATATTCGCATAAAAACAGGCACATATGCCTAATGATACACATCGAATGTCACATGTCGAACACAACATATTTTGATAGGTATTTTCGGGAAAGCAGTTTGCCTGGAAATTTTACTGATTGCGATTTGTGGTCTTATTATCTGATTAAACCACCAAAGCGAAGCTTGAGTGGATAATTTTTTTACCATGCACTCTGACCATGTACTCCAAATTATTAAACTATCAATTAAATCTTGCACTATTGATGAGCCACTTTAACACTCTCAAGCGAACATTTAGTGACCAAAAGATCTGTTATTTCAAAACTTTACTGTCACGTGAATCTTGGGACTTTGCATATCTCAACAACATTCCAAATTCTACACCTTTTTCCTCGAACTATTTGACAAAGCTTTTCCGCCTGTTTCACGCAAATGATAAACACTCAACTTCAAAAAAATAAACCCTGAATCATAAATAAATCAATGAAAGTTTACTACTTCGTGATATTTTAAATCTGAGCAGATACAATTTGATGAAGTCATTAATGAGCAATATTAATTTCTCTTTAAGAATCATAGAATGAAAATTGACCATTCTAAAAAAGAGTATGTTAGCAATACATTTCTTGTAGCTGAGAAAACATCTGAAGTTCCCTGGAATATAATAAAACAGAATACGACATCCAACAATGTAGGCAATTGTTTACGGACTTATTTTGAAACTGATAATGGAATCCGGGTTCATGGTGGCCCTGAAATTCCTCAAGTCTTCAACGATTTTTTTGTTGACTCTGTCAAATCACTTATCAATTATACTAAGCTTGTTTTTTTTAATCCATTTGACGAAACTGAACTTCTCGATATTATTAAGTCTAAGAACTCTAGCGGCATTGATGAATTTCCTGGTACAGTCTTGCTGACTGTTGCTGAACTTATCATCGAACCACTTAACATACTTGGTAAATTTATCATGCCTTGAGGGTTCATTTCTCTCATGTCTCAAACACGCCATTGTTGAAAAGGGAAACATTCTCAATTGAATAGAAAGATTTTCCTGTGAATTGAGAAATCCCCAATAAAAATTAAGTTATTTCTTGTGAATGTCTAACATGAAACAACTACTTCTCCTGTCAAAGCCACGCTGGACATTGAACTACATCTGATAGATATTCTTAAAGGACCCTTACTCAAAAGGAAAATTCTGGAATTGAAAATTTGCATTTCCATTCAGATAGTTATTTGATTTTCTATACCATTTTCAATTGAGGACTTATATAGATGAATGAAAAAAAAATGTTCTCCAAATCCAGATATCATTTGTAACATTCACGCAAGAGAGAAACCTGTCATGCCAGGTTTCAATGCCAAAAAACACTTATTCCAAAGTGTCTCTCCAAAATGAATGTTTCTAACTTTTTTCCATCTGCAAAGTTAGATTGCTTCTAGAAAATGTGTTTCCCATTTCTACCCGTCTTCCTGATGATCGTGGAATAAGATTTCGTTTCCAAAAATGTATTGAAGATCTAGTGAATGCGATGCCTCGCTTGTGTCAATGTTACAAATGATTTCCGGTGAGTACCCTCTTTTAGAACACATCATCTGTCTCATTCATCTATATGAGTCCTCAATTGAGACTGGAATAGAAAATCAAATAATTATCTGAATAGAAATGCAAATTTTTTATTTCAGATTTTTCTTATGAGTTAGGGTCGTTTTAGAATATCTATCAGATGTAGTTCAATGTCCAGCGTGGCTTTAGCCGGAGAAGTAGTTGTTTTCTTTATGTGAAGAAAACCGTTTAATTCGATTTTTCTATTCATTCCACTTCACATGGCACTTATCTTTCACTATATGCTAGACGGGCTTGCCACTCCTACTGAGAAGGAATCTTTTATTTAGAAACCTATCGAGGTGGGAGATTTTCGGAGTGTTTCTTTCTGTCACTAGGTACCGCCAGTTGAAGTTTATTTTTTCCGGCGTACCTATAGGTGTTACAAGCTCGATGATGGTTTGTTTACGTTGTGTCTCACTTCAGCCAGAGTTCTTTGGACCTTTGGCTGGTTGACTACTCCGTACTGATGAGGGCCAAGAAGCCTGAAACCGGTATGCGGATTGTTAGGTGAACACGACATAAATTAAACATAATCGAGCATATCAGAAAGAAACATTTGCATTCAATGTCCATTGATATTATATGGAAGTATGCATGGATTTTCAGGTGAATATCATTCAACGTTCTGCGTGGTATTTGCCTGGAAAGTAGTAGTTTTTCATCTGAGATCATTTTCTGGTTCAATTTTATATTTAATCCTTTATGTGAAGAAAACCGTTTAATTCGATTTTTTCTATAGTTGTTTTCTGTTAGACAATCACAAAAAATTACTTCATTTTTATCGTGGATTTTTCAATTCACAGAAAAATCTTTCTATTCAATATTCAATTGAGAATTTTTCCCTTTTCAAAAATAGTGTTAATAATCTTCTCTACAAAAATGCTTTTTATTTACTAGATGAATATTTTGAACTCATCTGGCTGCATTATGCATGTCTGCTTGTGTACTATTTTATTGTTTATACAATTTTTTTTAAATTCTGTTCTACATATTTTGGTTTTTCTCTCCCCCTGGAAGTAAAAATTATTAGTTATCTGTTCTGAAAAGGGCAAATTACTAAATTTGCCCCGATACGTTACTGCGTTTTTATATTCTAGATTCTAAAATTAACTAAGAAAATGTCAAATTTGTCAGTAACGTACCGTTTGAAAACTATTTGCCTGAAACATTTTACAACAAAAGTAAATTGAAAAACTGTAAATACAGAATATACTTCCTTTGTCGACGTTCCGGAAATCACATATGTTCCCTTTATCAATTCCTGATTTTTGGAAGATAATCACAATTTCAAATCGCACTTGAAGTATTTCGTATTATCTTGGCAATTGCTTGTCAAAATCTGACATGCACCACAGAAGTTCAAAGGATGTTCAATTCAACGTGATCTATTTTGTACGAAATTTCTGTAGTTCCACCTCCTTTTTCAGTAGGGACATCCAAGTTGCATCCATAGTAAGAGAACATGCAGCTTTATTATCATTCCCATTTAATAAAATACAGGAAGCTCCTTTCAATTTCCTATTCGTGTCATTTTATTCGTGCATGAGAATTTTCGTGTTGCCCCAATGTGCCATATGGGCGCCTGTTTGTTTTAATTATGTTCTGCCAATTTTGATTTTCCAATTTCACTATTTCTTATATTATTTTTGTGTTCAGATTTTCTGATAATCACAAGTCTTGTCGTTTCTGCCGTGTAAGTTTTATCACCAATACATGGAACACAGAAAACTACTAATTTGTACTTCTCCAGGGGGATGGATAATTTCCTAACCACTACTTTTCTTGATTGTCTGCAATCGAATCATTCGCTGCCTCACTTGAAAACCCAAGGCTCATTCAACGGGCTGAAAAAGGTATATTTCTATTCCAATACCTTATCACTGTATGTAGTGAGATCAAAATCAGTTATTTGATCAATTTCGCGTTTCCTTATAAAAATGGTATGCGTCAACATATAATTTTGACAGGATCATTGATCGCCAAGCAATCGCGAATCTAGTGTGATTTATCATTATAAAAAACGAGGACATTTATCACTATAAAACTGATCCGATTGGTTCTCTGTACGAAATTTCAGCTATTTGATTGGTTCAAAAATAATGACGAAAAAAGTCATCAAGAAACCTGGCAAATATATTTGTTATAGTTTTCAGAGAATTTATATATATATATATATATATATATATATATATATATATATATATATTTCCTCATCCCATAACATTGAGCTAGCTGAAATCACTTGATATTTTGATAATGTTGTAATGACCGCATAACATAGTTATTATGCCACATATGGAATCAGACTTGAGTCTCATCCTTCAGTGAAAACTTTTAAGTTCAGATTAACCATAATCTTATTACCTGCTTATTCTTTCTTAAATAGAGAAAACCAAGAACTCCCCGCTGAGTAGCCAACAAAAGAATCAAAGTACCTGTTGAAGGTCCGTGTCTACTGCACCTCAGGTATTAGTGGGTTTTTGACTCGTCGTCATCATTACCCATTCTTTGACAATAATAAAGATAATGATTAATGGATTAGGGCTAATGGTAATCGCTTTTCGTCTGCATCTCATTCTAATTCGGTTGGAATAGGGCTTATAACTCGATATTTCGGTATTCTGCAATCTTCTGATATGCGTCGAATATATCATTGTGTCAATAAAATACAATATATTAGATGAATGATGTTGGGCAAGTCGTATTCTAGACCCATCTCTAATAAATCATATTTTTTTTAACCTTTCGGGTTTTCAGCATCATTTCAATTTTTTCTTGAAAGTCTATTAGGAATATGTAGCATTTATCGTATTTGGGCAATGAAATTATATTCGTTATACAGGGTATATCTTCATGAGTTAACGTGATCTATATAAAGAGTCCTAAATGTAGCATGATTCTGGAAATTTGTAGAGACGGTGAAAAAAACATTGAAAATCCAACTGAAATATTTTCATTATTGTATCTCTGGGACTGACGTCATCTTTCTTATTTTCAATAAAACACCCTGTATTTTATAAAATTTTTGATTTCCTCCCACGAATCTTATTCAAATTCATGAATCATACCCGCTACCCTACATGAACCGGTTTGGAGTTATTCGAGATTTTCTAGAAAAAGTGACAAATGCAGCCTATCGAACATACGCTATTATCCTGTGAATTACAATTTTTACAAGCTTTTATTTAGTTTCACTTGTTCGTTCATAATTCCAGTGACAATGTATTAGATAATTTTTGTTACAAAAAAAACAAAATGGCGGCCCCAAGATGGCGGATAAAATTTGTAATTATGGTCCGAATTAATTCCAAATTAGAATTTTAAGGTGTATGAAATTGATTGTGTTATATCATTTTGACATTTTTATCTATCCATATTATACAAAGGCTTATAAATAAATAGAACTTCAAAAGTTATTCAAAAAAAAATCTCTTGGAACTAATAACTATTTAGTAATTATTCTTTTTTTTTTGTTTTTTCCTTTTAAACCTTCAACTGGCATAACATAACATAAAAATATATATATATATATATATATATATATATATATATATATATATATATATATAATCGGAACTATATTTGATTTTCTGATAAACTTTCAGGTCATCACATTGCAAACTTCGAGAATACGAAGCAGTTTTCTACATCACTCACAAATATACTGAATAAGATGGGACCCAAATGTGAGCCCTGTGGGACTCCGGATGTAATTGGACATTTGTTTGACCTTACATTATTGAGAGCTACAAATTGATATCGGTCAGTTATATACGATTCTAGGAGTCTCAACAAGTTTCCGTGCACACCGAAAGCTTCACCAGCAGAGTGAGATGATGTACTTTATCAAAGGCCTTCGAAAAATCGGTGTACACGGCACACGTTGAAAGACCATGTTCCATATGTCATATATCTCCGGTACTAATGGTACCAAATTGGTCACAACTCCCGTTTTTTTGAAGGAACCATGCTGATGAACTGTCAGGTGGCCTTTTGAACGAAGAAATAATTCTTTTGTGATGATGGCCTCGAAAATCTTACCGAATATATTCAATAGCGAGATGGGCCTGTAATTACAGGCATCTGTTCGTTTTCCTGATTTAAATATTGGTATGACTTCTGCAGTCTTCCAAGCAGAAGGGAATTTTCCGGACACTAGAGATTTATTGAAAAGTAAACACAAAGGATGCACTAGGCTTGCCTCACATGATTTTATGAAAAATGGAGGTCTTGGCCTCTTTTTCCATCTAGTTCCACGTTAATATCGTGTATATCTTTTCCTGATATGCATGTTATATTAATATTATTGTTAGATAATGTGTAGGAATGAGACAGGGAGTTCGGTTACTTTCAAAGACACTACCGCAATATTCCAAGAACATATTGCATATCGCATTCGTTCCGTTATACTCGTTTCCATTGTGGTTCAATTGCACAGGGATAGATTTCTGTTTTTTCTTATTGGACATATATGACCAAAAACTCTTCGAATCAGTTGTAATGCTATCTTCTGTTTTTTTAATTCCGACGAGATTGTGAATTTTCTGTCAAAATTCATGAATTCAAGATGGCGGCTCCAAGATGGCGGACGAGTTTTGTGATTATGGTCCGATTTGATTCAAAATTGGTATATGGGAGTTTTCGGGTTCGGAGACTATGCATTTTCTGTCAAAATTCATAAATTCAGGATGACGGCGACGAGTTTTGTGATTAAAGTCCGATTCAATTCAAAATTGGTATATGGGGATTTTTGGGATCGGAGATTATGAATTTTCCGTCAAAATTCATGAATTCAAGATGGTGGCCCCAAGATGGGGGACGATTTTTCTGATTATGGTCATAATTTATTCAAAATTGGGATTTTCAGGTTCGGAGATGATGAATTCTTTGACAAAATCTATAAATTTGAGCTAGCGACTTCAGGATGGCGGACGAGTTTTGTGAATATGGTCAGATTCTATTCAAATTGGTGTATGGTAGTTCTTGGGGTCGGAGATAATGATTTCTTTCAGCTCGAAATTTACAGGGAAGATACCTTGTAATAACGATGCTCTACTGAAAATGAACAGATTAAGGCGAACCAACTAAAAAGGGAAAAATAAAGTAACTAATAAAAAACTTTTTTCGCGCTACAAGCTTTTTGAAATCAAATAATTCAACAAAAAATAATAAAATCATTGTCAGCGATGACTTAAACTTATTTTATACGTTTTAGTACACGGCTTAAATAAAAGCTTGTCTTTAAAAAGGTTTTTCATTAGTTATTTTATTAGTGATATATGCAGTGACTGAATCATGAATATTGAAGGTTGATCGGATCACTCACCATAATCACATCCACTGAATAATTTACAGGGTGCGCAAAAAAGTGTGCTCAGAAATTGAATGAGAAACATTGAAAATATAAATTTTTTCGAATGAAAATTCAATTTTTTCTTCTCATGATTCAATTCTATGATGAAAATTGGCCCTAGTTCTAATTCACCTCCCCGTTCCCAATACCCATAATTTCGGAGATTTTCCATAATAGTAATTAATTCTGCAAATTAACTGCCTGAAATTTTGATTTTTCCAGTAAGCTGTGCATATCGACCGACAAATGAAGTGAAGTTGTTTACTGTCAGATTCATCATCTGAAAAAGTGCAATATGGCTCGTGTTCGGTATAATAATCAAGATTTCATTAATTTATTACTGATTTATGGCGAATGTAATGAACTTTTCACACGATTATGTGATATTACTAAACATGATTATTCCCATTTTCATGGCAACAACACATTCAACTAATAAATATTTTTCACGTCTTCGTTTGACGTCTCTTACAGCTCGTCTCATCATTTCGGGTGGAATAGAGTTGAGGACTGTGCGAAAAATCTCCATTTGTTGTTGGCGTATGAAAATACACTTAATTTTCTATATAATCCCAAATGAAAAAATCCATTGGAGTTAAATCGGGGGATCGCGGTGGCCATAGTTGCGGGCCGTCGGTTCCAAACCATTGGTCTTAAAAAGTTCCATCTAAATAGGTTTTTACCATCTGCCGATTATGCTCCATCATGTTGATACCATATTTTTCTATGGTCGGCTAGCGTCAGCTGTTCCAAATAATCCGTATCGAGATTTCTTAAGGATTTCTAGGTATCTTTCACCTGGTATCTTTCACCCGTAGAACTTATTTTGATTTTCTACATGCTAGGAATGGTAGTTTCAAGTATAATTCACTTATCATATGATTCAGATCATTATACTAATACAGATACTTTATACCAAAACAGATACTTCAACATACCAGTCAAATTGTCATCATGAGAGTGGAGCATTACTATGGCATTGTTTCTAACAGCACAGTAAGCATTGAAATTACACAGTCTTGAAATTGATGTTTCCAAACAGAATGTGGATTCCTGACGCTCCAGTGGTGAGAGTTCCGCCTGTTGAATATTCCATTTTTGGCAAATTTTGCTTCGTTGCTCCATATAATGTCACTTACAAATTGGTCATTTTCGTGATTCTTCATAATGATGAACTCCACAAAGTTTACCCTCCACTCATAGTCGCATAGCTTCAGGCCATGGACTGAATTATGAGAATAAATATGCCATTTGTGTTTTGCCCATATTCTCTGCATGGACATTTTATTCAATTACAAATCTCGTGAAGCACCTTTCAACGGTGCTTCTGGAAAAGCTGCGAAGTGCCCAAGCACTGTTATTTTATTTTCTTTGTTGTCCACCACCGTTTTAGTTCAAATAATGTTCCTCTTGAAGGATTCATATTTCGTAAGGTAGAATATTAATCTTCTTACTTCACTAAATGATTTTCACTAAGCTAGATTTACAGAATCACCTTCTTCAGGTGGAGATAATGCTCAGTGTCGTGATTTTGTAAACCCAGTTTAGTGAAAATCATTTAGTGAAGTGAGCGTCTTTTGTTTACTGTAATATGGATTTTCATTATGTACCGGCCACATAAATTCAAAAAAATATTAATCTTCTGATGATTTCTAGAGATGGGTTCGGTTTTCCTGGGTATCTTGTAGCAAAAGTATCACATCTTCTTGTGAAAACCTTAAATGACAAATGAATTAACGAAATCTTGATTATTATAACCCAACACGAGCCATATTGAACTTTTTCAGATGATGAATCTGACTGTAAACAACTTTAATTAATTTGTCGGTAGATATGCACTAGCTCACTGTTTCAGATGACGAATCTGACAGTAAACAATTTCAGTTATTTTGTCGGTAGCACAACTTTCTAGAAAAATATCAAGACTTCAGACAGTTATTATGCAGAATCAAGTACTCCTGAATTATGAGTTTTGGGTATAGTGAATGAGAACTGGGACTCCTTTCCATAATATAATTGAATCATGAGAAGAAAAAATGGTGTAGGAAAATATTGAGATTTTGACTGTTCCTCATTCACTTTCTGGACCCACTTTTTTGCGCACTCTGTAAATTATTCAGTGGATGTGATTATTGTGAGAGATCCGTTCAACCTTAAATATAAAATTACTCAGTCACTGCATATCACTAAAAATAGTAATCCACACTAAAATGCGTATGTTGGCGTAATAACTCAAAAACGGATCATTTTCTGTAAAGGGTATGATACTCATGTATCATTTGAATCAGAATCATGAGAGGAATCCAAATTTTTTATTAAATAGCAAAGATGACGTCACTCGCGGAGAAACCAGTCATAATAACGAAAATGTTTTAGTTGGAATGTCGATGTTTCCTGCACCACCTCTACAAATTTTCAGAATCACTCTATTTTTAGTTCTCTATATCAGTGCGGATTTTAATAGTCCCCTTCCCTGTTAACTTTTGAACGGTTCGACGTTGAACAATAGAAAAAAAACGTATTGAATCATATCACCGATCCTACTTTCTGAAATGATAGACATTGTGATTGCCCGATAGATGGCGCGGGGGTCACATCAACTTAAAAATTTCAAATAGAATGGGGTTCAAGTGGTACATCGTTGAAAAGATAACTCAATTCTCTTTTCAGCAATCTAGTTGGTTATGAATTTCGTTAATACGTTTTTTCACAATGTGCATTCGAAATGTCCAGTATAACAAAATTCAAAATGTATATTGTGAAAAAAAGAATTGACAAAATTCAAAAAAAATTGATGGTTGGACCCCCTATGCAATTAGAAATTTTTAAGTTGATGTGCTCCCGCGCGCCATCTATCGAGCAATCACAATGTCTTATAGAGTAGTATCGGTGATATCATTCAAAATAGTTTTGGACCCGTTGTTCTGTGTCGAAGCATTCAAGAGTTGAGAGTGAGAGGAGAAGGGGGCAGGCTATAAAAATCCGCACTCGCAATTGTGATTTCGTAGAAAAACCATAGTTAAAAAAAATGGAAATACCTTCTCAACGATGTGCAAATCGACCTCTATGTCTTTCGAAATTTTCAAGTTGATGTGCCGTTCAGAAGTTATCGAAGTAAAGGTATCATTCAGACCCGCACTCATATTCAACATTTCAAATGCATATTGTGATAAAACATTTGAACGAAATTCAAAAAATAGGATGGTTGATAAGAGAATTAAATTATATTTTCAACGACGTGCCACTTGACCCCCATGCTATTTGAAATTTTCAAGTTGATGTGCCCCCCGCGCCATCTATCGGGCAATCACAATGTCTTTCATTTCAAAAAGTAGTATCGGTGATATCATTCAATATGTTCTTTTTTTCATTGTTCTACGTCGAACCGTTCAAAACTTAACAGGGAGGGGGACTATTAAAAGCCGTACTGTATAGATCGCGTTAAAATTATAGTGATATTTGAAAACATGCAGTTTTTGCCTCAAAACTCAGCAGGGCCCAATGAGGAAGTGCATAATCCAGTATAACAATGACAACTTTCTGAGAATTCCTTTAAACGACTGATAAACGAATTCAAACACAAATATATTGAGTGTTTGCGTGATAAACCCAAATAATTGAATGTATTCTGTTATCAAAAACCTATTTATCAGTTTAAATTCGATGTACAAAGGCGGCATATTCTCTTAATCTCTTTTGAATAATCACGAATCTTTGATTTTCTATATATCCCTCACAAGTGTGTGCCAGCGATATCGATATATCAAATATTTACCCAATCGATTAGCCCCAGAGTAGTTATATCTGTCCTTCTCAAGGTTCAATGGGATTTGAAAATATTCATCCTTTTTTCGCAAAATTATCATCATTAAGATTATTTCAGTAAACTTATATTTTATAGGGTGTTCTCCTGTTGGGTACATTCCCCCTTAGGCGCATGCATCAAAATTCACCTGTATTCCCATCAAGTGCACGACCAAAAATTATACCTAATTGACCCCAATTATGTACCTCAATATTTCACATTGAGGGCACTCATTTGAAAGATGTGACAATATTGGGAATTTGTAATAATTTTGGGATTTCCACCCCCTTCTATTTCCTATGGATATATTTTTCAGCTTTTGAGCATCTGTATGATCGACCACTTGGCTACATAAATGATATAAGTATTATCAAAAAAAAAATATAATAAAAGCAGTGACGTACTATGGTATTGTTTGAATCGCAAATGTAGTGGAACTGTAACTAGCGATGCGAATGTATCAACGGTACGAAAAAGGAAGATACACGATCTCTCTGCACCTGATGTTGCTAAAAATGAAGTTGCTGAATGTGTTTCCGAAACCGAGAATAGGTCTTGTGAAGAATTGACACCAATGCTGGAAATCTATCAAGAAGAACTAATGAAATTCAAGGACAAAGGACTGGTTTTGTAATGAATTTTCCCGAATATAAAGTCAACTTTACAATGCAAGACACAAATCTCTTGGAATCGATCTTCTCCCGAAACATCGTCGAGATGTAGTTACCCCATATAAATATGAAGTATAATTTCTCTTGCATGACAATATGTGCGATGAAATAATTTTAATGTTTGTTGAAGACAGTGACCTGTTAGCACAAGGTACGTGATTTTGGCGATGGAATCTTTAGAAGATGTCCCTCAATATTTGACAAGCTTTACACCATTCATATGGATATTGGAAGTTCAAAAGAAAATACTTGCGTAACGCCTGTAGTTTATGCCTTATTACCAAACAGGAAAGGAGAAACACATACATCTTTTTTTAATTTAAAACAAAATTACTAACATTTCAACCTAAGTAGTTTCACGTGGACTATGAAAAAGCTGCCATTAATGTCATGAAACATATTTATTCAAATATAAAAATAAAAGGTTGCTACTTCCACTTTAACCAATCACTATGGAGAAAGATTCAAGATTAGAAGTGCGCCGTGATTGCCGTGATTGCCAGAAGAATGGATTGATGAAGGGCGGCTCAGCATCATGGATTCCTCGCCAACAAGTTATAATATTGTCAAATTCAATGACTACTTCGTAGAAGAATGGCTAGACTCCGACAGATACTGGGTATGTTTTGGAATTCGTTATCGTACTACCAACGTTGTTGGAGGGTGGCACAGCAATCTTAATACAATTTCAAAATCACTTCCAAATATATATGAATTACTACAAGTTTTATACGACGAATCTGTTCATTGCAAAAATTTATTCAGAGGGAAAAAATGGCCATGTCAGCACCAAAAGGACCAAAAAATCCAGCATATGATTGATGCATTTCTGAATAAGAAGCTGAGTATAAACAACAATTTGGAAAGACTTTCTTATGTTGTAAAATATGAGTAAGAAAATAGGTACGAAGTATAAATGTATCATATTATATTAGATTTTGTTGTATTATATTATATACCCATATATATTATTACCAGGCTTTAATTTTATTTGATATTGTATTAATGCCCAATTTCTTAAAATAAACAAAAACAGTTGTAAAGTGAACGAAAAATAGTTCGCTACGATTCATCCAAAAAAAATTGGTTTACAGAACTCACGACACGTGTTTCGCTACCTGTTTGTCCTATGTAAAATGCTGGACACGTAGTTAATATACTTCAGATTTGACAGAATTTTCAATTCGATCTATGGTCAAATCTAAGAAGTTTATCAAATCATTCATTTCAATTTATTTTGTGAATTTTATTGAGCGATGAATGTCATTAATGAAGTCAAAAAATGTTTTCAATTGTCTATCAGTTCCTACAAAGCAACATGAAATGTCGTCTACATATATATACCAATACAATAAGTTTTTTATCACTGGGAGTTATGAAATGTACCTTCGAGATTATCCATGAAAATTTCCGTTGTAAACGGACTAGAAGAATGAAAATTATTATTAAATTTGAAAAAAAAATGTATCAAACAAACTGTAAGTATATCCAATATCTCATCTTTGATCATGACTATTATGATTGTTTCATCTGGTGGTATACTCAGAAAAAGATTTTGAACATCGGAAGAAATGAGTTTGTAATTTTTAGGAAGATGCTTGTTCGCAATTTTATCGATTAATTCATATAAAAAAATATAAAAGCCTTGTAATAATATATATGGGTATTGAAAAGGGAAACATTCTCAATTGAATATTAATAGAAAAATTTTTCTGTGAATTGAAAAATCCACGATTAAAATGAGAATGTTTCCCTTTTCAACATGAATACCCCACAAGAGGTTATCTTGACGATGGAAGATAGTGACTAAAGTTTATCTTTCAGTCGCAGATGATTCCACATCTGATTTTATGAACATCCTGTTTATATTTTCAACAAATCAATATATGGGTATATAATATAATACAACAAAATTTAATATAAGTATTATATAATATATTTACACTTTGTTTAAATTCCTACCTTTTTCTTATTCATAGTATACAACATAGAAAAGTCTTTCTTAATAAATTATATTCTGGATTTTCAAGTCAATATCGTGTTTTTTTTTGTCTTTTTGGTACTGACATGATTATTTTTCCTTTCATGAATTATTTTGTAATGAACTTGTAGTAATTTATATATATATATATATATATATATATATATATATATTATATATATATATTTGGTGTGGATTTGTTTTTTTTTTAATTTTTGTGCCATACTTCAACAACGTTGGTCGTACGATGACATTTCCAAAAGATACCCATATCTTCAGAGTCTAGCCTTTTAAATCATCAATTTGACAATCTTATCACTTTTTGGCGAGGAATCCATAATGCTGAGCCACTCTTCGTCAATACATTGTTCTGAAAAATTTGCCAATGCGGCTCACTTTCTAACATGTTTGCTGATTTTGTCGTCATCTTTGTAATCACTTACCAGTCCAGTTTCTTGAATATTTCTCCATAGTGATTTGTTAAAATGAAAGTTGCAACCTCTTATTTTTATATTTGGGTAAATATTTTTGATTACATCAATCGCTGCTGTTTCATACTCCTTAGGTTGAAATTTTGGTAATTTTGTTTTACATATTTCAAAAAAATATATATATGTTTCTTCTTTCCTGTTTGGTAATAAGGCATAAACTACAGGCGTCACGCAAGTATTTCCTTTGGAACTTCAAATATCCATCCAAGTAGCATTTTAAGTGGACGGAACGTAGCGGCCACGATTCTGGAAAACTTTGAAGTGTTTGGCCACAACCACTGCCACGTAATATTCACGGTTCTATCACGCGGCGGCTACCAAAATGGGGAACACTTTTTTGGTGGCTGCTACGTTCCGATCTACGTTCCTGGATCTCAGATTGCCACATTCCAACCACGTTGTGGTCACCTGGCAAAAACGTGGATATGTAGTGGCCGACACTAGACACGTTAAACAACTGACTGATATGTAGCTCGATCTCTGCTCAGCAACATATTTTTGTGATATATGTTCCTCATTCTTCCATTTTGCCTGATTCATTTCTAACCCCCGACCAACTTCAACATATAAACATACAAACGCGTAAGTAAGTATATTGAATTTGGATACTTCTGATCGGGATAAAATTAAAACGATTGAAAGTTTTATGTGAAATATGGGTGTTGTAGCTCGATTGTGAATACACTTTATTTAAGGAAAACATTATAATTTTGAAAATAACTCGCCTCTGAAATTAGGTACTTAAATCCCCCAAACATTGTTTTATCAATCTTGGTTAGTTGAAACAAATACTTACGTAACAAATTACTACGTTTGATGCAGTGCTGATGACAAATAAATCTTTATTGAATATTTCGATCATTTCTCTAATAATGGCGACCCAGCATATTCCTGTAAATATGGCAGCATTTGCAGAATATAACTTCAAAGTGGCAGAAAGTGTAAATATACCACTCTAAAGCTCCTCCAATCATAAAGTGCCCAGTGGAACTAAATTATTAACTTTTCCACCACTGGGAAGTGGCACCCACGTCGCAGGCCCATGACTTCAAAGTTATAACCTCAAAATTACAATAGGTCTCATACTCTTGAAAGGGGCAAACACGTCGGGCTATTATAACCTGCCACTTCAAAGTTTTAACCTCGAAATTGCGGATACATATTCATTAATTGTTAAAAAAGGACATGTAGCAAGCATAGTGGATTTGTGCAGCTCCAATCAACAATTATCAAGTAACAATTATCAATTAACAAGTAATGAAAACGATGGCATTTATGCAAACAGAATCAACAATTAAAGTATAAATATTGAGCAGGAGCACAAGTCAGAGATCCAATCTATTTAAATTGTCTATTAATGCATAACCCATTTCATATTGAATGTATATCATTCACATTTCACGTAACAGATAAAACGAACTTTTTGTAAGCCACAATAAAATAATTTGAGAAAAGTAAGGTTAGTTTTCGTCACCGCACGGACCAATTCATGGTCACTTCAGAATCAAGGAAAATTGTCTGTTGAAAACGCATAACCCATTTCATATTGAATAAAATCATTCATGTTTCACGTAACAGGTGAAAACTTTTTGTGAACCACAATAAAATAATTTGAGAAAACTTAGGTTAGCTTTCGCCATCGCGCGGAATGGTGAATTTTGAAGGTTATCACTTATGGAGATAGCAAGAACGTGGCAACCATCACCACATATCACAATCAAGTGCCTGCCACATTGAAGGCTTTATGGAAGTTACCAAAACGTCACCGAAACTATCATACTCTCTTGAAAGTGACTGAGACTTCTAAGTGATATTTAAGTGGTACAAGATGGTTACCGCAACGGTTATTTTCCACTTTTGAGTTTCAAAACCTTCAAAGTGATTTGCTCAGTGGCCATAATGTTTCAGACACCTCAAATGACACTAATAAGTTATAGAACTGTGAAGTGGCTACCATAGATGGGAATTACGTGACTACAACCATACACATATAAAATTTTTGTTATTCTTACTGTATAGTGGTAGATTTAGTGGTGATTACGTGATAACCACCGAGTCGAAGTTGCAGTATCAGTTTCTGTCACTATAATGCTGATTGGGGTATGGCGTAAAGCTGGTCAAATATTGAGGGACATCTATTAAAGATTCCATCGCCAAAATCGCTTAGCTTGTGCTAACATGTCACTGTCTTCAACACATATTAAAATTCTTTCATCGCATATATTGTTATGCAAGAAAATTTATTCTTCATATTTCTCTGGAATAACTACATTTCGACGATGTGTCGGGAGGAAATCGATTCCAAGAGATTTGTCTTGGATTGTGAAGTTGACTTTTCATTCGAGAAAAATCTGGAATTTCTGTTATCAAATCCAGTCCTTTGTCCTTGGCTTTTATCAGTTCTCCTTGATACATTTTCAGCATTGGTGTAAATTTTTCGCGGAACCCCTTTCTTGGCTTCATAAACAGCAGGTGCACAGAGATCATATATCTTCCTTTTTCGTATCGCTGATACCTTTGCATCGATAGTTGCAGTTCCACTACATTTGCGATTTACACAATACACATAGTACCTCACTGCTTTTATAAATCTAAGATAATTATATCCTAAATCCAGCAAAAGAGGTTTTCCCTTTCTCGATTGAATTATTTGGAGCTCCATTCTATGTTTCAAAACATAAGTGGTCGATCATACAGATGCTCCAAAACTTAAAACTGTAACAAAACTGGCACCTAGGAAATATCCTCAAACCGGTAAGCTTAGAAGTTCCTAATATTCGTAAGTGAGCAATAATAGAGGATTTTTGAAAATTCATATCCTAAGGGGGTAAAATAGGGGGATGCAGACACGTTACCTGAAAATAATTTTGTGTAATTCTATACTTTTATTATAGTTGTATAATTTCATAATTATTTGGATACCGATGGGAAATCTCATCGGACACACAACTAGAAAATAATAATGTAATTCGACACTTTACCCACATTCCAATAATTTAATTTATATTTCATACAAAAATGATCAATATTAAAAAATATCCATATCTGATCTCGTGCCTACTCCTAAATTTGCCGAGCACCTAATCTTCCAATTATATCAGACTACTGATATTCAACCTAGAGATATGCAAACAGATAAGGAGGTTTAATCCGATCGTTTAATGCGGAAAACAAAAAAACATCATGCACAATAATTACTCGAAATGACCGGTGAGAACCGGTGACGTTTTTCATGTGTGACGCCCGGAAGAGTGGTGTGTATACTTTCCACCTGTTCCTGATAGTAAAACCGTCCCTTCTAAACTCTAAAACGGTTACTTAATCCCAATAAAAATATTGTGCCGTGTTCTGTTCTTCAGGATGAATGAGTGATACAATGGAAAATAATACCATGCATAACACCAAATAAAACTCACAAACTTCAAAAAAGGATTCAATTTGATACAAACAGGATTTTTCAACTTGCTGTTGGATTAGAATCTTAAAATTTGGTATGCTTTCATAATCCATCATGTCCGTTCTACATGAACTATTTTCAGTCCTACAGCTATACAGGGTATGCCAAAAGTCGGTATCAAGTCTCTTATTTTGAATGGAAACCTCCATGTTTTCACAGGGTTCGATTGACCCTCTAATTTTGAGTTTCGACAACCTGAGTTATGTTAACTTATCCATCACAGTTTTTAAAATATGCCGATTCTTCTGAAATAAAATTACCGACGTAGTAGTTTACGAAAAAATGTGTATCTCGCAAATCGTTCAAGATGAGGAAACGAATTTTGTGGAACAGTTAGTTGTCCAGGTTAACTCATGGTTTTCCATCGATAGTCCCATTTTGTACCATGTGAGCGTGAAAAATAATTTTTTTCGAATGGCACCAATTATTATTTTGACACAATTCGAAAGAAAATTCGATTCTAAGGTGAGTTTTTCACGCATTCACCATACCTTACTTCAACTTCTATCGAGTTATTCACTCAAAATCAAGATATATTGCCAAGATATTTTTCGCTTTCTCAAGCATGCCGTGGAAACAGACGTCAATTGCAATTAAGAAGGTGATATTCTGTCAAAGTGTGCTGATTCTTAGATAAAATTGATTCGGAAATGGAAAAAGTTCTCATGATTGAGAAATAATTTGCAAGTTTTTGGGAAAGTGGCCACACCCATTACGAGAGGGATTTTCATACTGCAATACAAACCATTCTACACCGTCATAATTAACATCCCTTTTCAATCACGAGACTGCAAAAATTACACCCGTAGGGTGAACTTTGACGAGTATTTATAACTCAAAATACAAGAGCATGACGGAATCTTAGAAAGCATGATTTGGGCTGATGAGGCAAGCAAAGTTCTGTCAGCAGAGAGCTTCCGAATATCCACATATAGTGCTCGAAGTAGAAAATCAGGTACAATTTCGAATAAATGTGTTTTGTTTGGTAATGAACCGAGAGGTGCACTATTTTATGTACGATGGAAATTTGAATAGTGGAAGATCCTTAGAAATTCTACAAAACGTGGTAGAAACATTTCGTGGAAATTGGCCACTGGTTTGTGGTGCACGTTCATGCTACCAGATGGGGCACCACTGCACAATACAAGAACTGTGGCTACCAAGTTTACATCCTTGTTCGATCACCGTTGGTGGGGAAATCGAGGACCATTTTTGTGGCTTGCAAGAACTCCATATCCTACCCCTTTAGACTCTAATATAAAAATATCGCGTCACTTAACATACACGGTGAATCAGAATACGACCCATAGACTTGCTGACCCCCATAAACCTAGCAGAACCATTTGCGAATTTAGAATTTCCAATTATGCCCTAATTTGTCGCTAATTTATTACCATAATTATAAATTTGTCGCTCGTTTAAAAAAAAGGAATTTTTTGGAAAATACTAATACTACCATAATTTGTCGCTTATTTATCGCTCATTAATTACCACTTCGAAGAATTTGTCGCTCATCTTTTTTTTATTATTTATGGTTCTGCTAGGTTTATATAAAGCTAGCAGAATCACTTCCTATCTATCTAATTATGAGAGAAAAACGAATAATCCATAATTTGTCACCAATTTGTACCACAATAAGAAATTGGTCGTTCATCTTTTTTTGGGAAAAATGGATGCATATTGTTGAGTATTCACTTAATAATCTCCCCTTTTTTATAGCGGGTTTTGCCACGGGTCTTGTTACTGATTCTAAGATGAAACTATAGCAGATTAATCTACTTCGAATATACAAATATTCGCCTCACATACAGGGTGAACCAATACATTTGAAACAAGTTTTCTTTTTGATTCGTCGATTACTCTTTGGTACAGTAATACACCTACTTAGGTAATACCTACCTATATATAGATAATTGAACTATGTTTCGATATACATATAGTCAGCATTCTCCACCTTCTATGTGTCCATCCTATTTTCACAATTTTGTTAAAATGCACAATAATTTAATGATGAATGCGTCCATCTTTTCAATTAAACGACGATACAATTTTCAATCAAATGCCAAATGTATCAAATGTTAACATTGGAAGTGGACTTGGGTCTGATCGAGATGCTATAGCAATGTCGCTCGGCGTTTTGAAAATTACATGTATTCGGCCAGCGAGCGAAAAATCGTGGACGACAGAGCGACAAAAAATTAATTCAAACAAGTAAAACAAATTTAAGCGGCCATACTAACACAAAACATGAGCTATATCGCTTAGCGAGTAAACGTGCGCTCTTAATTCAACGTTGTTTGATTTGTGAGCGATATTTAATTAATATCGCCATCACCACGTCATGTGCTGAGGACATTGTGATATCAGAAGTTCAAAGTAGGCATGTTCTGTGGCAAGACACAAATAAACACTTCTAGACCAATCAATAGAGATTTTTTCGTGACAAAAATACTACCAGGAAACCGACTGTGCCATCATACGTAATACTATCCGTAGTTATATCCTGTTATGTTTTCTACTCGCAACTATAATTGCTCAATTTGTTATAAACATTTAAGTGTAGAAAATCGTGTTTTTTTTTGTTTTTTGCTTGTAACATGAAAACTAATCTCGATGCTCTCAATGGACGAATTGTAGAGAATCCAAATGCAAAAAAATTTACCCTAGCACTACTCGATTGGATCAATATTAACGGAGAAGAACCTAAAAATTTTTTTTCAAAAATTCATAACACAGAGACTCTTCAAGTTGTAGTGCAGGTACTCCGAGACATGGTAGTGAATCATATATATTTTATGCGTGAGAATCTCTTCATTAGTTTTTGCATAATTGCAATTTGAATTTTCCAATGCTCTTTACTGGAGCATTCCTGGATGCGTCATAGGTGGTCTGATTTTAATTTTTCAAAAAGGCTTTGAAAGTAGACAAAACGTCTATACTCATTTTGCGTTGAAATGCTGCGAAATGGGCGAAAACGGGCGAGCGCATGAAACCGGTTGAGTAGTGGGGGTAGAGCAGTAGACGCGGGAAAGCATATATTATGTAATACAAGCGCACTGCACCAAGTTATGAATCTACTGCTTTCATGCGTTCGCCCGTTTTCAGTCTTGTTTGCAAGTATTTCTCACCTATTTCGCAGCATTTTAACGCAAAACGAGAATAGACATTTTGTAGTACTTCACTTCTACTTTCGGAATCTTTCTGGAAAATTGACCCATCCAGGCTTGTTGCTCCAGTAAAGTGCATTAAAAAAAGCAAATTGCAATTAATCAAGAACTAGTGAACCGACAGCGTCTGAGTTTCATATCAATCACTACTATATCGCGGATAGCCTGCGCTACAATTAAAAATATGGCGGTGTTATGAATTTTTGGAAAACAACGCTGATTTTTCCGTTTTTTCCGGTTTTTCTCAATCAATAATGAACCAATCGAGTCGTGCTAGGGTTAATTTTTTTCGCATTTTGATTCTCTACAATTCTTCCATTGAGAGCATCGAGATCACTCCATCGATGTAAAGAAGTGAAGAAATATCAACCGAATACTCAACAATATGCATCCATATAGCAAATTACATTGTTTATTATCGCATATTATCAATAACTTTTTATAACGCTTCATTATCAAATGAAATGGCCCCATTTCAATTTAGTGCCTTTCTAACTATTTAACTAGTATTTATGAAATGAAAATAAACTGGCAACACTGCGGGAATACCATATATTAACACAATGCTATCGGACAGAGACACGCTGCTGACTGAATAATCAACCCAGTGCATAAGTAAAATATTTATGAAAATTTTAGATTGCTTCAATAAAAATGTTCTTTAAATTTTTTGTGTCGTTAAGTTTTATACAACAGTCCATATTTCGATTAGCGACAAATCAGGGAAATTTACTGTATCATGCCTAGTTGCTTGTTAGAGAACTAATAGGTATAAACTATACGTTTGATATCCTTTAGTTGATATTGAGTTTTTTTGATAAAATATTGTTTTTTTACAAAAAAAGATGAGCGACAAATTGGCGACAAATTATGGACTATTCGATTTTTTTCATAATTAGATGAATAGGAAGTGATTCTGCCAGCGGAACCATGGATTTTTTTTTAAAACGATGAGGAACAAATTTATAATTGTGGTAATAAATTAGCGATTGATTATGGCATAATTGGAAATTCAAAATTCGCAAATGGTTCTGCTAGGTTTATGGGGGTGACTTTCTGTTGTGCCTTTTTTTTTTTAAGAAATCCTTTAGAGGTTCTTTACGCATTTTTGTATCATGTACTGAAGGTTGAAGCCCATTGTTTCGTCATTCTCCAGTCGCAAGTCTGCATGATTATATTTGAAGCATGGAAAGGTACGAAGCTGACTAGTTAGGTACAAAACTAGGGATATTGGGGTAAGCAGCAATAAAAAAGTAAAGTCTAAGGTTTATCCAAGCTTTCGGAAATGTTTATTTCCACCATCAGGGAGACTACAATAGATGAAAAACTCCAATACTGACAGCTTTGTTGAGGTTGATTTCAATGATGTTAAACATATCCATCTAACATAGTGATACAAAAGAAAAACACGTAGATCAAGGAATAAAACAAAGTTAAAAGTTAATACAACCACATTAGCATTGTTTAAAATTATATAATTATAAATGTGTACTCTATATGGTGTGACAAGCGAAACTGACCGGTTAGGAATAAATCCCGCAATTACATTTTGGCTAACGACACCTGACTGGTGTCACTTGGAAATAGTTACAGTGGTGCCATCTGTTAGATTGGTACCAACTCATGTTTACCAGGTGGCGGTAATGTTACAAAGAACTATTATTTGATATTACATTGTTGTCAATTTTGATTGATATCTAAGGACAATAAAAAAAATAGATTTCACTCAAATGGTTAATATCTGTTTTTTATTTATACAATTGTTTTCTTGGGAAATGAAAGCCATTTCTAAGTGTTCTCTCAGACGTATGTGACTCTGTTGCTAGCACTTTCACTGAATCGTAATTCATCTAATGGTCAAATTTATTCACATGTTCTGCCAGAGCACATCTTTAAGGATGCAATCTGCAGTCCAATATATTGTTTATTACAACCATGACAAGGAATACTATGAATTACATTTAATATTGAAAGTAATGGAGTTTTATCTTTAATTTTAGAATGAATTGATCTGATTGTTAAAACTGTTTTATATGATATTTCAAGTTTTTCAGGATTGTGAAATAATCTGGAGAGTTTAGGAGTGATCTCTCTTATATATGATGAAAAAGTGACAAAAGGGTGAGTAGGGGTAGTGTTAGATTCATTGTTGTTTGAGACAATGTTCTAGTTATTACTGTTCAAGGCTAGTACTTCTAAGTGAGACGAAGTATTATATAGAATGTCATTAAGTAAAGTTTTTGGTTATGAATTTTCTAAGAAAAGGTTAGAGAGTATGTTTGAATTCTGTTTATGAAAAAAAAACTCAGAATTCCAGAAATACTTTTCATATTGTAAAAGTTACCCAAAAAATTATAAAAAATTTATTTAAATTTTGTTTTGGAATATAAACGTTTCGAATTGTTTATATCAATTTCACAATAATAGAGTCGTGAAATTCTTGTTCATATGTTAAATTTTACAGAATTAATAGTCATCAACAGTAGTCCCAAAAGTACCTAAACTGACGTATTAATGGCGGTTGTTGTTTAAAAAGAATGACTATGGTAGAAAGCACCAACCTTATAAAGCATAAGTTTGAAGTTTGACGACGCTGCGTTATTTAGTATTTGTTTGGCAGTCATCAATATTGAAGAAATTGATTATCGTTATGTGATATAATACTTTCATTTGAAAAGCCTCAGTCCAACCAAAATCGGAGCTAGATTCTTCTCTAGGTGAGTCTGCTCCTTCGTTTTCAACATTAAAATATTGGGTGACACAGTTTTTTTTTTTTTATGTTCTGGTTCCCACGAAAAGGGATATCCTGTAATGTTCAGAGAACATCGTGGGGACCAAGGGAAAGAAGGTAGGAGTTGGTGTTTTTCTTAAATTTCTGGAGGTTGTATGCCTCGGGGAACACCTTCCTAGGCAATGAGTTCCAAAGCCTCGCTGTTCGTTGGATGAACGAGTCTTTGGAAAGTGATGTTCTGCAGGTCTCCAAAGTGACCACGAAGGGGTGTGATGACTGAACTTGACGGGTTAATCTCGAAGAGACTGCCAAAGCAGGAACGATTTTTGATATTTCAGAAGAGCATCGCCCATGAAAATATCTATAAAATAGAGACAAATCGCCAACTTTTCTACGGTGTTCCAGACAAGTGAGCGAGTTTGTAAGCGAGGCATCACCGACGAGACGAATTGCTCTTTTTTGGACAGAATCCAATAGCCTCAGGATATGTTTAGGTGCCGCGCTCCAAATATGGGAACAGTATTCCAGGACAGGTCGGATCTGTGCCTTATAGATCATAAGCAGCTGAGTGGGGGTGAAATAGTTCTTGGCACGAAACAAAAAACCAAGTTTTTGGGATGCACTTTTGGCAATGGACCTCACGTGATTTTCCCAGGAAAGGTTATTGCTGATAGTAATACCAAGCATCGATATGGATGACTTCAGTGGTATGGTTGCTCCTGACAAAGTAATGTTAGGCACAGTGAGATCGGCTTTTCTAGAGAAAAGACATGCTTGCGTTTCGTTTGCATTGAATTCTACCAAGTTATTAGATCCCCACTCGAGAATTGTTGCTAAGTCCATATTCATATTATTAACATTTCTTTCTCGTTCATTTCTGGTTTCACGGGCTGATATAGGGGCCCTGGAAGAGAAAGCGGTATGGAGGGTACTATCATCGGCAAAGCTGTGTACTGGACATGAAGTTGCTTTCAACAGGGCGTTGATGTGAAGTAGAAATAGTGTTGGTGCGAGAATAGATCCTTGCGGAACACCAGCATTTATGAGTAGAGTGTCAGATGAAACTCCATCGACCACTACATGGAGAGACCTGTTTGAGAGAAAACTAGCAAGCAGAGAACACAGCTGAGGGGGCAAGCCATAAGACGGAAGCTTGGCGAGGAGTCCCTGGTGCCAAACTCGATCGAACGCCTTGGAGATATCTAATGCCACAGCTAAAGTTTCTCCATACTTTTCAATAGATAGCTGCCATATATGTGAGACGTAAGCGAGCAGGTCACCAGTTGATCTCTGATGGTGGAAGCCATATTGCCTATCGTTGACAATTCCTGAGTCTTCCAGATATTTCATGAGCTCGATGTTGATGGCTTTTTCCATGACCTTTGAAATAATAGATAGCGGTGCGATAGGTCTGTAGTTGCTAGGTAGGGCCTTTTTGCCTTTTTTAGGGATGGCTTGCAATTTTGCTGTGGAAATACCCCCAAATTGTAAGAGTGGTTGAACAACTTGCAAAGAACAGGTGTTAGTTCGGGGGCACATTTCTTGAGAACAATCGGCGGGATTCCGTCAGATCCACAGGCTTTGTTGGTGTTGAGACCCAGCAAAATCTTTCTGATAGTACGTTGGCGAAAGGTGATCTCGGCATGTGACTGTCAATAGGTGTAATGTTCGGGGTTGTTTTCCCGATGAATCCAGATGGAATTTCCAGCAAATAGGTGCGCAAAGATATTGGCTTTTCCTGGGCAGTCGTTGCTAGTGTTCCATCTTCTTTGGTTAGAGGAGGAAATGAGCTGGAAGTGAAGTTTCTTCCCACAGCTTTGGCGAAAGACCAAAATGAACGGGATCCGTTAGGACATTCAGCAAGTTTTGATCTTATTTTGGCATTGTGGGCATCTTTTGAGCATTCTATTGTCTCTTTGCATATGCCTCTAGCCTCGACATATGCTGCTCTGGTCTCAGGGCCCGGATTTTTTAGCCATCGATGGTATGCTGCCTGTTTGGAAGCCACAGCTCTAGAGCAGTTTCTGTTAAACCAGGTCTTATCGGATGATGTTCTTCTTTCGGTATTCGGTATGTAAGTTTGCATCCCCAACATGATGATTTCAGAAATTGTCTCAGCACATCGTGTTGGATCTACTGAAGAGAAACAAACTCTCTTCCATGGAAACGCTGAGAAAAACATACGAAGACCTTCCCAGTCGGCCGAATTGTAATGCCACATGAGACGGGGTGGTATTGTGCAGCTCGATGGTAAATGGAAAGAGCATGTTGTGGAGATGAGGGTGTGATCAGAGTTTCCAAGTGGGGCACAAACTTCTATTCTATACGGGTCAGGATTGGTGGTGAGAAAAAGATCTAGTGTATTGGCAGACTGGTTGTTGACATCAGGGATGCGGGTTGGTAGCTCGACCAGTTGTTCTAGACCATGAGTGATGGCGTAGGCCTCGGCTTGACGACCCGCATCATCTGTTTTGTTAGAGAATTTGAGCCAGGCAGCGTTATGTACATTAAAGTCTCCCATGATTATGGTTTCAGCTGTTGGATGGTTCTCCTGAATGTAGTCCAGTTTGAGTGGTAAAAACTCAAAGAGGTCATTATATAAAGGTTCATTAGGTGATAGGTAAAGGCAGCAGAGGAACTTAGTCAGTTTGGTATCAGATAGCTTGAACCACATCACATCAAAGTCTTTCGGTTCCAAACTCCCTTCACGCTAGCATGAAAGGTTAGCCTTAGCGTAGAGGCAGACTCCACCTTTGAACCTGAATCGAGAATGGAGTTCGTAACCAGGACAAAGCATATGGACCTTGTTGGTGGACGAGTTTACTTGTGTTTCTGTTAGAGCCAGAATATCCGGTTTTTTCGTCTGTAGGTGATGGTGGACGTGATTGATGTTCTTGAAGTTGAAGTTGAAACAAAGGCGTAGAAGCTGTCAATACGAACATCGCAGTGGTCGACCAAATGAAGTGCCAGGATATGAAAGAAATGGTGAAGAAAAATTCACAAAATGGTATTGAATGACCGTCAACCGTGGGCGAGCTAGCATATATGATAGGCTTTTCAAAAAGTACTGTACATCGCATATAGACATAAGAAAGCTGTGCGCAAGATGGAAGCCGTAATTCCTAACAATAAAACAAGAATAGCATCGTGGAGATGTATCAATGGAGTGTTTGGCAGAGTTCCACAGCAATAAAACTGAGTTTTTGCGTTGATTCATCAGCATGGATGAAACATAGATATTCCAATAGCCGGGTGGGTACCATCTTTCTTGAAAGAGAGATATTTCATAAAGCGTCTATGGACTCGTTCAAGACTATCCACGTGAACATTATGATATGGACACCAGATGACAGATGCATACTCTGTTTTGAATTGAACGTAAGAATTATACAACAGGTCCCAAGACAGAACCTTGGGGAACGCCTGTTGGTGGAGCGAATATCGCGGAATTTGAAGATAAGAATTGAAAAAGGTATTGAAGTTCCCTGAAAAGCCGAGGGCATTTAATTTACTGAGTAATATCATGATCAATCTTATCGAAGGCCTTGGAGAAGTCCGTATATATGAAATCGACTTGAGAATTATTATCGAGTGTGTTGGTTATGTACTGGGTAGTGAAGAAGAGATTGGTGGCAGTCAACCCACCTTTGAAAGAGCCATGTTGAAACTAGAATAATTGATTGAAAGTGGTTTATTCAGCAGAATTTCAAAAGATTTGAGAAACCAGAAACTATTGTAATTGGCAGATAGTTACCAACGTCATATTATTCACCTTTTTGAGAATTGGTATCAACTTAGATCGTCTCAAAACATCAGGGAACTGCTATTTCAATCATAGGTTGAAAAGTAATGTCAAAGGTTCAACGAAGACGGAGGCACAGTCATGAATAAAAATGGCAGGTACTTTATCAGGTCCCATTGAAGTTTTTGACTTGATTTTTTTGGGAGCCTCAAAAACTTCACTTTCAGAGAATTTGGTGATAATTGAAGCATCATCATTCGACAAGTTTACAGAAGTATTGTTTCGAATGGTTTGACCAGGTGTAGCGAAGAAGGAATTATGAAAATACTCTGCAAATGCATTTGCTATACTTACGGGAGCATTATGTTCGATACCATTATAGACCATTGTTGAAAGTAGAGAAGACGACGTTTTTGTAAGAAATGACCAAATTTTTCGGGGTCAGTTTTGATTTGGTGTTCGATATTTCGCAGTACAGTTGATAAATTCAATTTCGGACTTCACTTCTCTTCTGATCGTTTGGGATTCAATTAATGCAAGCTGATCTTGAAATCCTTTGTGTCTGCTTCGAACTTTTCGCTTACGTTTAAGTTTTTTTATTATACTTGTTTTATTCCAGGGCGGAGAGTCTCCTTTACAGGCCTTAACTTGTGGCACAAGAGACTTGATAATTCCATTCAGCTTGAGATTTCCACATCCAAATGACATACATTCTTAAAAAAATCCCAATCAGTATCAGCAATTTTTTTGTAGATTTCCGGAAGATTTGTTTTTTTAGTTGTAATACACCAAGTTAGTTTTATTTTTGGTATTACGACTCTTACCGATTACACATCATACACTACAGGATTTGGCTCGTAGGCTACGTAATGAAACCCTTCTCAACCTTGGTGTACAATATACTATTCTTTACTTTTATTTGGGAGTTCATTATATCCACCACAGAACTTACTGTCCACAAATTCATACTATTTGTTAAAACGAAACGAGGTAATCCAATTAAAAATTTACTATGGGTTTCTTTTAGACAAGGCTGGTAGAAAACCGCCGAATAATCTAGAAGAATTTTCTGAAGTTTTCCATACATTTATAATGTCCTATTTCCATGTGGTATGATCCTAACATTCATAATAGGAGTGTTTAATCATTCTGGAGTGTTGAATGATTCGCATAGGCAAACAAATTCCTATCATAGTGTAATGGATTTGTTAGGAAAACTGATTGGTCAGTGATGAGATACCCGAAGTGATTGTTTTGTTTGTTTTTATCATCACACGGCAGATAGTTTTCAACCTCATATTTATCACCTTTTTTAGAATTGGTATCAGCTTAGACCGTCTCAAAACATCAGGGAACTGCTGGTATTTCAATCATAGGTTGAAAAGTAATGTCAAAGGTTCAACGAATCATTGGAATAATTCAATGAGTGTAGCATAGTTTTTTTATTACTGTACAAATTATTGATTGACAATAAAACATTGTGGCATTAGTTTTGAATTTATTTTTGAAATAAATGTATTTAGGCCTTAAACAGGGCAACTGAATGCTGATATCTTGAATTCTTTTCTAGAAACTTCTCTCAATTAATATCTAACTAGTAAATAGTTTTTAATAAACAGGTGAGATGTGGTGTATATTAATCAACGTCTTGAAATGGCCATAAAAATATATCTTCAAAATAATTATAATATAATAATATATGATATTACTGATACGACAGATATGATACGACAATTGATGCAGTTTTTTCAAGAAATTTAGGGAATTTACAAAGCAGAGTTTATGTTTTCCATATTAAGTTATCATAAACCTCTAATTCTATATTTAAATTCTAATAGTAATTTAATTAATGTACTTGTAATGCTGGATATAAATAAGTGTATAAAAATGTGGAAATGAATTTTTTCTTCGAATATCATACACTATATATATATATATATATACAGTGCTAGTCAAAAGTCCCCTCCCCCCCTCGTATCTTTTGAACGGGTATACTTATAATAATGAAATTTGGAGGGTGGAAATAAACGGATGTAGGCTTCTCAACTGGTCATAACAGGTGACGCAATAGTCATAAATGACGTCACAAGGCCACTGTGACCAATAATTTTAAATGGGACCCTATGGCAAGTGACAGCTCGTTTGAAAGGTATTGAAAATACCTATTCAGTCAAACCAATTTTGTTTGGGTTTCGGCTGATTTTGATTGATAAATTGAAGAAATACGAAAATTATAGTTTCGCATTTAATTAATAAAGATTTAAGAACCAGTTCTTATAATAAGTGTTCAAAATGTGCTCCATCTACTTCCTGGCAGTAATGCATCCTATTGCTAAACTCTTGTCGTACTCGTCCCAGTGTGTCAGCGGAAATTGCCCTACATTCTTCAACAATTCGTTGTTTCAGAATGGCAATACTGTCAGGTGCTGTAGCGTAAACCTTAGATTTCAAGTACCCTCATAGAAAAAAATCTAATGGTGTAAGGTCCGGTGACCGAGCTGGCCATTCGATCGAACCTCGTCGTCCAATCCATCTACCACGATATTCTTCATCTAGGTAACGTCTTACTGCACCGTAATAGTGTGCAGGAGCACCATCTTGTTGAAACGTTATTTCCAAGTTGTCGAATTCATCTGGATTATCTTCTAGAATTTCAAGAATTAACGCCTCAATATCATTTTGTAACATCTCCAGATACAATTCACCGGTTAAGTTAGCATTGAGAAAAGAGGCCCAACTATGTGGTTTCCCAAAATACCTGCCCAAACATTTACTTTTCTGGAAATTGAGTATGTTTTTCACGAAAGATTGAGGATTTGTGTCACTCCAATACCTCACATTTTGAGTGTTAACATTCCATTGAGAAAGAAAGTACTTTCGTCACTAAAACAAATTGTCTGTATGTAGCCTGGTTGTTGGTTCATTTTATTGGACATAGTTTCACAGAATTCTAGTCTTCGGTCGGGGTCATCATCTGAAAGTTGGTGCACCATTTTTAATTTGTATGGATAAAATTTGTTTTAGCCAACACCCTATGTACTGTCCTTTGACTGACTTCACAGATAGACGCAACTTGGGCTGTGGAAGAAGTAGGGTTTACTACCATTTCTCCAATTATGTCAATTTTTTTGTCATCACTAATTGTTGGTCGACCAGATCGTTTGGCATCTTGAACACTACCTGATGCTTCAAACTTCCGAAGAAGCTCCCTCAAATAAACCCTCGATATAGGGCGATCGGGGTACCTCTCATTAAACAGTCGTTCCGCTGCATGGAAATTGTTTCTACATTCACCAATTATTAAGATAGCTGCTACTTTGTCGGCTACAGTACGTACCATTTTGCCTATGTAAACACTTAAACGTCTCGTTAAACAATAGCTTAGGTAAATTTTCAAGGTATAAACACTTTTGACAAGTAGAGAATTCAAAAACGTCAACCTTTTTGACAATTAACCAGAGGCGTACTTTAAAATCTTTATTAATTAAATGCGAAACTATAATTTTCGTATTTCTTCAATTTATCAATCAAAATCAGCCGAAACCCAAACAAAATTGGTGTGACTGAATAGGTATTTTCAATACCTTTCAAACGAGCTGTCACTTGCCATAGGGTCCCATTTAAAATTATTGGTCACAGTGGCCTTGTGACGTCATTTATGACTATTGCGTCACCTGTTATGACCAGTTGAGAAGCCTACATCCGTTTATTTCCACCCTCCAAATTTCATTATTATAAGTATACCCGTTCAAAAGATACGAGGGGGGGAGGGGACTTTTGACTAGCACTGTATATATATATATATCGTGAAATCACTAATAATAACCATTCATAACATACCTAGTATCCCAAAAAGTATACAACGAATGTTATCAACAATAATAGATAATCATCATTTCATGAGTGGAGAATTCGTTAGAAGTATACGATAATGAATCATTATTCTTGTTTTCGCTTAACTTATCTGCAGAATATTTCATCTAAAGAAATCGATGTACCTATAATTATTGCAGATGAAAGAGAAATCGAAACAAATGCGAGGATTTTTCACTTTGACAGTCAATCTGCTGATTGAAACCAACGTAATCACGAAAAATATAGAACGTCGACAGAAAATTTAATTCTGTAATTGAAGTATTAATTGTAAAGAGATAATTTTGGAGAAATTTGTGAACAAATTCCAATTTCTCGGAAAATATATTACTTATTCATGTAACAATACTCAGTACTCAATATGTACCAACTAATGTTAAGGGTGATTTCAGAAAAACTAGTTATAAATAGGAATTGGGAATTTCAAACATTCATTCTACGTTCGAAAATAAACTTTTGTTCTAAGTTAACTACAGCTAAGTGTGATAACAAATCTTATCTATGATTCTACATTTAGTCCACTATGTGGAGGTTTTTGCCATACAAAAGGTGGGGTAGAAACTATTTTGATATTTGTTATGTTTCCGAGCCTGATGAAGCCGCCCTCTATATTTTCAAATTGGAATAGGGGTCGTGTAGTTTTTTTTCCTGCTCATTCCTTTGTTTAATCCATCCGACCTACCAATTAATATCAATAATTTATGGGAAGGTCACACTTCTCTCGCACAGGGATCGTTCAGGGCATTTTTCCAAGGACGTATACAAGATGGACTACGGTTGAGTTAGGTATGTAACACGGTCGTGTAGCTGAAATCTGAAACCAGCTCGATGATGCTATTATAAATTAACTCCCCCCGACCTAAACAAAAAAAGAAATGCCGAGCAATCATTTCCAAAAACTATTCCCCTCATCAGATTGTGAACCAATCAAATAGCCAAAATTGTCTACAGAGAACCAAATCAGATCAGTTTTTCATCATTATTTTTGAAACAATGTCTCACAGAGAACCAATCAGGTCGGTTTTAGATTAATGTCTTCTCGCTGTTTTATACTGACTATTTCCCTCATTATTTTTGGGCCAATCAAATGGCCGAAATTTCAAACAGAGAACCAATCAGATCAGTTTCACAGTGATAAAACGTCTTCTCGCTGTTTTATATTGATAAAACCACAGTCTATTCGATATTGGATAAAAGCACACTAAGATCCTGTCAAAATTATATGTCAACGCATTCAATTCCTATATAGGGCAACAGGAAATGCAAAAATGATTGAATAAGGGATTTTTAACTCACTATTACAGTGATTTGATATTTTAATTGAAATATACCTTTTTCAGCATGTTAAATGAAAGCCTCAGGTTTTCAAGTGAGACAATGAATAATTGAATTGCGTTATTTTCATAATATCCAGAACAGATCTCATGGAGTAGTGGTCAGCGTATCAGTCTCTCACGAGAGAGTTTCGGGTTCGATTCCAATTCAAGGAGCATTTTTTTCAATCGGTTTCAGATACAAACATATTTGATTTGATAGTGAACTATGTATATATATATATATATATATATATATATATATATATATATATATATATATATATATATCGTGAAATCACTAATAATAACCATTCATAACATACCTAGTATCCCAAAAAGTATACAACAAATGTTATCAACAATAATAGATAATCATCATTTCATGAGTGGAGAATTCGTTAGAAGTATACGATAATGAATCATTATTCTTGTTTTCGCTTAACTTATCTGCAGAATATTTTATCTGAAGAAATCAATGTACCTATAATAATTGCAGATGAAAGAGAAATCGAAACAAATGCGAGGATTTTTCACTTTGACAGTCAATCTGCTGATTGAAACCAACATAATCACGAAAAATATAGAACGTCGACAGAAAATTTAATTCTGTAATTGAAGTATTAATTGTAAAGAGATAATTTTGGAGAAATTTGTGAACAAATTCCAATTTCTCGGAAAATATATTACTTATTCATGTAACAATACTTAGTACTCAATATGTACCAACTAATGTTAAGGGTGATTTCAGAAAAACTAGTTATAAATAGGAATTGGGAATTTCAAACATTCATTCTACGTTCGAAAATAAACTTTTGTTCTAAGTTAACTACAGCTAAGTGTGATAACAAATCTTATCTATGATTCTACATTTAGTCCACTATGTGGAGGTTTCTGCCATACAAAAGGTGGGGTAGAAACTATTTTGATATTTGTTATGTTCCCGAACCTGATGAAAAATCCAAGTTTTCGACCTTAGGAGTGTGGGAAAGGGATCAGCACAGTCCGTCATCTTGGAAACGAAAAAATCGTCCAACTGCTCGTTTTTCTCATAATTTGTAGCTATTCACTATTTAATTATAATTTTGTAAATTCAAAGTCAACTCGGAGTGAACGGCGCGCTTTTTTTGAATTGTGGTATCCCCAGTAGGACTAATCCGCTAATGTTTTTTTTTTTGCAATTGAGTACGTCTCTTATTTCGTAATTTATGTCCCTGAGATATTATCAGGGACATTATTTCATAATCGTCTTCGTTGTCAGTGTTATCCTTCAACCCATTTTTCGCACTGAGAATCTGGGCATCCATCTATGTTATTGCCTCATCTTCGTCGTCGCTCTCGATGATGACCTCTGGTGCATGCATTCTCGCATGGATGACCATTGCAGAATCCGCATCCCTTTTTGCAATTGCATGAAATGACTGATTTGTTTGAAAATATGAACAGGATGTTCATAAAATCAGATATGGAATCATCTGCGACTGAAAGATAAACTTTAGTCACTATCTTCCATCGTTCAAGATAAACTCTTGTGGGGTATTCCACGATAAAAATCAAGTTATTTTTTGTGAATGTCTAACAGAAAACAACTACTTTCCCTTCTAAAGCCACGCTGGACATTGAACTACATCTGATAGATATTGAATAAGGTATCTGGGATATGTTTCTCTGACTTTGTAACTGGAGTAAGCTCATTGGTACCAAGTTTACAGGCCCAGTTGGATGTTTTTTGTTATTCCACACCATTTGTAGATTTAGTGGTAGGTCCTAAATGGATGGTACCGTGGATGATGCCTTCGTTGGTGGTACAGAAGATATGTGGAATTTGCTTTTTATTGTCGATTTTCCGAAACGTTGGTAGCGGACTTTTTCCAAGCTTTTCTCTTTCATGTTGCCTTCAAACAAAGTAACGTCAGCGATGTCTTCTGGTTTGCCTGGTTGAAGAGGGATCACAACCGCTAACCGTATATAAAAATAGGATGTTACTGGCTGCTCCTCTCACTTCCAATCTATTTGCGGAATACACTCTTTCAGCTGTTTTGCCTCTCCCCGGTTTGCGAAAGTAGATGTTGGTTTCGGTTGATCCTAATGCTGTCAGCAGAACTAAAAGATCGACGTCTTCGCCAACGATAAAAACAGCGTCGAATGATGAACAGAAGAAAATCGATGGGTTGACATCAGCAGTTATTTTGATGATAATATTATAATTTTTACAAAATTCACCGTGAAAAGATTGAGTTGGCGATTATTTGGAAAAATGTTTTCGTTTCCGCCGCTGTAACTAGTTACACATTATACTTACAAAGTGTTCATACACAAAATTAAGGGAATTCAGTCTTCTTCAAATTTGTATTGTATTCGATTTTCGCATAGGAATGATTCCGAAAAAAAAGCCTGTACCTCTAATCCAAGATGGCGGACCGTGCCGAGACCCCTTTTTCTCCCCTCCCAGGATTGAAAACTTGGAATTTTAATCGGGGTGTGAAACTAAATAACACATATCATCATTTCTATGCCACCTTCTATAGCGCAGAGGCCTTTTTTAGTCCCCACTGGTTGGATTAAGTGTTATATTACAGATGTAAGCATATTGGATTTGTAAGAAGACAATTTCGTACCTACCACATAAATCGTTGATATAATTTTGAGCACGGTTTTCAAACTAGATACATTTTTATGAAATGATGTACAATCCGTGAACAGTTTGACGGGCTGGAAGTGAGTGTTCCAATAAATGAGACACATGCAGCTTCCTCAATTTTGGTTCACAATCATTCTCTAATCGAACCGTGATGTGGCTTATCAGAAAATGGTACGCTATGAGCTCAAATGTAAAAACTATCATATGAATTTGGCATCACTCAGCAGAATAATTCTGCCAGGACCGTACTTTATTCCAGAAGTTTCATTTATTGTTATCTCCTTTATTTTGAAACTCTCATGTGAGTGATATTTTGTAATATCCCATTGAAAAACCCTGTATATCAGGCAGTCGTGCCTAATGTGACCAAAGTGATTCGAGTCACCCATATCGGCAATTTTGGAATTCAAATCATCACAAAGTGGTATAAAGATATTCAAATTGATAGTTACTTACTTCTTATCTATACAGTTTCATTTTGTGTGGAATTTAATAGATGATGATTATTCGATTATTCTTAAAATAAATCTTGCACTAGTTCTTCAGGAAAGGGATTTTATTTAAATCGGACATTTGTTTTGAATCTGTCTACCGTTCTGTTTAGTAAGGAAAAAACCTCTGAACAATAACAGCACCAAAAAAATAGTATAGCTATAGCTATATATTCAAATCTATGAAAAAAATCATTCAAAAAGTATAAATTACAGGTTTACAAGGAAGAAATTCAAATATATAATTGAATTAGAAAACGTACTGTGATTGACCCGATGTTACTTGCCTATCGCATTACAAAGCTAGTATGAAAATACAGTTGTTTCACGGAGACACTCGTGAGATGACGGCGGGCAGTGTTGCCAGACTTAATTTCGCAAGTGTCTCAGGGGTATGACATGTATATCGTATGGTACCACAATGACATACACTGATTTTCGATTTATCAGTAATTCGTAAAATTATTCATGAAGTGGCAACTATAAGAGCGTGTGATGTCTTTCATTTTCTAGTCCTGCTCGGGAGGGATTTTTTTTTTAGATCATTGATTCGCTGATCTGGGAATCAACACAAAGGTGAAATATTTTGATTATGAAACGGACTCTGGCAACCAAAACTTTAAAGGCTATCCTTTAATATACTATTCAAATCATAGGTGGTGAGATGCAGAACAGTAAAATAAATTAATTATTCAATAAGCTGAAGCCTACTGAACTTTCAAGAATCGATTTCATTATACTCTATTTCTCTATAATTATATTGGAATATTCGCCATTCAGTTATATTTCACACAAACCGCTGTAACAATTTGTGTTCCCACAATTGATCACTTGACGTAAATCTAGCAATCTATCCATATTATCAATCCTGAAATAATTTAACAGTTGAAATCATCCAATTTGCGTCATATTTAGTTGATCAAGAATTATTGCTTCGATTTTAATTGAAGAATACTGCGATTGGATGAAATTTCAAAGAGATTGTCATGAAATGAAATGATTCCTAGTATTCTGATATGTACATTTTGTCACATTTGAGAAATTCAAGAACTCGATGGACCGACTGACGATGGAGTTTTCGTATTGACACTCTACATGAGTAATATTTCTTGTTCAAACTTTTTTCGTTGGGCATTAATTGAGGAATCCAACCAATCCCGTGAAATAAATGAGAAATATATATATATATATATATATATATATATATACATTTATATATATTTGTATATATAGGGTGTAATCTAACCTCTCGTACACCCATAAATGAAGGGTGCATAATGCCATTTTTTAACAAATTACAGTGGTGAGAAATCAGTTATCAATAACTAATACAACGGACACATATTCGCACACGATCTAATAACCTTAGTCTACCAATACAAGAAACGAGTCTTGCAAAAAATGCAATCATATATAAAGCAAAAAAAAATACAATCATTTGCGGAACATTTGAGAGTAGTAGAGCTCTAAAAATTCAGAAAAGCAGTGAAAGACTCTTTCATGCCAATACCTTACTATGAACTGAAGCAATACTCTAATGACTTTAGTATGTGACTCAATTTTAGGCTATATTGAATCTTTAAATGATATTGATATTTAGGGGGAAGTTGAGATGACTCCGGTTTGTTCAGGTAGATTTTCAAGGGCCGATACAGCTCCCGCTAGGGATCGAGGTGGTTCCCATAAATCTAATATATAAAATTCTCGTGAAACGGTGTTTGTAATTAAACTCCTCCGAAATGGCTCGACCGATTCTCATGAAATTTTGTGTGCATATCGGTTAGGTCTGCGAATCGGACAACATCTATTTTTCATCCCCCTAAATGTTAAGGGTGGTCCACCCCTTCATTTTTATTTTTATTTTTTAGATAAAAATCTTTTTTTTAATTTTTTTATGATACAGCATTCAAAAGTACATACAAACCTTAATTTCCACCCTTCTACGATCAACTCCTATTTTTCCATCGCGATTTTTTATTTTTTTTATTTTATCCACAGATCCGCAATAGGGTTGCAAGATGGCAATCGAATATAATAATTGTAGTACGATAAATTGAGAACGGGATAACGGGATAAAGGGAAAACGGGATAACAGGATGACAGGATAAGGAAATAACGGGAAAAGGGAATAACGGGATAAATAAAAAAACGGGATAACGGGAATAACGGGATAACGAAAAAATGGGAAAACGGGATGACAGGATAAGGAGATAAGGGGAAACGGGATAACAGGATAATGAAAAAATGGGATAATGGGAATAACGGGATAACGGGATGACAGGATAAGGGGATAACGGGAAAACGGGATAACTGGATGAAGAAAAAACGGGATAACAGGAAAATGGGATAACGGGAATAACGGGATAACAAAAAACGGGATAATGGGTTGACAGGATAAGGGGATAACGGGAAAACGGGATAACGTAATAAAGAAAAAATGGGATAACAGGAAAACGGGATAACGGGACAACAGGAAGCGGAAGGGGTCAAAAGCATAGTCTAGATGGAACACATAATGGAAAACATAGAAAAAAAGAAATTCTACGCGGACGAGAGTTTTCGGGAAAAATATTTTAGGGAAAATAGAAATTTGGACAGGACAACGTCTGTCGGGTCGGCTAGTAATCCTATATATTTCAAAATTTAGGTAAATATTAGAACAATGTTGCAAGATTCATTCTTATTTTGAATGGTAACAGTTTTTTCTAGAAAATTCGAAAAGGGGATTGAGTAATCCTATCAATTACTGTTCATTTATTAATAAAGATACCTACTTAAGGATTTACCTGCTATATATATATATATATATATATATATATATTTATATATATATATATATATATATATATATATATATATATATATATATATATATATATACTAGCTGACACGACAGACGTTGTCCTGTCCAAATTTCTATGTTCCCCAAAATGTTTTTCCCGAAAACTCTAGTCCGCGTCGAATTTCTTTTTTTCTATGTTTTTCTTTATGTTGTTCCATCGAGACTATGCTTTTGACTCCTTCCGCTTCCTGTTGTCCTGTTTTCGTTTTCTTATCCCGTTTTCCGTTATCCCCTTATCCTGTCATCCCGTTTTCCCGTTTTTTCGTTATCTCGTTATTCCCGTTATCCCGTTTTTTATGTATCTCGTTATTCCGTTTTCCCGTTATTCCCCTATCCTGTTATCCCGTTTTTTCGTTATCCCGTTATTCCCGTTATCCCGTTTTCTTGTTATCCCATTTTTTCTTTATCCCGTTATCCCGTTCTCAATTTGATTATTATATTCGATTGCCATCTTGCAACCCTATTGCGGATCTGTGGATAAAATAAAAATAAAAAAATCGCGATGGAAAAATTGGGGTTGATCGTTGAAGGGTGAAAATTCAGGGTTGTATGTATTTTTAAATGCTGTATCATAAAAAAATAAAAAATAAAAAATTTTTATCTGAAAAATAAAAAATAAAATTAAGGGGTGGACCACCCTCAACATTTAGGGGGATGAAAAATAGATGTTGTCCGATTCCGCAGACCTAACCGATATGCACAGAAAATTTCATGAGAATCGGTCGAACCATTCGGAGTAGTTTAATTACAAACACCGTTTTACAAGAATTTTATATATTAGATTAGCAATTGTAACATATCACCCTATTCCCTCTGAGAAACCCCCCAAGTGTACTAGGAGAAACTGTAAAGCATATTTAAAAAGTGACCGTGATAATAATATTGTGATAGTGGAATCAGTGTTAGAACACAATTGCGAATCAGATTTACAAAAAGGAATATCCAGGCATGTACTGAGCAATTCAGCAAAAAAATTGATTCTATCAACAATATTGTAATTTTTTCATGTAAAACAAATTCACAGTATTTGGTAAATCCAGAGGAATTATATGTTAATGAATCTTTTCAGTCCTGTCCTAAACTGTTTTTGCACATTTTTACTATTCATGGTTTTAAAAACGGTTCCCCTTGTTGCCAAATGAACATCAAAAAACATATTTCACAACCATTGGGTATATAAAGTTTCATTAAACATACGGCTAAAATTCAGAGAGCTACTTCCTGCACTATTATTCTGAGAATATTTTGTCTCTAGGTGATTTTTAAGAAGCCGCTTTGTTTGGAAGATACAGGAGGAGAAAAATATTCGACACTAACAACATTTTAATACCAAAAATTACGTGTAAAGTTTCTTCAAGAGCTGTTTAAAATGACTACCTCCAAGAATCCTATCTTCTCATTGACTGCCGAACTCTTTCGAAAACACCGGGGTCGTTTCTCATTCAGTTACACCCAGCAATTATTCAATTTCGGCTATATAAATAATTTGAAAAATATCAAAATTGATTTTGTCGAAAAAATTTCTCGCCTTGTATCTCCGAAACAAAGCGGCTTTTCAAAAAGGATAAAATATTCTTAGAATAGTCCAGGGAAAAACCACTTGCATTTTTGCCGTATGTTTAATAAACACCTTACTCGACAGTAAATTCAGAAGATTTGAAAGCACGAATACGACAAGGAATTAGAAACATTACCGCAGATGTCATCGACAACGTCCAAAAAGAATTTAATAATCGCCTTGGCTATTGTCAGATTGTTAACGATGCTCAAGTAGAACATTCAATCTAGATTTTTTTTCATTTTTAATGTTTACGATAAATTTCAAAATTTCATTATCCATATTCACCTTGTCGTGCGTAAAAAAGTGCCCTTTCTAATTCTGCGATAAAAAATGGGGGTTGACATTAAAAAAAAACGATGTCGTCATACCTCTTTTCTGAGATACCTTGTATATTTAATTCTCACGTGAAATAACTCTGAAATAAAAACAAAAATCAATGGTTCGAGCGGCTTTTTCAATCTAATTATTATTGAATGCCCTTTATAAAAATGAACAGCACTTTATAAAAATGAACAACATGAAATATATGATAAAAAAATATTTGGGTAAAACAAAAATATTAACCAAAAATTGCAAAACTTGTCCCAAAACAAAATATCACGAATTGAGATTGTAAAAAGCATTTCATATTTTTATAATCCAACTTTTTTTTTGTTTAGATTGATTGTTTTTGTATGGCTTGGGTTATTTTCGAAGTTTCTATATTCGTGTATATTCCTGTATTTCTGTTGAGAAATTTCTGCATGTAATAATTTGTGAAAATTACTTAATAAAATAAAAATGATTTCACATACATTTGATTTTTTTTAAATTTATTACTTCTTAAATATTGGTGGAGCTGACAACACCGTTTGTTATTTTATAATATCCTCGGATGATATTATTTTTGCTTGCGGAGCGATGTCGGACCCTACCTTTTTCCAATGCAGATATGTGTTTCATTGTTATATTTAAAAAATCTGTTTATTTACACTATGTTTAAGGAAACAGTGGATACCCACTGATTTGTGTTTGTTATAATATTTTTTAATTAATTGTTATTTCATAACATCACTATTCGTAATGTGTTTCATTGTTATATGTTACATTACTTTCTTTTCCTTATTTATTTGTATACTTCAACTTCTTGATTAATGGCACAGTGGAGCTCCTGTTACCACTTCAAAAGCTTTGTCGATAAGATAATGAATTTTTGGGCAATAAAGCATAGTTTTGATTTGATTTGATATGACTTATCACGTAGCCATGTATTTTTTGGTCCATTCACTCTGGACCAATGACATCATTTGTTGAATTCGGGGTCAGTAGACAAAACAACACACTCAGATATTTACTTACCTAAATGTTTTGTCGGTGCCAATAGATCGCATTCGAAAAACTTATGCGTTGGAATGGAATCCCCCTCTAGTCAAAACAGTGTTATTCAAAACCTACAAGAATAAACAGTCAACAATGGATGCATAAAATTCAAATTATGTCCTATTGTGGCAATAGAGTTATTAATTTTTTATAGTTCTTTTTAGTAACGAGTAACACCTCAACGGTCAATGTGAGATAAGAAAACTTACGACTTTAATCAAGAATTGGATATCGAAGGTCTGGTGGTGGATTAGATTTATGAAATCGAATACGTTTGTGGATTTATGAAATCGAATAATTTGTACAGGCGGAAAATTATCATTTGATTTTTTCTCGGTCTGTTATCATTAGCAGTTTTACATGACTATGTATATTGTGTTTAGGATTCTGTTTTGGATAATTATATTTTCAGATCAGAGTATCAATTGAAATAGTAAATAAAAATGTAAAAATATTCTAGGCTTGGAAGTTGCCGATTATTACAAGCTTTGATATTGAGTTTATCTTCTCTGTAATTATAAAAAATACTGATCTGGTTTTATCTTGCAATTGAAATTATCCACCCATTCAGATTTCTTGAAATTCGACAGGCATTAATGGTTTTCATGCAATGCATTTTGATGTATTATATAGGGTGATTTACGTAAGCTCTGAATGAGAGGTTTTCAACTTGTAGTTAGTTTGGGAACTTGAAATTGGGTATGCTGTCATGATCGATCATGTTAGTTCTACATACAGGCTAGTTTCAGTCCTACAGCTATAGAAGATGTGCCAAAAGTTGTTATACACTTTTTTACTTTAACTGGAAACCTACAATTGGCCATCTAATTTGGAGTTTAGACAACATGAGTTATGTTAACTCATCTATTATAGTTTTTTATGTAGGTTAATCAAGTAGCATTTTAAGTGGACGGAACGTAGCGGCCACGATTCTGGAAAACTTTGAAGTGTTTGGCCACAACCACTGCCACGTAATATTCACGGTTCTATCACGCGGCGGCTACCAAAATGGGGAACACTTTTTTGGTGGCTGCTACGTTCCGATCTACGTTCCTGGATCTCAGATTGCCACATTCCAACCACGTTGTGGTCACCTGGCAAAAACGTGGATATGTAGTGGCCGACACTAGACACGTTAAACAACTGACTGATATGTAGCTCGATCTCTGTTCAGCAACATATTTTTGTGATAGATGTTCCTCATTCTTCCATTTTGCCTGATTCATTTCTAACCCCCGATCAACTTTAACATATAAACATACAAACGCGTAAGTAAGTATATTGAATTTGGATACTTCTGATCGGGATAAAATTAGAACGATTGAAAGTTCTATGTGAAATATGGGTGTTGTAGCTCGATTGTGAGCACGCGCCATCTGAATACACTTCATTTTAGGAAAACATTATAATTTTGAAAATAACTCGCCTCTGAAATCATGTACTTAAATCCCTCAATTTTTTTTTATCAATCTTGGTTAGTTGAAGCAAATATTTACGTAACAAATTACTACGTTTGATGCAGTGCTGATGACAAATATATCTTCATTGAATATTCTGATCATTTCTCTAATAATGGCGACCCAGCATATTACTGTAAATATGACCACTCTAAAGCTCCTCCCATCATAAAGTGCCCAGTGGAACTAAAGAGTGGCACCCACGTCGCAGGCCCATGACTCACCACTTCAAAGTTATAACTTTGGAATTACAATAGGTCTTATACCCTTGAAAGGAGCAAACACGTCGGGCTATTATAACCTGCCACTTCAAAGTTTTAACCTCGAAATTGCGGGTACATATTCATTAATTGTTAAAAAAGGAAATGTAGCAAGTATAGTGGATTTGTGCAGCTCCAATCAACAATGATCGAGTAACAATTATCAATTAACAAGTGATGAAAACGATGGCATTTATACAAACAGAATTAACAATTGAAGTATAAATATTAAGCAGGAGCACAAGTCAGAGATCCGATCTATTTAAATTAACCTTTTTATACATAATCGAAGAAAATTGTCTATTAACGCATAACCCATTTCATATTGAATGTTTATCATTCACATTTCACGTAACAGATAAAACTAACTTTTTGTAAGCCACAATAAAATAATTTGAGATTAGTTAGGTTAGTTTTCGTCATCGGACGGACCAATCCACGGTCACTTCAGAATCAAGGAAAATTTTCTATTGAAAACGTATAACCTATTTCATATTGAATAAAATCATTCATGTTTCACGTAACAGGTAAACAAACTTTTTGTAAGCCACAATAAAATAATTTGAGAAAACTTAGGTTAGCTTTTGTCATCGCGCGGAATGGTGAATTTTGAAGGCTATCACTTATGTAGATAGCAAGAACGTGGCAACCATCACCACATATCACAATCAAGTGCCTGCCACATTGAAGGCTTTATGGAAGTTACCAAAACGCCCCCGAAACTATCATACTCTCTTGAAAGTGACTGTGATTTCTAAGTGATATTTAAGTGGTACAGGATGGTTACCGCAACGGTTATTTTCCACTTTTAAGTTTGAAAACCTTCAAAGTGATTTGCTCAGTGGCCAAACTGTTTCAGACACCTCAAATGACACTAATAAGTTATAGAACTGTGGAGTGGCTACCATAGTTGGGAATTACGTGACTACAACAATACACATATAAAATTTCAGTTATTCTTACTATATAGTGGTAGATTCAGTGGTGATTACGTGATAAGCACCGAGTCAAAGTTGCAGTATCAGTTTCTGTCACTATAATGCTGCTTGGGATGGTTCTGAAGAAAATTACCGCCGCAGTAGTGTACGAAAAAATTTCTATCTTGCGAACCGTTAAAATTAAGAAACCAAATTTGTGAAGCAGTTAGCTGTCTAGGCAGTCTCGGCGTACTCCTGATTTTCTATCGATGGTCCCATTCTATACCATATGGGCGCAGACAATTTTCAAATGTTGCATCAAAACATTGTCAAAAACATTTTTTTTCTCATTGCACCCACTCTTTTCTGACACAATTTGAAAATAAAAAGAATTTCAGGTTCAGTTAGTCAAGCATTCCCTATACCTATCTTGAACCTCTATCGAGTTCTTCAATCAAAATAAAAAATGCCAAGATATTCTTCGCTTTTTCAAGTATGCCAAGGAAAAAAAAGTTAATTATAATTGAGAAGGTGATGAAATTCTGTCAAAGTGAAAACGAGTTGTGTTAATTCTTCGAGAATAGAAAATTATCCAAATGCATGGCAAAAAATTATGTTTGTGCCGCCGGTTTCATTTTACAGCACCCACTCCATAACCCTAGTCCCCTGTACCAGTCTGAACAGGTACTTCACCGGTTGGCTACTGTATTCTTCGGGGGTTAGCCTTGGCTGTCTGAATATTGCTTGTCTTTTGCGGTCTAGTGCCCTGAATTCCGCCATATATGTTTGGCCGCTGCCCCTTTGCCACATTCTCTTCAGGAAAGTTTTCCGTTGTACAGCCCCAGGTGTCTTCGGATTGGACTGTGACCTGTGAGGAGGCCCGTTATTCTTTTGACTTGGTTCCTACTCATCTTGAGTAGTTCTTCAGTTTTCGCTTGGACGGTTCTATAATAATTTTTCCTCGTGGTGCATGAGAGGGGCTTCCTTCCAGCGCTCTCTTTGTTGTCGTTTGACCCAGTCCCGTATGCAGTATTTGGCACCCCGAGTGCAGATTCTGGGCCAATATATGGAGTTGATGAGCTTGTCCCAGCTAGTTCATCAGTTTCTCCGTTGCCATCCATGCCACAGTGTCCTAGAACCCACATCGAAGTAATTTTGATGTGTTCTTCGAAGGCACTGAGTTCTTCTCGGCATTTCCATACCAGTCTTGATGTCACTTTGGGGTTCGTGAGAGCCTTCAGTGAGCCTGGCTATCTGTGCATATTTTGATCCGTGCGTTGCGCACCTTCCTTACGCATTGCAAGATTGCGTACAATTTGGCTTGGAATACTGTTTTATTTTTTCCAGTGAGGTGCTCAGTTGGGAGTTTCTCTCCTCACTGTATATACCAGCACCAGTTCCATTCTTGGTCTTGGATCCGTCTGTGTATGAGATCCTCTCTCCAGTTCTGCTCTTGATGGTGTCATCTGTTCATTCCCTTCGGTCTTATATGATCACCTCGAACTTCGTGTCAAGGGAGTACCTAGGAGTTGTGTGGTCCATTGGTTTCATTTCAAGACTGTTACCTCCCACTATTTCCTTCACCTTGTTGTGATCCGATCTGTTGCTTGTATTTTGTAGCCTTAGAAATCCCATTCTTGCCTCTCCCATGATTGTTATGTCAATCCGGGGAAGATCCAGTATTGCTTTCATGGCTGCTGTTGGTGTTGTTTTCATAGCCCCTGTTTTGCTGAGGCAGGAAAGTCTTTGTACCTTGCTCAACTCAGCCGCCGGTACTTTTTGGGTTATTTTTGTCCACCATATCAAAGATGCATAGGTGATCATGGGTTTCACCACAGTATTGTATGTCCAATATACCATTTTGGGACTTAGCCCCCTTGTTCTTTCATGTGCTCGTCTGGCTACCATTAATGTCACCTCGGCTTTCTTCTTTACTTCTGCCAGTTGTTGGTACCAGGTTTATTTCGAGTCTAGGAGTACCCTGAGATATTAAACTTTCCCCGAGAGCTGGATGTTGGCCGCTTGGAGGGTTAGAGGTCCCAGGCCCTCTAGCTTCCTCCTTCGGGTAAAAGCTACACTGTTTGATTTGGAGAGGCTGATTTCCAAACCCTCTTCATTTATCCATGTACTGACTGGATTTGGGGCCGTGTTCATTCTCTCTCTAACTGTGGTGTTGAATTTTCCTTGGACTATGATGATTATTCGTGATTTGAGACTTTGAATAATACAGACTTCTGAAAGTCTCGTCCGAGACGAAATCAGAAGTGCTTCTTTGAACTATTGAATGTATAATCATAGAATATCTGAACAAAACGGGTGGTTCTATTGAACATGTACGTTAGGGTTTTGTCAACATTGTTTTTGTTTATATTTTGTAAAATTTCACCTCTTTTCATTTATGTTTATTCCATTATAGTCCAATCTGGGACTTATTTATATTATTGATTCAATATATTTATATTCAATTTACATTATTTTGTTATCTTAATCCCTATTATGGTGCCCTAAAGATGACTTTATGAAAGTCGAAACAGCTGTCTCAATTATTTTGACCTTTCTACATCCGACCGCAAAGTAACTATAACCAGTGAGGTCACAAAACATCATACAAATAATCCGTTTGCGATACTTTTGATTTAATATTTCGAATATCCAAGTCTACAATTAACACCTTTCAACTTTCTGTTCTTCAAATGAATAAACTTTTTTACTAGTTAAAATTTGGTAATTATTATTTCTCATTGGAAGGCTCATTCCAATCACGATCATTCTTTTTTTTCTATAATTGTGGCTACCCCAAAAATAACAGCCGTTCTCCTTTAATTGTAATATTTTTGCTATGGTATCATTATTTAATGAATTTCACTCTATGAAATATTCCATAATGAATATTACCGGTTTATAACTGGGTTTGAATAGGTTTTCAGATTGTGTATGAACAGTTGTGACTGATAAAAACCAATAGCCCTTATTATGATTACTATTAGGTATACGGATTCCCATTATTCGCCATGTTCAGGGGAATATTATAATTAAAAAAACCGATGGCGCAGCCAGTTGGCAAGGTAGATTTCGGAATATATTCATTGACTCTGAAATCGCCATCAATCAAGCTAACGAATCATGTGCCAGAAAAAATGGAACATTTTCATTGGAAAAAAAAACAGCATTTATATTTTGGTATAAAACCGCAAACTTGTCAATCAAAATTTGGAGAATAATTCAAATGTCCCTAAACGTTGAAAAGGGAACATTCTCAATTGAATATTAAATAGAAATATTTTTCTGTGAATGGACAGAAAAATATTTCTATTTAATATTCAATTGAGAATGTTTCCAATTTCAACATGAATACCCCACATGAGGTTATCTTGAACGATGGAAGATAGTGACTAAAGTTTATCTTCAAGTCGCAGATGATTCCACATCTGATTTTATGAACATCCTGTTCATATTTTCAAATAAATCAGTCCCTACATGCTTCCTAATATTTTTATGTAATCTGATAGTGAGGTCCATAAATTAAGCATAAATTCATTTTCTACGTAATTTACAATGTATGAGTAAAATCCTGAAACACATCAATTTTTTATTCCAAAATGACATATATAAACATAATTTTATACCTCCCCTTCCAATCCCTTTGGAGTGACATCAATCCCTTTGAACATTTTGAGCGTGATACCTCATTTGAAAGGGGTTTTTAATTCCCTATTTTTTCATTGAAAAATATTAGTTTATTTATGTTTTTAATGTTACTAGGTGAACAAAAGAACATAAAACATTTTAAATCAAATGATCAAACTGGGCACCTGTTGCTTCTTAATAAAAATGGTGGCGTTGCTGAAATTCTTCTAAAACATTTTGTATCGTTTCCGGGGTGATTTGATTAATTTTTTGTCTTATTCTTTCGAAACCATCGAAGTTATTTGGCATATTGTAGTAGACTTCAGATTTTGAATATCCCTCTAAAAAATAGTGAAGCGGGGTCAAATCCGAGGAACGGGCGGGCCACTCAATTTTACCGGGTCTACCGATCCACGTATTAGGAAAAACTTGATTGAGATAGGTTCTCACTTCCAATGCAAAATGTGGTCTAGCTTCCTTTTGCTGATACCAAATATTTCTATCAATTTCATAAGGATTGTCATCATCTGGGAAAAGTATTTTCAACTCTGGATCTAAAACATTTTGCAAGTAAAGCGCGCCAGTGTATGTGCTATTAGAGAAATATGGTTCGATAATTTGAGAATTTATAATTCCAGCCCAAACGTCCACCTTCTCAGGATATTGAGTATTGGCTTCCATCATCCAATATGGATTTTTGTTACTCCAGTATCCACAGTTCTGTTTGTTGACTGTGCCATTTAAAATGAATGTTTCTTCATCAAATAAAAGAATGTTTTTCATAAATAATGGATTATCTTGGCATCTATTTTCCATGATTTCGCAAAATTCCCGTCGGCAATTAGGGTCATCTTCGTCAAGTACTTCAACCAAATGAATTTTATATGGGTGGTATTTTTCTTCTTTTAGAAGACGCAATATGGACGGCAATTCCTCTTGTAGTTTTATGTGGATTCTCTTGAATATCTTACAATATATCCAATTTTTTTTCATCGGATGAAATTCGTTTTTTATCAGATTCAGGAATATCTGTGTCATTTACGAATTCACGAAATTCGTTTTCTATTCTACTAACTGTAGACTCAGAAATGCGACGGTCAGAATAAATAGTAATGAAGATTTTGCATACCTGCTTCTGCGTTCTTGCTTTATCGCCACATTGTAATAATATCAAAATTTCAATTCTTTGGGTAACCGAAAGACTCATTGTTAAAATAATGATTATTTTGACAATCAGCGATAAATAACTAGTATGATAAGTGTACACAGATGTAGCAAATAAAGAAATTTAAATGTATAATTTTTTCTGATATGTAAAAAGAAACCCCTTTTACTTTTTTTTGTTTGGGTATCTTCCCAATTAACATTATAGAAAAATTATACCAAGCAGAGGTGTAGAATGGCTTGAAGAAGTCAGAATTCACCTATTTCTGTCCAAATATTCTACCTTCAACTACTAACTAACTCCAAAGTTATAATTCGAGTTATAAAACCGTAACTGAGACCACCGAATCTCCTTCAAAAACCATAAACTTAATAGGCGTATTACTTGTTATGTATACCTTTGCCAAAGATCTAGGAGACTCATTATAAATGCTAATCCGATGCCGTTATGATGGCCCGTTGTTCGAAGTGCCAACCTCGATAGAAATAGGGCTGACTGAGGTTTCCAGGTACGGATTTGTCCACCTAATTCAATAGTTATGACTAATTTTATTGACTTTTAACCTTTTTATATTAGGTTTGGATTAGGTTATAGACTAATTTTCCTAAAATAATCAGGAATAATCAAGCCGTCAATTAAACATATCATGATGAAAATTTCAGTGTTTCTAGTACGTCCCTACTAGTGGTCAGTCGAGCGCTTAGCCTTATCAGAAATGAATAATAAGGAGCTCTAAGAAGTATTGGACCCTTATTACCAATCCATCTATTTGGATACGTTCTATCCAGATATTCAATGACAACCTGTAAATAATGAGAAGGAGCACTATCTTGTTGCCACCGAACTCCTATTGGAATATCTTCCATCGATGGGATCCAATAATTTCGAAAAAGTGTGATAATCGCAACCCATTCGAATTTTCATTGAAGAAGTTTGAAAATTACTTTCGCGGACCCAGTGAGGATTTTCTAGAGATGAACAGTGACTGTTATGTCGATTTACAACTCCATTATTGTGGAACCGCTTTAAATTACTGCACAAAATGTGATAGAATATGTTGGCATTATGATGTACTATTACCTGAATTCATGCATGGAACAACCACCCATATATTGGAGAATGTTCAGGAACATCCAAGGACAAAACCAAGGCATGTAGGTAGTACAAAATGAGAAAAAACATATGATACCGAAATAAAATAAATATTACGACTATTGGCACCGTAAGAAGAAATACCAATGTTATTCCACCACAATCACTGGCAACAAGAAACTTACCGAAAAAAACCCCAACTTTCGCGTTCACAACCAATGCAACGTTAGTGTCATATGTTCCGAGAAAATCATAGACAATAATAACCTCCATAGAAGGGGCTAAAAAACCAAGCATTACTTCAGACTATATAGGTACGAGATAATGCTGAACCTTCCACCACTACACTTGTGTGTAATGAAAGATGCAGCAAGGAGTGCCTTCAGACTGCACCAGACATCAAATTTGAAAACTGGAGATCCGACTGGACACCTAAAGATTCCGAAAAAGATTTCCAGGTACAAATCATCTAATATTATGCCAGCTAGGCACAACTTCGAAGTGCATTTTGAAGTGGTTATAATCAGCCACCAAATATGCACAATGAACGGGCCTCAACTAGAAAAGGATGCATCAGTTTGATATGCTGATGGATCCAAAATGGACGAAAGGGCTGGAGTGAGAGTGACGAGTCCTAGTTCAAGGCTCTGAAGCCCAACAATTTTACAAGCAGAAATCTATGTTATAGAAATTTGCGCTCACGAATGTCTCTGAAGATGATCCACGTGAGGAAAGATGTCCTATCCGATTGCCAAGAAGCACTAGAAGCTCTGAAGTCACACATTTGTGAGTCTAGACTGACTAGGAACTGCAAACTCCCCCTAAGACAAATAGCTAAGAACAATCAGGTCACTATGTTGGGGGTGCTAGGTCACAAGAAAATCAAAGGCAATGAGGGAGCAGACAGCTTTGCCAAAGATGGGCAAACACTCAATTTTCGGGCCCAGAACCTTTCTGTGGTCTTTAACCAAGAAAGAGTTTCAGTGTTGGGAAGCTAACCAAATCAAAACTCGCTGAAATAAGGTTACAAGGCAAATACAATCGAAAAGGCTCCTGAGCCCATCGCCAAAGAAAGCTGAACAGCGTCTCGAGTTGGACAAGAAAGACTTGAAACTGGTAACGGGACTGCTCACTGGACATTGTCCTCTGAGATATCACCTCAAAAAAATGGACTGATCAGACGGTGAACTGTGCCGTTACTGCGAGAACTTCGCTGAAACTGCAGAACACCTGCTTTGCGAATGCCAAGCGCTGTTCTGCAGAACCTCGAAGGGGTTTCATTAGCGCCCCCAGGAACTCGGCTGCCAGGAAACTGATAATTTTCGCAAGGAGTCTCGTGAAAACAGATGTCGAAAAAAAAATTCTTCCTAGGACTAGAGCCGCTATAAAAATATGCGCAAAAAAATTTCCTGTTCACAAAATATACCGAACGATGAATCTTCCACATCAACGTGAGGAAAAAGGGGGTAGATTTCATGTATGTCCAAATATATATATATATATATATATATATATATATAACAAAAGCTCCAATTTCTGTAGCAAATGCCACAAATATGGCCGCAAAATACATTTAGCGCTTGTACACATTGCTTAGACGAGTTCAATGGCTTGTATTTTTTATGCGGAAATCCTTTTTCATAAACACATCCATTATTATGTATGATGGTTCATTAAAAATAATACGAATATTTATTAGCAATAATTATGCAACTTCACCTACGTGGGTCATTTTTGACTGTATTTGTAGCTACAACCAACGACCCAGCAGGTTCAGATAAAATCACCAAGACAAGTCAATTTTTATTTGGAGGGGATACTGACGTGAAGGAGGTATTACATATCTCAATCTCCTACTTACCAGAGAAGCCGCCCTCTATATTTTCAAATTGGAATAGGGGTCGTGTAGTTTTTTTTCCTGCTCATTCCTTTGTTTAATTCATCCGACCTACCAATTTATATCAATAGTTTATTGGAAGGTCACACTTCTCTCGCCCAGGGATCGTTCAGGGCATTTTTCCAAGGACGTATACAAGATGGACTACGGTTGAGTTAGGTATGTAGCACGATCGTGTAGCTGAAATCTGAAACCAGCTCGATGATGCTAATATAAATTAACTCCCCCCGACCTAAACGAAAAAAGAAATGCCGAGCAATCATTTCCAAAAACTATTTCCCTCATCAAATTGTGAACCAATCAAATAGCCAAAATTTTCTACATAGAACCAAATCAGGTCAGTTTTTCATCATTATTTTTGAAACAATGTCATACAGAGAACCAATCACGTCAGTTTTAGATAAATGTCTTCTCGCTGTTTTATACTGACTATTTCCCTCATTGTTTTTGGGCCAATCAAATGGCCGAAATTTCCGACAGAGAACCAATCAGATCAGTTTTACAGTGATAAAACGTCTTCCCGCGGTTTTATATTAATAAAACCACAGTCTATTCGATATTGGATAAAAGCACACTAACATCCTGTCAAAATTATATGTCAACGCATTCAATTCCTATATAGGGAAACAGGAAATGCAAAAATGATTGAATAAGGGATTTTTAACTCACTATTACAGTGATTTGATATTTTAATTGAAATATACCTTTTTCAGCATGTTAAATGAAAGCCTCAGGTATTCAAGTAAGTAATGAATAATTTAGTTGCGTTATTTTCATAATATCAAGAACAGATCCCATGGAGTAGTGGTTAGTGTATCAGTCTCTCACCAGAGAGTTTCGGGTTCGATTACAATTCAAGGAACATTTTTTTAAATCGGTTTCAGATACAAATATATTTGATTTGATATATTTGATTTGATAATGAAAAATATATATATATATATATATATATATATATATATATATATATTTTAGGTTTTTAGGCGAGTTCAAGAGCAGTGGATGATCATTGTAAATGAATGAATCTGTGAAACGAAGCATTTAAAAAACGGACACGATTCCTTCAATTTTGTAACGAGAAAACCACTCAAGCTTCGCTTTCGTGGTTTAATCACATGGTAATACAGCAAATCGCAGCAAAATGCTTTTTCGAAAATTTCAAAACAATTTGAGCGATAAAACCCCCAGCACATATTATATTACCCTCAATAAATGCATACTAGATTTTAGGTTCACTTCATACTTAAATTAGATGATAATATAATTCAACGAATTTTTTTCATCATTAGTTGAACAAAGAGTCTTCAAATGCCAATATAAACTTTCTTTTATGAACATATAACGATCCACTTTTGGTTACAGCTTTTTACGAATTCATGGGGGTTGAACGGAGAGAACATTCCACATATTCGTATCAATAATCAATATTTCGAATTATCATTTCTATTTATCAACTATCACTCAAAGCGCGGAGCGAAAACTTAAAACTCATTTGAAAATATTGTTCATTGCTCATTCCACAAATTTAGTTTATGAGATTTTAAAAGAAAGCGACTCAGAAGTTACGTGGGTTGGAAAAAGATAACATTGTTTTCTAAATGCTACACAAACGAACAAACACAAACCATAAAGTTGACTGCAATGACATGTAAAAATAATTCAGTTTCGCTCTTACTCTACGTTTAACATGTCTTTCTAATCGTCTACCGCACATAGAAGCGACTGCTTGGGGTATATGGATAATGCAGAATTCCAGTGAATAAATCAAATGTATTATCCACTGTTCGGAAGTGATTTTGAGAAACATTTGTCGTAACATTGTTGATAATCCATTTTGTACCTTGATTTGTTCACGATTGAATAAATCCCACTCTGAAATGGAATAAATTCAAAACGCGGCTGTTTTCAGGATTTACAATGAAGTATGAAAATACTTCTATTCCAATTTGAAATTATACTCTGGGGAGTAGGAGGTTGAAGAATGTCAAAACTTTTTCACGTCAAATGTTTCCCATTCCAAACAAAACTCGACATGTCTCGGCGATTTTCTCTGATCTCATTCATCTGGAATATATTTAGGCTGGATAATTTCACCCGGTATAAAGAGTACAATCATCGTAAATATATGACTCCAATGGTAGAACAGAGAATTATCCTGTATTTTAATCTCAGTCTTCATTCTATTTTCCAGAAATGTTATTATTGACGGAAATATCATTATGTGCGGAAATAGTGGTAATCCCACTCACCGGATGTTCAGTACGATTGTGGATTATCCTGATAATATTATAATTTGTTATGTTCATCATGAACGAAACACATGAAGTACAGATTAGTTGAATGTAATTCTGAAAATTCATTAATATGGTGCGTATTAAATATCGATAATATGAAGATAAAAAACTCATTACGTTGACGAAGTCATAGGAATTCCTTCTACAAATCGCTACACAAAATAATGTCTATTCTCATCTTCAGAATAAAACTCGAACTATTTGAAAAATCAAAATGTAAAATATCTATCTATCTATTATAATATATATATATATATATATATATATATATATATATATATATATATATAAATTAATACAGGGTTTTCTTAATAACATGCTTATAATGAGATTATTCTTGGGTCCATTTGAGAAACAAAATTTTGAAGAGAAAAGTGATAGGCCACTGCTATTTTTTAAAGTGAAAATTTCAAATCCTCATTCCTATGTGATTAAATCTGGTCTCTTGTTTTTTTTTTTCGTTTGACGTATGGTTTCCGCATAAAAAAATAAAATTCATTCATTTGCACCTTGTTATGAAATTGGGTATTATCAAGAATTCAAAACGTATCTAGTAGGTAAGAAGCAAATTTTGTTTTGTAAACATAAACAGTTTTGACAGTTGTCTAGGTAGTCTAGTTGTCACGTATTTAAGTCATCAAAATTAACAAAAACATGGTATCAAACAAAAACTTCGGCTGAGATATATTGTGATTTGGCCACATGGACATCAGGAACTATTCTTCAACCACCTTAATGAAATTCATCCGTAAATTCACTATGGAAGCAGAAGAAGACAACAAACTAGCCTTTCTAGACGTTATGATCATGAAGAAGCCCGACGGAACCCTGGATCACAGAGTATATCGCAAGAAAACTCAATTGATACTTGAACGCAAATTCCTATCAGCATCCACAACAAATCCACTCAGTAGCAAAAACACTAATAACTTGGTCTAGAAGATTGGTGGACAACGACCACATAAAAGAGGAGTTGGATAATATCGAAACGACCCTCCAGATGAATGGATACTCCGATAGAACTATAAAAGCAGCATCTAAAAAAAACAACGAGGGGTTCAGGAACCACCGATTGGCAAAACATTCTAACCATACATAAAGGGTACAACGCACAGGATCAGTAGAATTTTTCACCGACACAATATCCTTAGAACGTTTACAACAGACCGTGTAATAAGATCTACCCTCAGAAATCCCAAAGACCGTAGACCACTAGAATGCCCAGGAGTCTATAAAATACCATGTGGAAATTGTGAAAAGACGTACATAGGCCAAACAAACAGAAGAATCAACAAAGAGGAAAACAATATTTCTATACGAAACAAGGAGACTACATCGTCACTATTCCAACATGCACACAGCATAAACTTTAAGGATACTCGGACATTGGCAAGTGATGAGAATTTCCACTCAAGAACAACGAAAAACGACCACATAATATGAACAAAAGGGATGACAGTCAAAGACTACTACCAACCAAATGGCGTCTTCCGGCTCCACACGCAACAGGACACGATCGAAGGGAACCGATCGTGACGATCATGCGCAATCGACTAACCACCGTTACAAATTGAGGAGCACAACACAATGAATAATAGTTTGAAAAAACTAAAAAACACGCTTTTATAGAAAACCAGACTAAAAAAATATAAAATAAGAAAAAAATTTATTTTATTTAAAAAAAAGCGTGGGGTGCATGGTATCGCCTCGGCCAACAATTACCTGTGATCTGAGATATTTCTGACTTTACTGCCCTAGGTGTGTAATATACTATATAATTATTGATACCATGCACCACACGGTTCTTTTTTAAATAAAATAATTTTTTTCTCTATTTTTTTAGTCTGGTTTTCTATAAAAGCGTGTTTTTTAGTTTTTTCAAACTATTCTCCATTTCCTACTTTTTAGTGTGGTTTATTTATAGAAGCGTGTTTTTTTAGTTTTTTTAAACTATTATTTTTATTATTTTTTTGCAAATAAAAAAATTGAATGATTTTATCAAATTAGGTAATAATAATCTTCGACCCCAATAACCCCCACATACCAATTTTGAATAGAATCAGACCATAATCACAAAACTCGTCCACCATTTTGGAGCCGCCATCTTGAATTTTCCAATTATGACAAAAGAATCGTGATCTCCGACCACGAAAACCCTTGGATACCAATTTTGAAGCGAATCGGACCATACTCACAAAACTCGTACGCCATATTGGAGCCGCCATTTTGTTTTTTATTCTCACACAAAAATCTATTTATGCATTGTCACCGGAATTATGTACACCTGCCAAATTTCAAATCATTCGGACGTCTAGAAGTGGGTCAAAATCGCGCCCAAAGGAGTCGGTTACAAACAAACAAACAAACAAACAATATTGGGATCAAACTGTCGAGCAAATACACAGCAAAGTCATGGTAGGGCATCCAAACCGGACCCTGACGGCTAACCTTCTGAACCTGAACAGAACGAAGGCTCGTATAATAATAGGTCTGTTGACTGGACACTGCGGCCTAAGAAAACACCTAAACACCATGGGAGTACGCAGGGAAACCGTGGAGTGTAGGCTGTGTGATGAAGAGGAGGAAACAGCCTCTCATATTATCTTCGACTGTGACGCCCTAAGTAGTAGGCGACACAGAACCTTTGGAGAGATCAGCCCGGAAACAGGCATGAATCCGAAGAACCTTATCAACAGGCTTCTTAACCTAATTGAAGGCACAAACCTGTTTGAATGAGGAACCACTGACGACAAAGTGATACAATAGACCCCAGCTGGTTGCAGTGTCAAGGGAAGCTAAGTGCCAACCCTGTCTCTGGCTCGTCAGCCTTCAACCAACCAACCAACAAACAAACATACAAGTGAAGCTAATATAAAGCGTGTAAAAACATAAGTCGTGTTTAAAACATTCGAATGAATGAATGAAAAATTGTGCAGTAGTCGAAAGCACCATCCACATAAAATTTCTGGCTCAAGAAAATCTGCTTTAAATTCGTACAACAACCAATGCAAGTGTTCAATGCTAATCATTTATCATTTAATGGGCCACATAAGTTCGAAATAGCAGGTAGTGTTTGAAATACTATATATAAAAAATAAAGCTTGTTAACTTGACGTTTTAGAAAGTTTGGAGATCAATATTAAACAAAAAGTAAGAATACTTAGATTAATTTAAATAATTATTATTTGTTTAATTCACCGAAGATTAAACAGTAGAAGTGCATGTCTTTTGTTTGATATTTTGATGTGATTTTCGAATCATATCTCGTACATTTGTAACAAAAGTTCGGAGAACTCTTTTTTAATGTTCAAAAATGACAATTGTGACGAAGAAGAAATAATTGTACATTGACGAAGTGGGAAAACTCAGTTTGCTTTACGCGAAAAAGTGACTGCGGAGTGTTTATCGAAGTCATTTTTTGATAAATCGGAACTTATTCCAAATCAGTGATTCACATGAACATTAGTAACAATTAGTGCAGAAGAAAAATATGATATTCTCATATTTGAAACGAAGGAAAATTAGTCCAATCAATTCTCATTGATTTGAAAAAAAATAATTCTTTAATTCGATTTTCTGTGACAAATGAAATTTTAATTCAGAAAAAGGTTTCTCAGATGTGGAAATCACAATTGCGTTGGATTGCAAATGGATCACATTTTGTTTTTCAACTTAAGCAACTGTTTTGCATAGTTTACACTATTCATAGAAAAGGGGTTTCCACTCAACGGAAAGATCTTCTAAATATGAAGCCATACCTCGGTTCATTTCGTAGATCATTCTCTGGAAAGAAAACGAAAAGATCGAAAATTCAAAAAAGTTGATGGATTCCTTGGATTCAATTACTAAGGAATTATCCTTCCATGCCCAGGGTGATATCAAAAAACGGTTACAATATTTTTGCGAAGATACAGAGAAATAACTTTCGGACCGTTTCTTATTATCTCCCGCCTATGGTCGGAATTTTCGATCAAAGCGCAAATCCTATTATGTTTTATCAGGAGTGGATGATAAACCCCATCCTCATCCAACTAAGAATGGATATAGTATATCCATTCTCAGTTGGATGGAAGGATAACGGGATGATAAACATAATAGGATTTGCTGCTTTATCGAACATGCCGACATAGGCTGTGATGGTTTACAGTAATTCATTGCATGAGCGGCCAGCGAAGTTATCTACTGGTTTTTACGGGGGAATAGTTTTCACTCAATTTTGTCTACTATATACTTCATACGGGAAATCATATTTATTTCTCTTTCCGGATTTCTTCATAATTCAACATTATAATTTGTACGATTTTGAACGAACCCTTTATTTTGGGAATATGACTTTATTCAACTGAGAATGGATTTACTATACACCATAGCATGTGATGAAACTGTCAATATTAAATATTGTGGGTCTGTTGAAAGTTATGTTTAGATAATCTGAATGAGCGTCCGTCTGTTTTTTTTTTTATTTTCATGCCCAATGAATATGTTGCCGATGATTCAAATTTATTGTATTTCTTTGTGTATGCCGAGGTACCATTAGAGTGTAAAAACCGAATTACAACAGATATGAGCTACCAGACAAGTCATTATGATGTTCCATTTACTATAGTTAGGGATATAACCTCTTATTCAACTTTGTGGGCTCCTGTATCCGCTGCAACCGACGGGGCCTGTGACGTGCATAAACTTGCACCTTGGTGAAGATAGACACTAAAACACTGGACAAATATCTTGGTCAGTTTCAGCACCTTAACTCCAACGGAGATGAAACGACGACATTGGCGCAACAAATATATTTTGGTGGGACATTATTCTACTTGAATGTTTTCTTGGTTTATGGATGCAATATTATCGTGATAGAATACTAAGTTGGAAAACATTCAAGACACAAAATAAAACAGATTAAGATTAGATATAGGACCATATTGGGTGATTTACGTAGGCCGTGCATTAGAGGATTTTTACTTGCAGTTGGATTGGAAGCTTGAAATTTGGTATTCTGACATGATCGATCATGTTCGTTCTACCTAGGACATTTTTAGTCCTACAGCTATACATGGTGGGCAGAAAGTCGGTATCAACTTTCTTATTTCAAATAGAAACCTACATTTGTTCCACATGGTTCGATTGGGCTTCTAATTCTGAGTTTAGACAACGAAATCGATGGCATGGGTCGAAAAATAATTCAGCAAAGTGTCCGTGAGTTTAATTTGGAATATCCAAACTCAACAAGCGTGACACAAGGAAATTTCTCACGATTCAGAAATAATTTTAAATTTTTTGGGGAAGTGGCTAGACGTGAGTCAAATTACCATTCTCGGATATTTTCTAGCCTATCCTCGAAAGTCAATACGAATTGCGTCTTTTGAATTTTTATACTCTGCAAAACAAACCATTTCACACCGTCATAAGCTACATCCTTTTTTCAAAAGGAAGAAAAGAGATAAAGCAATCATTAGAAGACTCAGAATGAGACACACACGACTAACACATGGTTTACTGATGTGCTCAGAAAACTCCACCACTCTGTCAACGATGCAACTGGCAGTTAAACATATACTTAAAAAATATCCGTTCTATCAAAATATGAGAATGACGCAAAGGAAATGTGATAGAAATCCTTAATTCGACCAATTTCTATAGCAAAATTGTAGAGTTTCTGAACGATACTAAACTTTATGATAAAATCTAACTCTCATCTACACGGGTACATTTGTTATAATGTAATTTGTTGGAGATATCGAAAATATAACATCCGAGTTAGAATATCTACAATTTTGTTATAGAAATTGGTTGAACTAGGGATTTCTATTACATTTTCTTTGCGTTATTCTCATATTTTGATATTTTTCAAGTATATGTTGACTGTCAGTTGGGTACCGTTGCATCGTTGACAGAGTGTTGGATTTTCTGAGCACATCAGGAAACCATGTGTAAGACGTGTGTGTCCTATTCGGAGTCTTCTAATGATTGTTTTATCTCTTTTATTCATTTTGGGTATGGAAATATCTTCGATCGACTCTTGGATGATGTGTGTCCTTTGTGACCCAGGCGTTTTGCCAATTTTGTTGGATTCTCCTATTAATGCTTGATTTTAGACCTGTGTGCAGCTTAATATGGATTAGAGGTAAATCTGGTAATGACGCCCTCTTTGGCAGCTCCATCAGCTAGCTCATTTCCGTTGATTCATGTGTATGTGAGGGCGCCCGAATAATAGTTATTGATACTCCTGTCTCAGAAAAATCTTGCTACGATTTGTGTATATCTGGACTATGGGGTGTTGTGTGTAGATGGCAAAAAGGGAGTCGGTGCATCCAGATGACTTTTCCCATAAGATAAACTTTTGCGAGGATTTATTTCTCAAAATACAAGAGCACGCCGGATTCTTAGGAAACATAATATGGACAAATGAGTCGAAGTTTTGTCAGCAGGGAGTTAACAACAGGCGAAATCCACATATAGTGATCGAAATTAAAAATCAAATACAATTTCGAATACATGTGTTTTGTTTGGTAATAAACCAAAAGGTGCCCTATTTTATATACGATGGAAGTATATGTATATGAAGTGGAAGATGCTTCGAAATTCTTCAAAACGTGGTAGAAACATTTCTTGAAAATTTGCCAGTGGCTAGAGCTGTACGTTCATGGAGCACCACCGCACAATACAAGAACTATAGATACCAAATTGACATCCTTGTGCGATCACCATTGATGGGAAAATCGAGGACCATTTCTCTGACCTGCAATATCTCCAGATCTAACCCCTTTAGACTTTTATTTTTGAGGTAGAATAAAAGATTTGGTTTGGTCTATCCTTGAAAATTTCGTTCCCAACGAAATCAGGATTGCTTCGTAATTTATTGAAAGTGGAAAAATAGAATGTTTGAACAAAAATAGTGGTCATTTTGAACATTTATGTAGCAGTTCCGTTAACATTGTTCTTGTGTTAAGTGAATAGATATCCATAATTCAGATTGAATTATAACAATTGTCTTCTGTTTCCATGGCATACTTGAAAAAGCAAATAATCTCTTGGCAAGATAAGGCATTTCTTTATTTTTATTGAATAACTAGAGGTTGAAGTCAGGTATAGGAAATGCTTGAGTAACTCAATCTATAAGTCAATATTCTTTCGAATGGTTTCAAAAATAATAGTAGGTGACTTTCGAAAAAAAATAGTTTTTAGCTATTTTTTAAAGCAACATTTGAGAATCGCCTACACCCTTATGGTACAAAATGGGACCATCAATGGGACAGGAGTTAGTCTGGACTTTTAGCCATCAGCTTTACAAATTTAGTTTCCTAATTTTCAACGGTTTGCGAGATACATTTTTTTCGTCAACTACTACAGCGGTAATTGTTTCCAGATTAGTCATCACAATTCAGGTGGTCTTAGTTCAGAATTAGGAGGCCAATCGTACCATGTGAAAAAAAATTGTTTTCATTCAAAATAAGAAAGTTGGTACCGACTTTTGGCACACCCTGTATAGCTGTAGGACTAAAAAATATGACAAGTTGACAAACCTCTAATGCACGTCCTATGTAAATCACTCTGTTTAAAACATGGAATAAACGCCATCGATTCATTTCTTTTGGAGAGGAATACGAACAGCCCTATATTTCAATTTGGAAAAAACTCTGTTTCGCAAAATTTAGTGCAAATGTGGAGAATTGACTGGTTTAGAAAAGTGATTGACGGTAATATAGATTACCTAATTTAATAAATGAATATTCGTATTCTCTTTCAGTCTCATATTACAATTTAGTTAGCCCAGTTTAATTTTTCGGTCGCAAACGTCAAGACGACGTTTGTGTTGTGATTCAGTGGGTAAAAGCTTCGAATCAAAGAGAGACCCAGTGTCGAAAGTGCTCGTATAATAAATGAACGACAGTGAACGATTCGGCCGCATAAAACCCCAAATCAAATGTTTGGACGTCCCTCGGTGAGTATGAAAACGTGTTTACAGTCAATCAAATCATTTATTTTCCACAAATGTCATAAGTACTACTGAACTAAATCTCTAACAAACTAACAAATGAAATTTGTATCAAGAATCAACGTCTCCACGACAGTAATTGAGACGGTAATACTGATACCGTGAACCGTGATACTGATACAACCACACACACGATGCAATTTGTATCGCTACTACGGTATCATGCAACATGTAGCGACACCGATCTCATCGTCTGTGGGGTAAGTATTCTACATCTGGGCATATCACGCACACAAAAACTCATTCACAGTATAAAAAACTTTGTCGACCAAAAATAATGTAATTTGTTTTTTAAATTATAATTCCCTTGTACAGTTTTTCACTGATTCAGGTAGTTTGTTGAATAACCTTGGGCCGATACAGTTGGGGAAGAACTGATAATATTCAATCTGGCAAAAGGTATCCTCAAGTGATTGTTTTGTCTCATATCTTTTATATTGTGTGCATTATAATTCTTCGACATTCCTTTCCTATTTCTATACACAAATAAACATATTTCAAAAATGTATAATCCAGTTATAGTTAATGGGTTCAGTTTTTTAAAGAGATCTCTACAAGAATATTGTCTTGATTTTTCTGCTAAACACCTTACAATTCTTTTTTGTGCAATAAATGTGTTCTTAGAATGTGTGGAGTTGCCCCAGATGTTAATTCCATATCTTAAACGAGATTCCACTTGTGCATAGTAGAAGTACATCAGTTGTTCGCGAGTTAAAATAGACTTCAAATTATATATCAAGTAATAGAGTGAGTTTTGTTTAGATATTAATGATTCACTGTGTTTTTTGAAATTGAGATCTTTATCTAGTTGAATACCCGGGAATTTCACAGTATCGCTAGTTACAATTTGTTGACTTGATAGTTCGATGTTGGGATGTCTGAATTTGCAATATAGATGTTTTGTCAGAATTTAATAATAAGTTATTCGACCAAAACCATTTCATCAGTGCTTTGTTACAATCAATCTACGAAAGGATAAAAGGTCAATTGACATTTTTTTCAAGTTCCTCAATACATATTTCTTATATATTTCTATTTTTTCATACTCATAATAACAGTAATCTGAAAAGGCATGAATGAAACAAATGAAAAAATTTATTCATGTAATACACATTCAAAATCATTTTTTTATTAGAATTCTTACAGTAAACGACCAATATGAAAAAAAATTGAAAATGTATGTAAGTATGTAGAAAATAAAACAATATTTTCAATATATTTTCTTTGATTTTTTTCATATTTATTCATATTTCTTCCATATTTTTTTATTCGTGTAATGTATTGCAACATTAGACACGTAAGTTTTTATTCAATGTTATCAATTGTTTGTGAAAGTATTTATTCACCTCTAATTTGACAGAGTACTGATTTGTTGACGTTGCTACTTGGTTAATCACTTTCGCATGTATGCTGGGATAATCTTTTTTTTTTACTTCCCGCACCTGATACACGAACGCACTAATGCTGTTCTTTTTTTGACAGACTGATCCTCGAAAAAATAATGTGGCTTATAATGGGTAAGAACCCAGTGGCAAGTACTTGCTCGATCACGAATATAAGACACTTTTCAAATTGACAATAAATTACATGTAAACACTACGATGACAGGCGAATCACGCATGTTCAACCCTTTAGTGCAGCCTCTCAATTTGTTTTTTATTTATTACTAGCGCAATTTCCGAAACCGGGGCTTAATTTAATTCCAAGTTTATACAACGCAACCGCAGTTTTCACGTTTGTAACAAAAAAAATTAAACTGTCGAACTTTAAAAAGACTATGTCTATCAAAGGGGCATATGCGGTTAAATTGCAACATACGGACGAATTCACCCGATTCCGCCACTGCGGCGCCACTTACAAAGGTGCTCCAAGTTTAGTACCTGCAATCAATGATGAACGTCCTGGTGTCTGCGGTAGAGAGAAAAATCGGAGCATCGATACCAAACCCATCATCCCATCATTCGAGAATAAATAAAAAAGAATTGAGGTATTTTGGGGTTTATTTTGCAGTTTTTGTTCTAATAAAAACATTTTTTCAAATTAATTCAATTGATTGTAAAAAAGAAATAACTATTAGGGCATTTGTGACCGGACTTGAGCTGATGGTACACTTCGTACCGTTTCACCTACGCCTATGATCTGAAAACAGGTCGATGATCTTATTTTGTGGCCCTGCATACTCACACAACTGCTGGCAGTTTTTGCCCAGCGAATTCGTAGAAGTTGAAGTTATAGCCGACCTGTCATTCAATGCACCAAAATTGAAACAAATTCCTAACGTCTGCTCGTTCACGCACCCCACAAGTCACAGTCCGAACCGTGAGACTGATAACTGAGGCGTTATTGACAACGGAATCCATGGAAATTGAGGAGGTGACGATATCGAATGCAGATAGTGATTTTGTATTGCCTGTTCATTAAATCTCTTTATGTTATGAACATTCCAGTTAGGTATATGCGGTTTTCAATGAAAATTCTTCATTAAATATAATATATTTTTATGGACTAAGGGGAAATGCCCTCGACTGGATAAAGTATTTCACTAGAAACAGCAGTCAATTTGTTTCGGTGAATCATAGATCTGATAAGTCATAATAAATTCAATTCTTATACTCAAACTTTGACTGTTGGAGTACCTCAAGGATCAGTGTTGGGACCGCTGCTATTTATTTTATATTGTAATGATGTTGAAGCTGCGGTTGCTGATACTACATGCATTATGTATGCTGATAACACATTACTTCTGATCTCAGACAAAGACGGCAAATTTCAAAAAGAAAGATGTAACATAGTGTCGAATAATTTGGTGTCCTGGTGTGACGCTACCTCACTTCATTTCAACTCTCTCTCCGCAGACAAAAATCTGTTCCAACTTAGAAATCAATATAAATGAAAACGCCCTTTCTCTAACCGATGTGTGTAACTGTCTCAAATGTATGAACTGAAAGTCACTGTAATAAACTAATATCAAAACTAAGTCTCGTTTCGTATTTGATACGAAATCTTAAATCGAATGCACGTATTGAATCAAGAATCAGATATTGCCTTTGGGGAAGCTCCTCACTAGCTACAAATGTATTTATTGCACAAAAAAAAAGATTGTCCGAATTTTAGGAGGCGTTAATCAGAGAACTTCCTGCAGAGACTTATACAAACGTAAAATTCTAACTTTTTCGGATATTTTCATTTTTGAAATGTGTGTATTCATACATAAATAAGTCGAAATATAATAGCAACTCCTCTTACCATAACCTCAATACCAGAAATCGTAATGATTTCCACATAAACCCCTACAAATATAATATAACGGCTAACTCACCTTCTTAGTTGGAACTAAAACTATATAACAAACTGCCTCAATCATTCAAGACATCTGATAGAATTACAGTTTCCAAAAGCAACCTTGAAAGTTTTTTATTAGACCTCAATTTCTATAATATTGTCGAATTTTTCAATCTGTGATTTTACCTCACCATCACATTCATAATAAATTCAGCTCTTTCTACTCACCTCTTGACTGAAAAACATTGTTTTACTAACGAGTTTGAAATAATAGAGGGGGAAAAGGTTGTAGACTCGACCTTCTATGAAATTTGGAAATCATTGAATGCAAAATGTCACAGCTGCTTAGTGACTAGATTCATTTGAATAATTCTGATTTGTTGAATTTGTGAATTTCTTCTGCATATGGCGTTGAAAGTGTTAATCAGCTCCGTATTGTTATACCCATCAAGAAATACCGCCGAATAGACATTTTCTTATAATAATAATAATAACAATGTTTATTAAATTAAGCATAAAGATGATACAAATCTATTTAATAAAAATTGATCTCGATTCTTTGTAAGGGCAACACGTATTCGTAATTGCCCGAGGATGGTTGACACGGAAAAAAAATCAGGAAAGTTGACCAGAAATTGGAAAATTTACGAAATTCGGCCAACAGTGGTTAGAGCGTGTGCTGTGTAACTCCAAGGGCCCGGGTACAATCCTTGGGCGTGTCCACACAAAATATTGTATTTATTTTGTTTCAACACTCAAAACAAACACAAAATATTTTGTTGTTGTTTGTAATAGACCGAATATGTTTTTTAGGGAAATAAAGGTTTTTTAGAAAAGTTATTGGATTCGAGAAAAATTCAAATTGCTTTTTTCTATGGGATTTTTGAAGACCATAACACGATTCGAGCGTAATTCTTTGGTCGTGACAAAGTTTTCAAGAATTCATAATAATACAGTTCTTCTCAAAAGTCCGCTCCCCCCCTCTTATTTTTGGAACGATTATACATAAACAATTGAAATTTGGAAACTGAATATTAAAGGTTGTAAACTTCCCTACTAGTGATGATAGATGACGAAATCGTCAAAGATGACGTCACAAGGCCATTGTGACCAATAATTTTAAATGGAACCCTACGGCAAGCGACACCTCTTTTAAAAACTATCGAAAAAACCTACTCAATGATACTAATTTTGTTTGTGTTTATGGCAGTTTCAATGGCTCATCAGTAAACATTAAAATTTAAATTCCATTCAGTATGATATTCATTACAGATTTAAGAATCAGTATCTACTTAAAGAAATTGCTCGAAGTGACCTCCATTTACTTCCTGACAGTGAAATATCCTATTTTTAAACTCTTCTCGTACTTTTGCAAATGTGTCTGCGGAAACAGACTCACAGTCTGCAACAATACGTTGTTTTAAAACGTCAATATTGTCAAGTTCAGTGGCGTAAACCTTTGATTTGAGGTATCCCTACAAAAAAAAATCCAAAGGTGTGAGGTCCGGTGATCGAGCTGGCCATTCCGTTGAACCTCGTCGTCCAATCCGTCTACCACGATACTCCTCATCCAAATACCGTCTTACTGCACCGTAATAGTGTGAAGGAGCACCATCCTGTTGGAATGTTATTTCCAAATTGCCAATTCATCTGGATTATCTTACAAAATTTCAAGGATTAACGGTTCTATTGCGTTTTGCAACAGCTCCAGATAAACCTCACCAGTTAAATTAGTATTTTAAAAAAGAGGCCCAACGATGTGGTTTCCCAGGATACCTGCCCAAACATTCACCTTCTGGGAAAATTGGGTATGTGTTTCACGAAACAGGTGAGGATTTGCGTCACTCCAATACCTCACATTCTGTGTATTTACATTTTCATTTAGATAGAAAGTACTTTCGTCACTTAAACAAATTGTTTTGACATAGTCTGGCTGTTGGTTAATGTCAGTTTCCATATTTTCACAAAATTCTAGTCTTCGGTCTGGGTCGTCGTCTGAGAGTTGATGAACCATTTTTGATTTGTATGGATGAAATTTGTTTTTTTGTATTTCGACTGACCTCACAGGTAGATGCAACGTGAGTTGTTGAAGAAGTAGGATTAACTATTACTTCTGCCAGTATATCAATTTTTTCTCATCAGAAATTTGTGGTCTGCCAGATCGTTTAGCATCATTAATACTACCCGTTGTTTCAAACTTACGAAGAAGTTCCCTTGAATAATTCCTCGAAACGGGGCGATCGGGAAACCTCTCATTAAAAATGCGTTCTGCTGCATGAATATTTTGTCCAGTTTCACCAAGAATTAGGATCGCTGCTACTTTATCACCTAAAGCACGTACCATTTCGCTTCTTGAATCACTTAAACGTTTGGCTCACAACAGTTGAACAAATTATAAAAATGTACAAAAATATTAAAAGTACCAAAAGCTGCTAAAACAGTTAAACGTTCGATCAACAATACACAAATTATTAAATGTACAAAAACTTGGACAATTACAAAAACGTCGAATTAGCTTTGCCTTTTTTAAAAGCGAGTTGCCAAAACTGCCATAAACACAAACAAAATAAGTATCATTGAATAGGTTTTTTCGATACCTTTTAAAAGAGGTGTCGCTTGCCGTAGGGTTCCATTAGAAATTATTGGTCACAATGGCCTTGTGACGTCATCTTCGACGATTTCGTCATCTATTATCACTAGTAGGGAAGTTTACAACCTTCAATATTCAGTTTCCGAATTTCACTTGTTTATGTATGATCGTTCCCAAAATAAGAGGGGGGGAGAGGACTTTTGAGAAGCACTGTATTTATATATTATATATATATATATATATATATATATATATATATATATATATATATATATATATATACATATATATATATATATATATACATATATATATAAAAATAGAAATTCTATACAGACGACAGTTGAAATAAAAATACTTAGGGAATATAGAAATTTGGACAGGACGTCTGTCGGGTCAGCTAGTGATTCATAAATATTTTATGTTTTACAAACCGAAGATTCACAGCTTGTTCGTGATATGAGTGGCTGTTGCGTGAAATATTAAATGCACAAATACAAATACAAAATAAATAAGCATGTGTTTTATATAAAATATAAAATTATCAAAATACATTATATATAGAAATAAGTAATAGGAGAAAGAATAATTATAAAAAGGAAGAATGAGTGTGTGTATAACAAATATAAATACAAAATAAATGAATATAAGTATGAATATAAATCTATGCTGGCAATTATCAAAATACATTATGTATGGAGCTAAGGAATAGTAGATAGAATAATAATCATATTGAAGGTGTGAATGTTACAAAATGAAATTTGGGTGAACAGGATTGAATATAAAATTATCTGGAACTGAACTGAGAAAATTGTCTGTTGTTTATTATATCATGAACTGGTTTCCTCTCATTGAAATGTAACCATGTATTAATATTTGATTTGAAAGATCTATATTGTTTTAATGATTTTAGTTCATCTGGTAAATGGTTGTATATTTTGGTCCCCAGAACTTCTAAACTACGTTGTCCTATACGTTTTTCACTCCTCGGTAACACAAAGTTATCGAGTTTACGTGATAGATTAGTTCCATCGGTTCCAACTTAATTTTACCTTGATGAATATTCAGAAGTAATCTCAAAGAAAATAGTTTTCTTACATCGAGAAATCCTTTTTCCTGTGTATAATGCATCGCTAGGGTAAGTAATTTTTTGTCATATATAATTCTGGGCACCCATTTTTGTAAAGCTAAAATGATAATGAGATTACAGTCATTGTTTCCTCCCCCAACCTGAAATGCCATGGGATAGCTGATATTGGATAAGTTAATAGTTCTTTTAAGTGGAGTATATCAAGGAATTCCTTGAAAAATTCAAGACTTGAAAGCAATCCTCTCAGTTCATTAGTGATACAAGTCACGTGTAAATCCCAACGCGAGTATTTAATTGATTCTGTTTCTGGTATCTTGGTTTCCTGGTCGATATTCAGAAATCCCAAGTTGGCAAGTTACTTGTGTAGGAAGTGTGTTAGTTCATTATATCTGAACCAATCTTTTATCACCTTGAAGTCTGATTCTTCTTGAGTTTTCAGACTGTCCCAACTTTCAGAATGATAAAAAATAGCGGTGTCATCTGCAAAACCGAGAAACGAAGCTTTTGTATCCATGGCCAATAGGCTATTTATATATAGAGTGAATAGCAGTGCTCCAAGCACTGTACCTTGAGTATGCCATCTGTAACATTTCTCATCTCACCGATGACACCATCAATATAAACTTGCGACCATCGGTTTGAAAGGTAATTTTGTAATAACCAAAAAAATCAATCTCATTCCATATAATCTCAATTTTTCAATAGGTTGTCGTGACATACCATGTCGAAAGCGTTATAGAGTTAGACGAATATACAAAGCGCCGGGGTTTTTAATTCAATTGCTCTATATATTCTCTTATATTATTGCAGACCTCCCTTCTCCAAAGCCATATTGATTATTGGAGATGATATCAAACCTATTCAGGAATTTTACAATCTTATTATTATTTTGTTCCATTATTTTAGCTATATTTGAAATAATTTCCTACTTCAGTATTGTAACCAGATTTGAATAAGGGTTTCGCATTCCTATTTTCGGATATGCGGATGACAGCAAGGAATAGAACCTTGATTTATCAAAATACTGCTAGGAATAGCAATTTCGTTGAATATTTCTTTTAATGTTTCCGCTCTTTATGTTGTCCCTACCCGGAGATTTCTACTTTTTCAGGGAACATATTGTATTTCGTACCTCGGTCTCATCAGTTGGGAATACATTTAATGTGTGTTCTGAATTGCTGATATATTCTTCAAAGTTGTCTGGTTTCCTATATCACTGAAATAATTATTGAATTCATTTGTTATCAGAGTTCGGTCAGTTAATATAATAATATAAGGTTTTTTAATCATTTCAATTTTGGTTTCGCCTTTCATTTTTCCCCAAATGTTGTTTACACATTCCCAGAGATTAATGGACGTGTTATTGCGTTTCTCGAATACTCTTTTATATTTTATTTTTATACACTTCATTTTTGTAGGAACTATATATTCTTTTCTGAGCGTGTTGTTCTGTGGAGATAATTGTGAATTCTCACATAAATATGTTCATTTTTATGCTGTACCTCATTCGAATAAGAATCCATTGGATCATAACAAATACAATTGGAAATGAAAATCGCTAACGAAAGTTCATAGTTGCAACTATGATTATTTACCAGTACCGCCTGAATATTCGTCTTCATTCCGTATAAAAGCGACAACGGATATCTTATTAAATCACAAATGAGAGGTCTTCTGTCTGAATTTGTGCACCGAACCGAACTAACGACTGGGGGCAGACCAACAAAAATACGTTTGTTCGTTTTGAAACATAATCCAGTGAAGTATACGAATACGAAGATTATTTCTGTAAGTTTATACGAAAGTTGAGGTTGATGAGCTTATTTAATTTCAAAGACTAAGAATACAGCTTTAAAAACGGGAACACAAATGCTTGTTATATGCGGATTAAAGGAATTATGAGTCATGCAGATTCAGTTTTAGATCTTCTTATATCTGAGAATACAGAAAGTGTATTATGTAGGGTAGGGGAGATTTCAAGAATTGAAGCGGTAGGGTTATCGAGTCTACAATAATTACCCTTCGTATAGTGGACCAGATGAATAATGTGCTGCATTGGTTAATCTCCCTGTCGGCTAAGCCGCCATCATGATACTTAGCGTCATGCTAGGGGGAGTGGGATAAAATTAATATTGGGAAAAATACGAATAATGATCAGCAAATCAAGTAAACTTCTCCAGATGCAACTAAGGGGCAACTGAATGCTTTGGATGACGTAAGCGTAACGGAAGTGTACAAGCGTAACATGGGCCGGTGTGTATTAAATACATTAATAAAGTGCAGCTTGACCATAATATTATGACCTTACATTTTATTGCGACTGTATCCAGCAGCTTATGAAGTGTTATTTCAGATATTTAACTTGTGAATTATTATTTTCCGAAAGTGAAAGTGATAAAAACGGATTTAAAAACTATATAATAAAAAATATAAAAGAATATTACTGGATTGACTTGGAATGGCTTTTTTACAGTGCGCCTTTTTAAACCCCTTCTGTTAACTTTTGAACGGTTCGACATAGAACAATGATACTACTACTACTTTTTGAAATTTAAAACATTGTGATTGCTCAATAGATGGCACTGGGGGCACATCAACTTGAAAATTTCAAATAGTATAGGGGGTCAAGTGGCACATCGTTGAACAGGTATTTCAATTCTTTTTTCAACCATCTTATTTTTTTTGTTTAAATGTTTTTTTACAATATGCATCTGAAATGTCAAGTATAAGTACGGGTCTGAATGGTACCCTTACCTCGATAACTGTGGAACGGTTTGATGTGAAACAAAGAGACATGAAATATATTGAATGGTGTTTCCATTCCTACTTTTTGAGAGAAAATACACTATAATTATTCGACAGAGGACGCTGGGGCAAAATTTCGAAATGCATAAAATAGGGGTCGAGATGCACATCGTTGAAAAGCTAATTCAATTTTTCTTTCAACAATAGTTGTTCTACGGAATCACAATTGCGAGTGCGGCCTTTTATAGTCCCTGTTGACCTTTCAACGGTTCGACATAGAACAACGGGATATCACCGATACTACTTTTTGAAATGAAAGACATCGTGATTGCTCGATAGATGGCGCGGGGTACACATCAACTCGAAAATTTCGAACAGCATAGGGGGTCAAGTGGCACATGGTTGATAAGATAATTCAATTAGTTCTCTTCCCAACGATCTAATTTATTTTTTGAATTTTTTCAATTCTTTTTTTTACAATATACATTTTAAATTTTGTTTTACTTGACATTTCAAATGCATATTGTGAAAAACTGTATTGACGAAATTAAAAAAAGCCAAATGATTGAGAAGAGAATTGAGTCATCTTTTCAACAATGTGTCACTTGACCCGCCATGCTATTTGCAGTTCTTAAGTTAATGTGCCCCTCCGCGCCATCTATCGAGCAATCACAATGTCTTTTATTTCTAAAAGTACGATCCAAACTGGTTTTTGTCCTATTGTTCTACGTCGAACCGTTAATAGGGGTGGGGGGACTATAAAAAGCCGCAATGTATATAATAATAAACGGAAAAATAAACCATCCAATGATGTCTTACTTCCAAGAAACGTAAGTTCTTATTGTTTTATTAACATTCAAATTTCCTTCATAAAGACAGTATAGAATATCGTAAATCTGACATCTTTTCAAATCATTTCTCTTAATTAATGAAATAAGGTTAGCTATAGTAAATAGTAAATGAAAACGTAAGATGTGGTGTATATTAATTATCGTTTTGAAATTGTTCTGAATAATTATAATAAAAAAATTACATTGCTGTTGTGCAGTGTGGCAACATATATTATCAACCTTTGATTATCTTTGTTCTTTACATTTCTCCAAATATTATAAAACATTAAATCTAACTATTAGGCCTTGCGTCTTTTGAACAGCTATTACCATGAGTTACCTGATTCTTGCTGGATATTACAATGTTGATTTCTGTTTAGAAGAATCTCAATTCAATTGATTGTTCAAGAGAAAAATGCAGATTAACAATGAATAATTCTCAATCAACAAGAGGTACGACAATTTATGCCGTTTTCTCACGGAATTTAGAAAATTTGCAGAATAGAGATTGTTTCTCATTCTAGTTATCATGAACTTTCAATTTCATATTTAAATTTTAATAATAATTGAGTTGATTTATTTGTGAAGCTCTATGTAAATAAGTGTATGACTTTCTGTGGCTCACTATAAATTATATTATCAATATATAATCTAAAATTCTAACAGGACTTACTTGTTTTTAGTTTAATCGTAATATCTGCCACAACATCAAAAAAACTTTCATTTTCGCCAAATGCGGCTGCAATAAGTTCGCATTATACTCGCAGAAACAGTAAGTTCGCATAATACTCGATGTTGATTTTTTAGAAATCTATAAAATGCCAAGTAGAAATTCGAATAGAATTCATAAACCAACTACTATCGATTAGCTGCCAGAATGAGAATATATTCCGAAAGCAATCTACACTTCCCAAAGTCCAAAGATCAGAGCCATCATGTTCCCACTTATGAGATATAGGAATATTCTACTATGGGCTACACGTCTTCTAATGACGGCAACAATTTTAAAACACTCATCATTGATTAATATGAATAAAAATATAAAAACAAATTGATGTTAACTATCGACGGAGGCAAAACAAAACAAGGTTATGTTAGATTATGCAGAATGTACATAATGAATACATAGATAAGCTGCGTTCAGCAAGCTTCGTCTGTCGCCAGCGGTAAACTACTGCCGTGACGTATTCAATGATGCGACAAAATGAAATTCGATGAAGGTGGTCCAGCTGAAGCAAATGGGAAAAATAATTATTGAAAAAAGTGCAAGAAAAGGAAAGCAAATAGAAAAAAAAGATTGATGTGTTGAAACGATGACTTCGAAAATGTCAACACTAATCATTGCAGAGTCCGTTAATGTAGAATCAAAGTTTTCAAGCAAATTACAATATATCGATTTTTTGAGAGGTAGTCACAATTGGCAAAATTGGTGACAAAATTCTTAGAGTGCTTTCAGACAATGCGGAACTACACACCATCCGATATTTGAAATGTTAAGATTAGCTATTTCTCTTCGCATAGAGATTTCCTCCTCACACCGAGTTAGCATTATCATGGATATTATTATGGCAAAATATGCACTATTTTCAACATCACTGTAGTTTTTTTGTCCAATTTCAGAATAAACACTTCAATCTCAGAATAAACACTTATTACGGTGTTTGTAGAATATATAATTTTATTTGAGTAACTGCATATAGGCTAGACAGAAATACTTGGTTTAAGCATCGACAGGAACTAGAAAACAATGTTTATTTCTACTCAAAATGATAATTTGAATGTTTCTGCTGCGAATATCGAATAACAATTCAAATTTATTATCCATGACTCCAATCCAATCAGAGAACGGAACGTATAGACATATCCCATGAAAAAACATCCAATAACATATTCGTATTTCATCACGGGACCACAATGTGAAAGCGTCAGAAATCCCAAGATAAGGAAAATTAACTTCAAAGTCAGGACTAAAGATTACTTTCAACTTTGAACAGAGCTTATGTGTTCTCAAAGTTGAAATTTTAGGAAAATGCAACCCATAGGTCCCATAGATAGATAGATAGCGTTCATTTGACTACGTTATGTAAATACATACATTTGTAGCACGCCAAGAGATACAAGCAAAGTCTCATGCTAGAATCAGGAAACCACATTAGAATAAAATACCTTTATACATATAGTATAAGAAGTAACAATCTTTAGTATTATTTGTAAAAAACTAGTGTATGAGTACATTAAACAGTTTTTGTTCAAGATATGACCAATATATATATATATATATATATATATATATATATATATAATACATGGAAGAAATAACACATACACACATTAGACACACACACATAATATACATAATAATTCATACATATAATGGTTATACATCAACCGTTGGACACTGTTACAGCAGGTGGGTTAGCCATTTCTGATAAATATTTTTGAATGTTTGAAACGTATATTTTTTTACTATTGGTGGAAGGATATTATACAGATTTGTATTAAGGGAATCAGATGTCGACTTCTGCAGTCTGTATCTGGAAGGTCTAATGAGTGCTGAACTAGAGTACTATAGTCATGGAAGTATGAATTAGTATCGAATTCATTTACAAGTTCGTGGATGTCAAGAGTGATAAATATATAATGTAGGAAGGGGCATCAGTCCCAAATTCTTAAATATAGGTCGGGAAGTGTCCTTATAACCTGCATTCGCAATTATCCTAACCGCTTTTTTGAAGTTTGAAAACTGTATCTCAACAAGTTTTTTCGTAAGGATATGTCATAGGGGATAGACGCCATATTTTTCGACCAAATTTTAATGATATATAGTCAAAAAATAAGTGTATATGATATGTTTATACATACGTCATCTATGAAATTAGTTTTTGCAGTGTTTGATGAAAACAGTTGAGGAAGTGCATTTGATTTTATGAATTATTTCTATACAAATTTGATTATTTGAATTTTACACTAGTAAAATTATTCATTATCACAGAAAAGTTTCTATCGCCAATAAAATCCAAACTGGATTCGAATGCGAAATCATCATTTGCATACATCATTCTCTGATGTACGTTTCTTGTCAGTTCTTTTTTCATACGCCATGTTCATGTATCTTCAAAGCTTTTACGAATATGCATGTAGGTAATGATACACAATATATAGTAAACTCTTATCATCTTCTTCTAACCTTTGATTGTTTGTTTTATTATCGTGTTTATAACCTAAACTGAAATAGGTAGAAATGACTGAATTTCTACCGTCAGTCGACTAGTCTGAAGGCAATTTCACCTATTTATTTTCTTCGACTTATTAGGCAAAATGTCTTGATTACCCAATTTTCGACTTCTGAATTACTTCCATTTTTTCCCCATATAGGTGAATTTATGGTAATTATAACGTTAGAATCACCTTCGCCAATTGGGGCGCTGACCTATTCGATGGTCGAAATGACGTAAATTTTACTTATAATATTTGTTGGGAAACGTGTTCGGATGAACATTTCCAACACTCTGTTCTCGCGGTTCAGGCGCAATAAATCAAAGTGTTGGCACCGATTAATTACTGTAGATGAAATTTGAATACACCATTATACCCCAGAAACAATAATACAGTCAAAACTGTGGAATGCGAAGGTCATAACTGTGGAACGCGGCTCCAAAAAAAGCAAAACGTATGATTTTCGACTGGGATAGTGATGGCGACTGTTTTTTGGGATAGTCATGGAGTTATCTCAATACATTATCTTCAAAAATGAAAAAATAATTACAGCGGCATTCTACGCATCATTACTTAACAAGCTAAAGGCAGAAATTGCGGAAAACAGCAAAATTTGCAGAACAAAAAATGTTTCACCAAAACAATGCGCCATCCCACACCTCAGCAGTTGCCATGGCGAAAATCCACCAATTACGCTATGAACTGCTTGACTACCAGATCTAGCCCCAAGTGACTTATTTTTCCTATGCTGAACGTAGCGCTCGGAGAACAGAGATTTTAGTCAAATGAGGAAGCAATCACCTTCGTAAAAAATTATTTTGCAGAGAAAGACGCCGAGTTCTACTTGGACGGGTTGAAGAGATGGGAGCATCGCTGGGAGAAGTGTGTGGAGAAATAAAAATAAATTTGAAGAAAAAATTTTTGTTGGGTCGGAATTTTTTCAGACCACCGTCGTTATCTGAAGATTCCGACCGGAATATAGACTAGCATCCTTTCCGACTTTGTTGAGAAATGTACTACAAATAAAACAAATAAGCACTATTCCAGACTTTCCTCCCAAATCTGCAGAATGCTTAGCAAAACCGTACGATTTGGTTTCATACAAAATAAACACTGGAATAATTTTGTGTGAATATTATTGTCCATACACACAAGTTTTGGAAGAGGTTTATTTGTTGAAGATTGAAATTATAAAATTGTAATTGTCTGTTGTTTGTTTGCTCGAACATCACGCAAAAACTACTGGACCGATTTTGATGAAACTTCAAATGTTTGAAATCATATGAATAGACTTGAAAACTGATATGCATTTCATTTTGCTAAGATGGCGGTAACCGGAGATATAACAATCAAACCACTTTCCGCGGGTACCAGCTATACATATATAATGCCTGACTGACTATCCCACTGACTGACGATCAACGCCCATTCCAAACCGCTGGATCTAATGAACTGAAATTCTGACAGCTTATTTCTATGATGACATAGATAACCACTATCACTAAAGGGGTGAAAAGTTGGTGGGAGTAAAGGTACCGTTAGTTTTGAAGTTAGAGTTTTGGAAATTGGTATTTGGGATTTTATTTCTAATCAAAGAATACATTTGAGAATTCAATCCTGAAGAAGTTGAAACAAGGGTTGAAAGTTTGTACAAGAGTACCGTTAGTTTTCAAGATGCGGTCATAGAAATTGGTGTTTGAGGTCTTTGTTTCGAATAAAGAAATATGTGTTCCAGTGTTTTTGGAGATTAAAACCCTAGAAGGGCGAAATCGAGGTCTAAATGGGGATTGGAAGTTTGTATGAGGTTTCCGTCAATTTCCAAGTAAGGGCCAGAAAAATTGGCATTTGAGGTCTTTGTTACAAAAAGAAACGGGTTTCAATATATTCAGAAATTCTAGGGGTTGAAAGGGGTGAAAGTTTGTACGAGTTTTTAATTTGGAGTCATAAAAATGGATATTTGAGGTCATTGTCACAAATAAGGAAATATGTCTCTCAGTGTTTTCAGAAATTGAAAGGGGTGAAATAGGGGGTGGAAATTTTCATGGAGTTTCCGTTAGTTTTTAAGTTAGGTTCATGGAAATTTGATGTTTTGGCTCTCTATTATAGATGAATAAATCATGTTTAACCTTATTTGAATATTCCGTCCGTGAAGGAGTGGAAAGCGTTTAGTGAATTTGTAAAGCCGCGTACAGACCGATATTCCAACGCCCAGCAACCAAACCCAAGCATTTGTCTGTTGGAGTTTAGCGTTTGAAGTTTGGGAGGGTTCGGTGCGCTGAAGGCGCGTACAGACCGATATTTCAACGCTGAGCAACCGAACCCAAGCATTTGTCTGATGGGGTTTGGCGTTGGAAGGAATGCGTACGTCCACACCAAAATTTGGATTTGAGTTCGACAGCGTTTGGGACGGTTCGGTGCGACTAGGGATAGTAGAAATGTCGAGGGACGAGGAAGATTTATTATTAGCAAATGCGGGGTTTTTGATATTACATTCTGTTATCACAAAGAAAAAAAAACGGCAGCCTAGGCGTTGGGGGCTGAAAACTCCATTTATAAAATTGAAAACAGACTTTTGTACAGTGGAAATGGCTTATTAGAAAAACTTCAAAGTGAATATAGTGGACATTTTAAAAAATTTTGCAGAATGATACCCGATATTTTTAATATATTACTTCTCCTCGTAAAGCCAAAAATTGAAAAGCACAATATGAATTCAGTCTTCAGTCCACTGCATATTTTTTGAATGCAAAATAAAAATAATTTTACTAGACGATCACAACCACCAAGTACGCGGCTCAACTTAAATGATAAAATGCCGCCGAAACTTACTCCACGAAAACAAGCAAGCAATAAATCCCGTCCAGACCAAATCAAACATTCTTTGACGTACGGCTCAAGGAGCGAACGCAACCGAACGCAACCGAACGCCAACGCCAAGCTTGGAATAGGTTGGGTAGTGTTCGATCGCGCCATAGACACCGGCACAAACGCTGAGCCCATGTGCCCATGTGCCTTGGTTTGCGTTGGAATCTCGATCAGTACGCGGCTTGAAGCTAGCAGAAATGTCGAGCGACGAAGGAGATTTACTATTAGCAAGTGCGGGGTTTTTGATGTTACATTCTGTAATTACAAAGACAAAGAAGAAACGGCGGCCTAGGCGTTGGTGGCTGACAACACCATTTGAAAACAGACTTTTGTATAGGGGAAATGGCTCATTAGAGAACCTTCAAAGTCAAGATAGTGGACATTTTATAATTTTTTTCAGAATGACACCCGATATTTTTTTAATGCAAAATCAAAATAATTTAGCTAGACGATCACAACGATACGCCCACCAAGTACGCGGCTGAACTAAAATGATAAAATGGCGAAAACTACTGCACGAAAACAAGCAAGCAACAAATCCCTTCCAGACCAAATCAAACATTCTTTGATGTACCGCTCAAGGAAAGAATGCATCCGAAAGCCAACGCCAAGCTTGGAATCGGTTGGATCAGTGTTGGCAACCGTACCATATTTAGGGTACACGTACCATTATTTGGATCATTGTACCTTGTACCTTAACAGTGTTACAAGGTACGCTGTTTGTACCATATTTCGAGTGAATAAAATTTCTATTTGGCATGACATCCACTGTGCGCGTCACCATGCGGTGGGTTACCGACACTGACCGAATGTACACGAAAGTTACTGGTTACCGTATACTTTAGGGTGGCGACAATGGTGACTGTGTGATCACGACAAGGGACAAGTTGTCCTTTGAATTTGGATACAATATAAACAGAATATGTTTTGAATATTTTAAATTCGTTTTCTGTTTTATGTTTCTCCTTTGCTGTGTTTGATTTTCTGCTAATAGTCTGTTCGTTCATGCATTAGTTATGAATTCGGATTCGTGGGACTCCTCAGCTGCCGAGAGCCCTAAGAAAAAAATCAAACGAAAACAAAAATTTAGGAAAGAGTGGATGGATGAGAATGTTTTTAGGATGTGGCTGAAACCAGTTGCAGGAGATGTATCCAAATCATTCTGTTCATTTTGCAATACATCCTTGAATATGAACGATGGTCGTTACAGTAAGTGATGGAATGCTTAGTTGTATGACTAAACAGAAGTTATATGGCACAAATGATTGCGATGAAAATGAGGCTGATGATGTTGATATTCTGATACCTCAGCAGAGTTTGTTGATTTTTTATTTATTTTTGGAAGAAGCTTCATTTTCATGTTAAGGTAGGGTAGTTATTGACAGAAAACCAAGGTATCTGTTTTTTGCTATATATTTTCTTTTATTTTTATAACCTCTCTGTTATTGTTTACTCATTTTCTCGCTAAGATCCCTTTAGGGGGACGGAAATATATTTGATTGTTACTTTCGTTAATTTCTAATTTCAAACCACAATCCTTACCAATGATTTGATTTTGGCAGCATTGCGATCTCAACCTAGAGACATTGGCAAATTAGGGCCGGTATTATAAATATGTTTTGAAGTTAACTTTAATTTTATCAGTCAAGTTAACTTGAGCTTCAAAATGTCAGTTTTATAAAGGTACCACTTTTAAATAAAAAGAAGAAGAAGGCAAAAACGTAACCTACAATTTTTCTCTTGGCAAAACGATCCCGTTGAACTGGAATAAGTTTTCATCATTTTCCATGAGAAAATTAACGTAACGTTCTGGTGCAGACTAATCTAGGATTGAGCGAGTTTTCAGACAGACGATGGGCTCTTGAAGAAGAATCCAGTCCCTTCCCAAAATCCATCTGTATGTCTGTGGGCAAGATAAAAGTGAAAAAGAGAACCTTCAAAGAGAGTTGTGAGGAAAGAAAATAGAGTTAGAAGAGAAAAAAGAGAGATTATTCAACATACCGAAAATTATTCATACAGTATGGAAAAAGGGTGGCTATAAATGTATATCTAGGTGATGACACATTGTTTACTTTTCGAAACATTAATGTTTATATGATTTTAGCCATTGTACACTTAAAACTTGTCGAATCTCTTGTGATTGTTGACATTCAATGAAATTCTGGTTGACCTGGTGCATATTCTATTGACAATTGTGTGTGTGGCCAAGAAGAAAAGTGAGAAAGAGAACCTTCGAAGAGAGTTGAGAAGAAAAAAAAAGTGACTTACGGAGAGAAAAAAGAGATATTATTCGATATAACGAAGATTATTCATACAGTATGGAAAAATACTATGTTTATCTAGGTGATAAGGACACATTTTCAGACCATCTTGTTTGTTTTAGATGAAATAAAAAATCTGTTTTTGTTAGTTTTATTTTTAATTCAAACATTCGACGATAACAATGCAATTTCCCCTGTGACCTTTCTAATAACACTGCTAGCAGTTGACTTGTGAATACCCCCAGAATCTCCAGCAACTACCAAGAATGAACCAGTTGCATAAAATCTGAGTGTAATCAACACTTGTGTTACTGGCGATAGAGGATGATTTCTAAAAATGAAAATATTTATAATTCTACAATAATTAAAATAGTTACTAGAAATGCTGACCTATTAGTTGGTCTTTGTAAATTGTAAATTTGCTTAAATGTGCCCCATTAACAAGCGTACAGACTCTCTTGATGGTCGAAATCGGTTTTTAAATTATGTTTCGTTCCACAAGGTGAAATGGTCTAACCGATTCCTGAATATCCTTTGTCGCCGAGGGGCTTCAACAATATTCACAGCATCTTCTTCATCATCGGTTGAAAGTTCCTCAAAAATAACGTGGATATCGTTTGCTAACATTTTGCGAAAACGAAAAATTAAAACAATAAAATTGAGGCTATATGACTCATATGTAATATTGACAGGAGCAGGAGAATTGTCGACGATCGAAAACCACCATTTTCTACAAAGTTAACTTTAACCGACACCCGTTCCACCCGATAAAGTTAACTGCTACATCTTGAAGTTAAGTATAACATGTGACGTCATCCACAAGTTAACTTCTAGTTATCTGTCGAAATAGTTTTATAATACCCACCCTTAGAGCCGAAAACATTCTCCCTTGCGCCTCTAGCGGCTAATCGGGGAGAAGATCTGGAAATGGAACGATCTTAATTGGCAAGCATTCGTTTATGCGCATGCACCAAAATTAGACGTATCTCTTCCGTCACCTACGATGACGTCACGAATGTCACAATGTACCTTAATTTTATCTGAGATACCTTATTTTCATTAGGTTGGTACCATATTTTCATTCTTGATGGCTGCCAACACTGGGTTGGATAATGTTCGATCGCGCCGTACACACCGGCTCGAACGCTGGGCACATGTGCCTCGGTTTGCGTTGGAATCTCGATCTGTACGCGGCTTGAAAGTCGTCACAAAGCATTACTCTCGATTTCAAATCGATTATGCCAGCCAAACAAAATAACCCGAGATATTTCGTCCTCAAAAGGGTGGAAGACGGAGTACCGTTAGTTTGAAGTAGGAGTCACGGAAATTTGGTATTTGGGCTTTTCTTCTCAATTGAAGAACACGAAAATTCTACCCTAAAGGAGTTAAAATAGGGATTGAGAATTTGTATGGGGGGGCCGTTAGTTTTTTAGTTGAGGTCATGAAAAAGGATGTTTGAGGTCTTTGTTAGGAATGAAGAAATACTCGTTTGAGTGTTTTTGAAAATTCAACTCCTAAAGGGGTAAAATAGGGGGCTAAATGGGGATTGGAAGTTTTGGGGTTGTTAGTTCTCAAGTTAGGGTCAGAAAAAGTGGTATTCGACGTTTTGTTACAAATAAAGGGAAATGTATTTTGTTATTTATAGAAATTCAATCGCTGAAGGGGTGTGAAAGTTTGTATAGCGGTTCCATTAATTTTTAAGTTAGGGTTATATAAATTGGTATTTGAGATCGTTGTTACAAAAAAAAAATGTGTTTCAGTGTTTTTAGAAATTCAATCCCTAACGGAGTGAAAGATTCTATGAGGTTTCCATTAGTTCTTTTGTTTGTCCCTCAAGCGTTTCTAGGCCAGTTATTCGATTGCGATGGGACTTTGGTGAGATGTGCGTACGCCCGCGCAATTATTCTGAATTAGTTCAACCATTTCATAATAGGTGGCGCACGAGTTATTTTAACAAATGAGTGTATTTCACATAGTTTAGTGGCGTTTCTTGTGTTTTCGTAACATTTCCTCTGTGACATAACAAGTAATGTTGATTGTGAAATTCCAATTATTGGTCGCCATTAGATAATAGATATCATAAGCATTTTCTTTGCTTTTGGCAAGTGAATTCGTGAAAGTCGTCACAAAGCATTATTTCCACTGTAAAATCAAATTATGCCACACAAACGACAAGCGATTGGTCGATCTAGACCTCAACCACCAAACAAAAATGCATATGAGCTTCAGAAACAGACGAGCAACAGAGTACGCACTGCCCAAGTCCGTTTGTTCTAAACAGTTGAGCAATGAAAACCGTTTAAGTATGTATTGCTCGATCTAAACGAATACTGCACGCTGATTTGAATCTTGGTGCCTTGCATTACAATTATAATTATGATAACAGTCTCAATCTCAGTGCAGTTATTGGAAAAATGGATAAGTTGGGGATGATTTTTTTTATCTGAACTTATATGAATTATTTTCAATTAACTTACGTTGAGGAACAACAATGTCAGCGTGGTAGAATAAAAAAAAATAAACAAAAGTATAACCTTCTCAAAATCCACGCGGATAAAGCCGCGGGCATACGCTAGTAAAAACTAATATCAGACCTATCTCGATAGATGGAAATTTTTTGGAGGACTTTCATGCTTAGTTTTGTTCAAATGCATTGCATAATTATTCAATAGAAATAAATGCCTTTTTATTCTGGAGCAGACTTCCATTCTTTCATACAATTAACTCGTACGTGTTTGTTGATTTATACTTGTTTACCTTTTCTATCGGACAATAAACATACATTATTATTAATAACGTATATTACACAACATATTACCCAGAATATGGTCTTCCTCCAAGTGTGTATGTTTCCAAATACTGGGTTCCTTTGTGACTAAACATATTAATTAATATATTGAACATTAGTTGAATGAACTAGGTGTCGTACAAAGCTCAATCCCGTTTAATTCGCAGAGATTTGCTCCCAATTGCATGTCGTAATAATTGATAGATATAACATTCAGGAATTCAGTTGCTTTTTGACCCCACTTAACCCAGATTAAACGCGCTCACTATAGGCTACTAACTAGCCAGATTTGAGCGACGCACACAATTAGGGTTGCATCAAATTGGCTACATGGTCAAGAAAGAGACTGATCCAAATGGCGTTTTACTGTGACGTGCATTTCCGATAGAGGTGCATCAAAATGTACCTGTTTTATTCCCATTAAGTGCACGACGAAGAATTATACCTGAATGACCCTAATTATCTACCTCAATATGTACCGTTGAGGATACTCATTTAAAAGATATCACAATATTGAGAATTTTTTGTAATTTTGAAATTTCTACCTCCTTCTATTTCCTATGGACTAGTTAGGTTTCTGTTCTGTTACATTTTTCAGTTTTTGAGCATTTGTATGATCGACCACTTCAATTTTGTAATATAGAATGGCGCTACAAATGATTGAATCAAGAAAGGGAGAACCTATTTTGCTAGATTTAGGATATAAGTATCCTCAAAAAAAGATCAATAAAAGCAGTGACGTACTATGATATTGTGTAAATTGCAAATGTAATGGAACTGTGACTACCGATGCAAAGGTATCAACGGAATGAAAGAGGAAGATACACGATTTCTGTGCACCTGATGTTGCTAAAAATTGAGTTTTTGAATGCGTTTCTGAAACCTGCGAAGAATTGACACCAATGCTGAAAATTCATCAAGAAGAACTAATAGAAGTCATAGACAAAAGACTAGATTGTATAACAGAAATTCCAGATTTTTCCTGAGTACAAAGTCAACTTTACAATGCAAGACACAAATCTCTTGGAATCGATCTTCTCCCGAAACATCGTCGAGATGTAGTTAGTCCATATAAATATGTAGTATAATTTCTCTTGCATGACAATATGTGCGATGGAAGAATTTTAATGTTTGTTGAAGACAGTGACATGTTAGCACAAGGTACGTGATTTTGGCGATGGAATCTTCAAAAGATGTCCCTCAATATCTGACCAGCTTTACACCATACATATGGATTTAGGAAGTTCAAAAAAAATACTTGCGTTACGCCTGCAGTTTATGCCCTAAAACCAATCAGAAAAAAATAAATATTGAAAACAAAATTACCAAAATTTTAACCTAAGGAGTATCACGTGGACTATGAAGAAGCTGTCACGAATGGCATAAAAAATATTTACCCAAATAATGAAATAAAAGTTTGCAACTTCCACTTTTACCAATCACTATGAAGAAAGGTTCAAGAATCTGGACTGGTAAGTGATTACAGAGATGACGACAAAATCAGAAAACATATTAGAGAGTGCGCATTGGCACATTTGCCAAAAGAATGGATTGACAAAGGGTGGCTCAGCATGATGGATTCATTGCCATCAAGTGATAATATTGCCAAATTCAATGACTATTTCGTAGAAGAATGTCTAGACTCTGACAGATACTGGGTATGTTTTGGAGGTTGTCATCGTACGACCAACGTTGTTGAAAGGTGGCGCAGCAAATTTAATAAAAAAAAACAAAAGCACATCTAAATATATATGAATCAATACAGGTTTTATACGACGGAGCTTTTTATCAAAAATAATCAATGAGACCAAAAAGACTGAAAAAAAAAACACGATATTGAATTGAAAATCCAGAATATAATTGATGCAATTCTGAAGAATAAGCTGACTATAAACAACACTTTGGAGAAACTTTCTTATGTTGTAAAATATGAGCAATTAGCCAGCAATTTATACACAGAGTAAATATATTATATGATTCTTATATTCTGTTTTATTATATGATATATCCATATATATTATTCATTTCAATTGATATTATATCAGTTCACAATTCCTTAAAAAAAACAAAAAAGGAAACTACACTGAAGTAACTAGATCCATAATATTTAATACAATTCGAAAATCAGAAAAAAAAAATGTTTTTGAGCGGCAAATCATATATCAAGCGTGGCAAATAATACGCAAAACTAAATAGAAATTAGTGCCCGCAACGAAAAACACAAAGTTACACTTGCAGGTTAAATTTGGTATCGTGCATGTAACGGGGAATTTTCGAGTCGTGCACGTTTTGGGAATGCACCTGATGGGCATAGATCATACAAATATCAGTTGGGCTAGAAACAATAAATATAAATCACATAACTGGAAAATGAAAAATTCCTGGGAGTTCAAACTATCAAGACACGGAACCAAATGATGTGCTTGTTCAAATATTTTGTAGTGTATTTGCAGAGCTGCATTAATACTAGTATATTTTGCAATAAGCACAAATTGGGGCTCATTTGGCACTGTGGAAAGTGTTAAAGTTTGCAGCACGAGCCGAGAGTGAGAGTTGCAATTCATACGAGTGAAAAATTATCATTTTGTGCAAGTTGCGTACTATACTGTTTCTACGACAACCCACTACTCATGTTCAATATTCCAATGAACATTGATACAAAGAAATATACATATTGGCAATTTGTCTTCGTTGAAGTCGATGAAACCATCGATTTGAAATGCCCTGTATTGCATCTTCTTTCGATTCATCGATTGCCGTGGACTTCCAGCCTCCGTAATTGTTGAGGAAGATCGGCGAAAGCAGTGCCTGGCATATAATTTGTGGTTTGCAAATTTTCAACACTCATTAATATCTTTTACCATGGCTCCAAACTTGTTCAGGGCCATTCCTTGGACAGTACACTTTCCTTTTTGATAAATGACGAAAAACCATAGCCTATTAACATCTGGAGGGAGGATATTCACGTATGTTTTGTAAATACTGTAGCAATACTGTTTTGATATTTGTCTTCTTTCAAATCTCCCATACGTCCATAAAAACTACTGAAAATACCACTTCATATAAAACTTCGCGGTCAAATATCTGGGAAATGAAAGAGGATATCCATATTTCTTGAAAGCAGATGATTTCGATGTCTCTTATTTACGTAGAGAGAAATTCTGAGTTCAGCAATATAGCACACATATGGTTTCCCTTGTATACTGATGAAAAAGGCAATTTCATTACGTATTATAAAGATGGTCATGAATGTGTCAAAATAAAAAGCAATAATACCAGTTTAATTGATCTACCAGTTATAATTTGCTGTTCAATATCTCCGTTGTGTGTTACTGTATAATCGCAGACAATAGAAACTAAAACAAATGTTTCAAATTTACAAAAAATATTTTACTTTGAACTAAACAAGACCATCATGACAATTACGGAAAAATTAAACTGATAACATAAAGTGTTCAAATTGCCTCCCCTCACGTAGAATACACATATTTTTGTTAATTCTCGATTCTTGACAGCTAAGAGCGCCGATCGCGATATGGAAGCACATACATTTGTGATATTAATTTTGAATCATCTACATTTCCTGAACATGTCGTATAAACTAAGTTTTTGATATATCGCCACAAAAAATCCAGTGGGGAGTCTTATCTGGACTTCGAGCTGGTCATGGTGTTGGACCCTTATTTCCAATCCAATTCTCATTAAAAGTGTCATCCAAATATTCGGTAACTACTCCAGTATTATGCGGAGATACCCCGTCTTGTTGAAACCATATATTGTGTAGAGTTTGTATCGGTAAATTCTCCAAGAAATTTGGCAACACATGTTGGAGGAAAATCAAGTACATTCCTCCATTGATAAATCCCTCGCAAAAATGAGGTCCTATCAAATAACCATCAATGATTTCACACCAAACATCGACCCCTACACAGACTGATATCCTGTTTCTTGAATCCAATGAGGGTTCATGTCAGACCAGTAGTGACAATTATATTTGTTAATTATAACGTTGTTATAGAAACGGCGTTCATAACTCCATAATATTTTGTTAAGAAACTGATAATCATCATGAATACGGATGGACAACCATGCAATGGAGTTCAATCTCCTATCAGCATCTCCTGCATATGGGACTAGATTGTGGTTAGGAAAAAAACAAAGATTATTACCTGGCTGTAGTTCTTGAACCAAATGTATTCGGAATGGAGGAAATTTGTTTTTTTTAAAGATACGTTGTATTGACGAATTCGACATATCACAATTCATTGCTACTTCTCTGATAGAACTATGTGGTTCCAATACCATTTGACCTAGAAATGCAACAGTATGATTCTCATCTGTAGCTGTTTTTTGTTTTGTTGGCATCCGTTCATTTCGTGCCAGAGATTTGACTAAGGCTATTGAATGTTTTTTTCTGACGGCAATCTTCTGTCGGGATATCGATTACCGTATATTCTAACTGCCTCTTCAGCATTCCTTCTCGCTTCGCCATAAATACATAACATATCTAACTTTTCTGAATCTGAAGATTGAACCCTTTTTCAATTTCACGAAAAACTAACACAAAATGGGATGCAGTTTCATAAATTCTGGCAGGTTTTCTGACATATCTATTAATACTCGTATTATTGCTTTTTATTTTATCTAATTCATGGCCCTCTTTATAATGTGCAATGAAATGGCGGTTTTTCATCAGTAGTCATGGAAAACTATATGGGTGTGCTATATTGCCGAATGTAGAATTTGATGCAGAATCCAAAAAAAGCATTGAAAATTCTAGGGTGCTATTTAAAATACGACGCCCTTACGGATGACTCTAGTGATGGACCTCTACGTAACTGAGAGAACCCCTTGACATCGAAATCATCTGCTTCCACAAAATATGGATATCCTCCTTCATTTTCCAGATATTTGCTCATCGAAAGTTCAAAAATCGCATTTGGTTGTAAGAACAAAGTTCAGTGAACTGGCATTTGACATTTGATAATTTTAAACCGACGAAATCAAAAAGGAGGAGGTTCTCTAGTCGACGCGTATATTTTTTTATGTATGATCACGCATAACTTTTCACAGAGCAGTTCGATGATTCTTGTTTTATTGGATAGGGAATTCTTCGAAGTTGGTCCAATTTGAATTTCAAAAGAAAATTTCACCCTTAAGTGTAGCAAAATAGGGGATATTTATCGTTCATCCACTGAATTTTCACCCGTTAACCGATTCTACCTTTCATAATTTTGTACTGGGTTATCCGATTCAGATTATTATTTTTTTAATGGACAGGGTATACTTCAGAGTCATTTTCGGATTTGGAGAGGAATAATCCACCCCTAAGGGTACAAAAATGGGGGATTAATAATTTTTCATCTGTGAACCGGATCTGTTGGAACTTGGCACAAATATAGTTAGTTCTGATGACACTACAACATAATGGATACCTGGAGTCAATTGAGTAGATAGTTATCAGTTGATTTTAGCCACAAAAATGTAAAAACTAAATTTTTTTTAACAAAAAATTAAAACGACGAAAAAATCAACCGAAAAGCATAAAATAAAATAAACTTTCTTAGCCCCTAAACTAATGTGAGTAACTAATTTTGAGTCGGCGCCAAACAAGCATTCAACGAAGATCATTATATTACTTTGAAGAAGAAATCGAAACGCCGCCGTGCATCCCGCTGCCATCATTTTACGCTTCACCTAATTCAATTGCTAGTTTGTTTGGCGCCGACTCAAAATTAGTTACTCACATTAGTTTAGGGGCTCAATTATCATTGAGGCTAAGAAAGTTTATTTTATTTTTTGCTTTTCAGTTGATTTTTTCGACGGTATAATTTTTTGTTGAAAAGTATTTGTATATTTCAATAATCGTTATTTGTGTTTCGAATTCTATTTTGATTTATTCATGGTTTTTCAACTTCATATTTGATTATTCAAAATAAGGTATTTGGAAAATAAGTCTAATTTTGTATTTCGTGCACACAGCCCTAACACTCCCACATTCTAACAATGGTTCACAACTCTCCTAATGATCCCCATATGGAGTTTGCAACGTCAACTGTTTCCATACCTGTGTCGTGTCCGGACGTCGACCCGTTTACTTGAAAAAACTGTTTCTACCAAATGATTTTGATTTCGTATCGCCGGTAGCCCGCAAAGAATGTTAATAAGGAGTATCAGACTGTTTCTCGACATTTCTCAAACAATTAGTTCAAAAATTTAAATATTATATTTATTGCATTTGCAATTACCGGTGTATCTTTACGCAAAGGTTGGTTAGACAGCGGTTTTATTTGAAAAAAAACCTTGTCCTGATTGGAGTTTTTTTGTTTAAGAGTCAAGCCTTGGCTCTGACTAGAAACTGCAAGACACCACCGCCCACCTCTACCACATCTGCTACAGAAAGATCGAGCCGGGAGTCAGCTGAAAGAGTTATTACACCAACCCCAGCAAGGTCATCCACACCCTTGGAAAATACAGTATCTCCCCAATCAATTAAAGAAGAATTCGATCCCGCCAAAACATCTTCATCGGGTGAGTACGAATGTGTGAATGGGAAAGAGATATTGATGGAAAAGGTTCGTAGTTACGCTGAGACAATTGAAATTTGATTATTGATATCTCATGATATTTTTTCATACAATACGAATTTTTCGTTACTTCCTTATACATAACCAATTTCTCATAACGTTTCCGATAATCTTTACGGAAAAATTCTTAAGCCCCCTCTCACAGAGCCCTAAGAAGAGTAATAAAAAGTTGAAATATTTTCTTGTTAGTGGCCAGTTTTGAGACTTTTACTCAACATCTGGTAAATGCCATGGTGAGAGCAGTCTTAGGCCCCTCTCAGAGAGCCCTAAGAATAGAAGTCTAAGATGGAAATATATTCTGAAAGTGGCCAGTTTTGAGACTTTTACTCAACATCTGGTAAATGCCATGGTGAGAGAAGTCTTAGGCCCCTCTCACAGAGCCCTTATACGGCAACGATACGAAACGATATTATTAGACAATCTCCAACGAAATGAAATACATCTACTTACCTCACACGACCAGTGGATTGTTCCGAGGATTCCGATTATCTTTACGGTGGAACGGGTCAGAATTTATACAAAATTACTTTGTCTTTCATGAAATCTGGTTACAGACTGCATCAATGTATTTCACTTGTCATTTCCTTTTCGTTTCTTATCTTCCCGAGGCTTTATTAGAAAATTGGATCTCAAACTGGAAATGATGTATTTCATTTCGTTTGAGATAGTCTAATAATATATTATCGTATCGTTGCCGTATTAGACAATTGGATCTCTGACTGGAGATGATGTATTTCATTCCGTTGGAGATTGTCTAATAATATCGTTGATGTATTTCATTTCGTTGGAGATTGTCTAATAATATCGTTTCGTATCGTTGCCGTATAAGGGCTCTGTGAGAGGGGCCTAAGACTTCTCTCACCATGGCATTTACCAGATGTTGAGTAAAAGTCTCAAAACTGGCCACTTTCAGAATATATTTCCATCTTAGACTTCTATTCTTAGGGCTCTGTGAGAGGGGCCTAAGACTGCTCTCACCATGGCATTTACCAGATGTTGAGTAAAAGTCTCAAAACTGGCCACTAACAAGAAAATATTTCAACTTTTTATTACTCTTCTTAGGGCTCTGTGAGAGGGGCTTAAGAATTTTTCCGTAAAGATAATCGGAAACGTTATGAGAAATTGGTTATGTATAAGGAAGTAACGGAAAATTCGTTACAACAATAAGTCATACAAGTCGGTTCAGTTTCTTTTCTAAATGATGAACCATGCGTGTACATCATCGTTGCCTATTCATGATAACCCATATTTAGGAAACTATTATCTGGGACAACCTAAGAAGTTTTTCAGTAGACGGAACGTAGCGGCCACAATCCTGGGAGTGTTCGACCACAACCACTGCCACGTAATCTATCACGTGGTGGCTATCAAAATGGGGAACACTATTCTGGTGGCCGCTACGTTCCGACGTTCCTGGATCTTAGATAGCTACATTCCAACCACGTTGTGGTAACCTGGCAAAAACGTGGATATGTAGTGGCCGACACGTTAAACTCAACTGACTGCGCTTATGTAATTGATATGTATTCCGATCTATAAGTCTATATAACATACAAATACGTAAGTATATTGAATAAGGATACTTCTGATTGGAATAAAACTAAAACGATTGAAAGTTTTCTGTGAAATATGGGTGTTGTAGCTCGATTGTGAGCATGCGCCATCTGAATATTTTTTCTTTGCAATTAGGGCGCTTCTGAAATTATGTACTTAAATCCCTCAAACAAGTTTATTATCAATATTGGTTACTTGAAACCAATACCTACGTAGTGAATTACTACGTTGGATGCAGTACTGATACCAAGTGATTTTGTATTGCAGGCTTCGTTCATTTCTCCAAAAATGGTGACCCAGCATATGTCTGTTAATATGTCGGCTTTTGGAGACTATAACTTCATAGTAGTTTGCACCCAAAATGAGTGTTCAAAGTATCAAAAACTGAAAATATACCACTCTCAAGTTCATTTCACCATGAAGTGGCCAGTGGAACTAGCCCATTGACTATTTCACCACTTGGAAATGGTGGCCACGTCGCTGTCACCATGACTCACCACCTCAAAGTTATATCCTAAAAGTTCTAATAGGTCTAATGCACTTGAGAGTGGCGAACACGTCCCAGATATTATAACCTGCCACTTCAAAGTTATAACCTCAGAATTACGGGTGATGTTTAAGTGGTACAGAATTGTTACCGCAACGATTATTTTCCACAAGTTCGAAAACCTCTAAGGTTATTCTGCTTAGTGGTCATAATGTTTCAGACACCTCAATTGACACTAACGAGTTATGGAAGTGGGGTGGCTTCCAGAGATGGGAATCACGTGGCTACAACCAAGCAAATATAAAATGAATTATTCTTACTGTACTATAAGTGGTAATTACGTAATTTACGTAATACCCACCGTTGCAGTATCAGTTTCCGTCACTATGATGCTACTTGGAAATCATCTTGATACAATTTTGGATACTAAAACCTGATTTTAATAGCTCACACAATGTACCTGATTATTACCGATAATTTTTTCCACTAGTGAATCTATGAATAATATATGCGTTATTTTCCAGTAAATTGTTCGTGTTGTTTTCTCCGAAATGAAAAGTTCAATGATTTTCACTTCCACAGAAGAATACCAGAAAGTTTTGATGAATATTGGATTCGTTTGAAATGCAGTTCAATGGAATATGAATATTCAGTGAATACTGAGAATGAAAGAAATGAGTACATTCAAACTTATAGGGGTTAGGCGTGGAAATGTGTGTCTCATACAAAAATAAGTTTTTGGAGACATAGAAAAATTACCATTAGTGTGGAGAAAGTATACCAATTGAAAGAAACAATGCGATTAGTCCCTGGGTGTTTAGGGGATGTACCGATAGAGAAGTACTTCAAATGGTAATTGGATCGCCATTAACTTTCATGGCTATAAGGTCTTGAATAGATGGAAGTAATGAACAAAAGTACCAAATTTCCTATAGGTCGAGGTGCCATATCGTCCCCCCTATAATCTACTCTCCATTAAAAGCTATTTTTTCATCATTGGCTCCCATATTTTCGATACCAAACAGCTAATCATCCGAAAATGATAACTCTGCCACATAATCTTATTGGGAGGACGAGAAAAAATGTCTTTCTGTGGAGACAAATGCAAAAAACATTCTCACTGAGCATCCGAGTCCCATTAATTTGTGCAATGGCGGTTTGGCTTCTCTCCCTTTTAGCAGTTGAAGGGGTGATGGTGTCATGTATACTCAATGGCTTTCTCATATTTTCATAAACGACATTTTTGAAATGTGTGAATCAAAAGTCACGATTTCATTCTGAATTACCAAATACACATACCTCTACAGTTAACTGTTTACTGCATTATAATATTTCAATATTTCATTCAGAATTTACCTTTCTCAGCATACTGTAATTTTTTTAATTTTCCTTTTTTATTTCTATTATTAATATTGTTCTTGATAATCAATTCACAGTTTTCTTCCTCCAACAAAGTAAGTTATTTCAACTTCATTCAATTTCGGTTTTTCTTTCTTTTTTTCTTCCGTTCGCGACAAAGTAGTTGAGGATATTTTAATTCTAACTGTGTTTCATTCATAGTTTTCTTTGTTTGCACATACTGCTATCCTGTGGCAGTTTCGATTTCAAGAAAATAACAAAGGTCATAAAGCCCTTATTTTAAATTGAAAAATTTAGGGATGACAACTGTCACTCGAAGGGATGCAATTTTTACGTTGCGGGGTTAGTCCATAATATAAAATTGACATAACTTGGTATTTTAAATAGACGAAAAACATGATTCTTTTTCTTTATTGGAAAAGGTATATATCTCGATAATTTTACAAAAATACACCCCTAAGGGTGGAAAAATAGGGGATGATTGCTTTTTAACCCACTGAATTTTTACCTGTTACGATTCTATGCATAACTTTGTACTGGGTTATCCGATTTAAATGAATTCGTTTTTATTTAATAAAAGTTGGGCCCATTTGAATTTAAAAAAAATTCCACCCCTACGGGTATAAAAATGAGGGATGATTGATTTTTCACGTGTGAATCGATTCTGTTGTAACTTGACACACATTTTTAGTTCTGATCATACTCCAATATAATGGAGACTTTGAGTTAATCTGACGGAAGACAGTCGAAGAAACTCCTCAAGGCGTTACAGCCGCTACCTCGTGTTTGGGCTTCTTTCATTCATCTTGATGATAACTTCAGACCTAGCTGGGTTATAAATAACATCGAAGGTCTGATGATGGAGATAACATTATTATAGAGGCCCAACTATTTTTTCTCTCAAATATTGAGTTGTTATGTTATTTTCTAGGGGCAAAATGGCTCTTAGAATTACTTTTGACAGTTTTATTTAATTTTTGTTTATTGACAAAGCTGCAAATGGTGGATTCACCGTGAAACCGGTAGGCAATGTACGATTCCAAGAAAAAATCAACCTAATATTAAATTTTTATTTTAACAAAAAACCAACTAAATCTTCAACTTCAATTTTAAGAAAAAATCAATTTAGTAAACTAAACTTATAATTTAATAGAAAATTTACTAAATCCCATGAAATTCTGCAAAACAGTTTTTTGTCATTTAGACACCAACCCACATTGCACCTAAAAACAGAATAAAATTAGGAATAAAACTCCCCAAAACTAAATTTTCAACATACTGATTGGCTGAACACCAACACCTTCTTGATGTTCCATGATGCGGCACATGGCTGCAAGATTGGAAACGAATTTCCTGGGGCACAGTTATTTTGTAATGGGGAATCGAAGTTGATGGTCTTCCCAGATATCATTGGAACTCCAATAAGACCAAATATAACTGCACGTATCGTCAGAACTCAATTGCTTCAGTATCTCAAGCAAAATTATTTTTTCTTGACCTAAAATTAAATGCCCTATACCGGTTTCATGATGAAACCACTACGTTTTTCTGCAAAAATCAGGCATTAATCCATTTTTTACAAAAAAAGTTATCAAACATAGTTGGCAATGGATAGAGAAAAAAATTCATATATTATTTTTCACCTGACATAGCGAAAAAACACTAAAAACACAAACAAATGTTCTTCATAACCAAGCAACCTGTGTACGCGTTCTCAAAACAAAACAAATTGCAGGGAATCAAGGCTATTGTTTATGGCGCACGTGGGAAGCCCTTCAATGCAATAAACTCCGCCTACTGGTATCGGTGCAAAACCGTCAGGTTTCTAGATAAGAATATTTAAAGTTGCGGTTTCGTGCTGAAACCGGTAGGACACAAAGAGTTAATGCAAGTTACCGAGAAATAAAATGATTATATACTTTAAAATATTTTGTTTTGTGAATTTATTATTAAGGCTGTAACAAAACCAGTAGGTAGTAATTAGTAGATAATAGCCACAAAAAAATAAAAACTTTTCAACAAAAAATTCAACCAACTGAAAAAGAAACTGAGAAGCGAAAAATAAATTGAACCTTTTGAGTCGTAATAACGAGGTGCTTAAAACTAATGTAAGTAACTAATTTGCAGTCGGCGCCAAACAACCAATCAACGAAGATCATTAAATTATTTTAAAGAATTACTCAAAACAAAATGCAACGCAAAAACTCCAGCGATAAACAAAAAATGCGCTCTCCGCACGACCACTCGCAACGACGCGTCGCCAACTCACATCCCGCTGCCATCATTTTACGCTCTGCGTAATTAATTTGCTTGTTTGTTGGCGCCTACTCAAAAGCTCAGTTATTGAGACTAAAAATTTTATTTTCAGGTTCTTTTTTCGTTGGTTCAATTTTTTGCTAAAAATTTCATTAACAGTTATGTGAGATACTGAATTTATTCTATTTGGTCATTCCACACTGTATTAGAAAAGATATATAATTAATTAATTTTCGAAATCATCGAAATAATCTTAAGGTCCGAAAATCATTACATAATTTAAACAGAAGGAAACATGATATGAACATACTCACCCATTAGACCAGGGTCGATAATTTTTGAAACCAAAAAAAATTATAGTAGGATGAAACCCATTGGAAAAGGAACAGAATATAACAAAAATGAAAGGAAAAATAATTTACGGGCGATCTGAGGTCTGGAAGGGGGTGAGTTTTCAAGGGTAAAAAACGGTTTATTTCGATTTCTGACAAAACTACGAGTCCTATGGAAAAAAAATCAAAATGTATGTGAAAAATTCAAATAACCAAGTTTTTTGTTTTTTATTTTTAACTTTTACAAAAAAACTTTTTTATTCACAAAATTCGGTGAAAACTTTTCTTTTCACGTCCCGAACACACTGTAATTTTTTTGATTCAAAATATTTATTTTTCCACCTCATTTTGACTTAATATCGAAAAAGCACCCTAATTTTCAATCAAAAATTCTCCGGTCAAAATAACAGCTTTTTTAAAAAAGTCGGTGGGCTTTCTGTTCGTTGAAATCTCTACTTTCTGATGGTATGAAAAAAATACACATTACTATGGTGAATGTTCTCAGAAAATGCAAAGAAATAACAGGTAGTAAGGCCCAGACCCTCCTACCCTCTTCCCCACTTCTCTATGAAATACCTTTTGATGGGCTAAAATTTCCCGTAGGTCACTCCGGTATATAAGTTATCTTGAAATAGCAATAAATAGGCATCTACGCATATAATTTAAAGATTCTACAACTTTCTCAAAATATTGTGGATGTCTTATTAAATAGTAACTTTAAGTTTCTTTGCATTTTCTGAGAACATTTACCATAGTAATGTATATTTTTTTATACCATCAGAAAGTAGAGATTTCAACGAACAAAAAGCCCACCTAGCTTTTTAAAAAATCTGATATTTTGACGGAAGAATTTTTGATTGAAAATTAGGGTGCTTTTTCGATATAAAGTCAAGATAGGGTGAAAAAATAAATATATTAAATCAAAAAAATTACAGTGTGCTTGGGACATAAAAAGATGAGTGTTCACCAAATTTCGTGAAAAAAATATTTTTTTGGAAAGATAAAAATAAAAAACCAAAAACTTGGTGATTTTAATTTTCTACATACATTTTGAGGTTATGCGGAAAAAGTGTGGACACAAAAGTTGTAGATCTTTTCATTACCTACAACTTTTTTCCATAGGACTCGTAGTTTTGCTGGATATCGAGATACATCGTTTTTTACCCTCAAAAACTCACCCCCTTCCATTTCCCGACCTCAGATCGCCCGTAAATTATTTTTCCTTTCATTTTTGTTATATTATCTTCCTTTTCCTATGGGTTTCATCCTACTATTATTTTTTTTAACTTTTTACCATTTTCAAAGGCTTCAGCCCTGGTCTACATAACAAACTATTATTTTTAGGATAATTTTTTGTATGGAATTTCCCAATTTGGACATATTTTGGATATACCCCAATACTCTTAGGCAGTAAATGCATTCAAATGAAAATAAAAATATTGAGCAACAAATTTAGTTTATTCTTATTTTTTCAAATCGTGTTATTTCAGATTCATGAATACTTGGCTTAACAGTAAGAAAATTATTTTTTACAAGCTTCTATTACAAGCTTTTATTTAGTTCCATTGGTTAGTTAGTTAATTCGTTCGTTCGTTTGTTAGTTTGGGTCAAATCTTGCAAGTAAATTCTGACCGACTTCTAGTCGTCCGATAAATTTGGGGTCGGAGATCATGAGTTCTTTCAGCTTGAATTTTACAGGAAAGAGGTCTTGTAATAACTATGCTCTATTAGAAATGAACAAATTGAGTCGAACTAACTAGAAAGCAACAAATAAAATAAATAATAAAAAAAAATTTAAAGACAAGCTTTCATTTAGGCCGTGTACTAAAACATATAAAATTAGTTTAAGTCATCGCTGACAATGATTTAATTATTTTTTGTTCAATTATTTGGTTTCGGAAAGCTTGTCGCGCAAATTGTGATAAAATTATTACTTCGACAAGTTGTTACTTACCAACCAATAATTGTCCACTGAAATTAATTGGTACCTACTTTTATGAATACTTTGTAAAAATTAAATACTTTGACGAATTTTTATTTACCAACCAATCACTGCCCAATCAAAGTAATTGGTACCTACTTTTTTGATAGACATCTCATACCCTATTTAGCTGACAATTGGCCTCGAAAATTATTTGATTTGTGTTTTTTTTTGTAAAAAATAGATTTTAGGAAACACGCCATTTCCAGTTGTCCGGTATTCTGCACAATGTTTCATCTATGTAGTTATTTTCGAAAAGTTCTCACAATGCAGTATTGTTACAGAGCTCTGAAGATGAATTAAATGATATTTGAAACGTTGGCAAAGGAACAATAGATTTTCTTCCACCTAAAAGAACCAAACATATTCAAATCCCAACAAACACTCTGAATATATTATTATTTTCAATTTAAGAAGTATTTTGAATGTTTATTGAAATGTATACAGGGTAAATCTTCTTGTGTTAACGCGATCTATATATAGAGTACTAAATGAAGCATGAAAAAAAAAACCGCACGAACACATATGGAAAACTGGATCTCGGTCGAATTGGCTGAAATTTTATTATGCTATAGTAGTATGGGTCATTAGAAAAAAATGGGAATTCAAATGATTTTGTATGTTTAGTTTCTGAGATATAAGCGGCCAAAGTTCGTAAAAACGTCGTATTGGGGTAGGATTGACTAAGAAAAAAACTGTTTTTTTAGTCCAAATAAGACAAAGTAAGGATGAAAATGTATTGATCGGAACTCATAAATTTGTTTAATTATAATCTTATTGATGATAGTACATTAGGGTGTATACGGGGCGTAGTCAAAAAAATCGTTTTCCGGTTTTTTTTTTCAGCACTATTTCAAAACCAACAAGTTATATTTTGTTGAGATATCATAGTTTCAGTCTATTGTAGGCGAAAAAACGTGTTTCGTTTCTCGATGACTCTCTCTGTTTGAAATATATATATTTTTAATTTTCGAGTATACCCCTATATTGAAAACAATTGACAGATCGTTTTTTATTACAAAAAAAGGAATTAATTGTTACTGCCCATTGAATAAAAGATAGAGTAACATTCCGATGAACTCAATTGTTCAATATTACCTTTCATCTAGATAAAGGGTACGTTACATGTTTTTTTAGGTCATTATCAATGTTTTTATTGAATACCTAGAAAACTGTTCCTTTAATTTGGACCATATTTCACTCACAATATTTTGAAAATGTTGACTATCATACACGATAGTTTTATCAATTTTGTATGTTGCGTTTCTAAGATATGCATTTTGAAGTTTACGGTATTACGATATATGGGGTAACCTATCGATTTAACAAAACTTCATGGAACCTTTCGAGATATTCAATTCTATTATAAAACTTTTCGAAATCGATTATTTGATACTATAAACAACACAAACCACACCCAACAACAATTTGGAACTCAACAGTATAGACTCAAAAAAAATCGACTTATAAATAACGACTTTTAACATAAAAAGTCAATTAATATTATGGAAATTATAATATAACAAATCGAAATGAACCTGATGATGCTATTGTATAGCGAAACACGCGTCGTGCTTTAGTGAACCCCTAAGTAGTGAAAATATTATAGTGTATTGTAGTAGTGAACTCTAAATCGAAATAAAAATTAATAAATTATAAACAACATAAACAACAATTTACATAATTGAACTCTCAAAAAACAAACAATAAACAAAACCTTTATTCAAATAATATTATTAATATTGTTATTTATTGGTCTATCTGCGCAATCTAAAACATTGTTTAATAGTTTATGGTTAGGGTACTTTATTGTTTCTTGATGACGAGCATATCCTAGGTATCAAAGTACGCTGCAAATATAGGAACAGCATCCCACTGTTCTTGCTCCACTTTTGCAGGTACAGTTGTAGCCTAGAACACGTTCATTTGCAGGTGCATCAGGTATAATACTAAAGGATATCCACAGTTGATACTTATAGCATTCCTAAATCTGGATGCTATGCGGCAGCGTAATGGTCCAGGTTCAGGATTACGCATATCAATTTCAAATAGAAACAATAAAGTACCCTAGCCATAAACTATTGAGAAATGTTTCATATTGCGCAAATAGACCAATCAATAACAATATTAATAATTTTATATGAATTTGGGTTTTGGTTATTGTTTGTTTTTTGAGAGTTCCATTATGTCAATTGTTGATAATGTTGTTTAAACTAACTATTTCAATTTCGATTTTTTTAATTTCCAATTAATTGACTTTATAGTGTTATTTTTTTTTTTTATATAAATATTTCAAGTTTTATAGAATTGAATGTGTCGAAAGGTTTGTTAAATCGATAGGTCCCCCATATATCGTAATACCGTGAACTTCAAAAATGCATATCTTAGAAACGCAACATACAAATTTAATAAAACTATAGTATATAATAGTCAATATTTTCAAAATATTGTGGGTACAATATGGTCCAAATTAACGAAACAGTCTTCTAGATATTCAATAAAAACTTTGTAAATGACCTAAAGAAAAATGTAACGCACCCTTCATCTAAATGAAAGGTAATATTAAACAATTGAGTTCATCAGAATGTTACCCTATTTTTTATTCAATGGGCAGTAGCAATTAATTCCTTTTTTTGTAATCAAAAACGATCTGTCAATTGTTTTCAGTATAGGAGTATACTCGAAAATTAAAAAAATATGTATTTCAAACAGAGAGAGTCATCAAGAAACAAAACACGTTTTTTCGCCTACAATAGACTGAAACTATAATATCTTAACAAAATATAACTTGTTGGTTTTAAAATAGTGCTGGAAAAAATCCAGAGAAATATTTTTTTTGACTATGTCCCGTATACACCCTAATGTACTATCATCAATAAGATTATAATTGAACATGTTTATGAGTTCCGATCAATTTTCATCTTTACTTTGTAGAGACGGTGAAGGAATTATTGAGAAAAAGTCCAACTAAAATATTTTCGTTATTGTGACACTTCCGGTTTTTCCGGGAGTGACGTCATCTTTGTAATTTTCAATAGGACACCCTGTATTTAATAAAAATGAAATATCTCTCTCATGATTCTGGTTAAAATTCATGTATCATACCTCATACCCAAAATGAACCGTTTTTGAATTATTCGAGGTTTTCTAGAAAATGTGACTAATGGAGCGTATCGAACATACGCCATTTTCATGTGAATTACAATTTTTAGTGATATGCAGTTACTGAATCATGAATATTGAATGTTTAACAGATCACTTCCATAATCACATCTACTGAATAATTTACAGGGTGCGCAGAAAAGTGGGTCCAGAAAGTGAATGAGAAGCATTAAAAATCTCAATTTTTTCAAATGAAAACCCCATTTTTTCTTCTCATTTTTGAATTATATTATAAAAATGAGCCCTAGTTCTGATTCACTTCCACATACCCAAAACCCATAATTTCGCAGATATTCCATAATAGTACTTAATTCTGCATGATTTTTTTATTTTTTCAGTAAGCTGTGCGTATCTACTGACAAATAAAGTGAAGTTGTTAACTGTCAAATTCCTAATATGAAAAAGTGCAATATTGCTCGTGTTGGGTATAATAATCAAGATTTCGTTAATTTATTAGTGATTTATGACGAATGTAATAAAATTTTCACAAGAACATGTGATATTATTATACATAATTATTCTCATTTTATGGCAACAATTGTTCCAACACATTGCCCTCAGCTTCTAAGCATTTTTCACATCTTCGTATGACGTCTCGTACAGCTCGTCTTACCATTTCAGGTGGAATGGAGTTGAAAGCTGTGCGAACTCTCTGCTGAAAATCATTTATTTTGGGTGTATGAAAATACACCTCATTTTGTATATAACCTCGAATTAAAAAAATCATCAGAGTGGAATCGGGGGATCGCGGTGGCCATAGCTGCGGACCGTCGTCTCCAAACCATTGGTCATAAAAAGTTTCATCTAAATAGGGTTTTAGCAACTGCTGATTATGTGCAGATACTCCATCATGTTGTTACTATATTTTATAGTCGGCTAACGCTAGCTTTTCCAAATAATCCGTATCGAGCTTTCTCGGGATTTCTAGGTATAATTCACATGAAAATGAAACATTCCTGTAGATCTTTTCTCCGTTTTTCTACATGCTATGAATACACATAGCTCTCTGGTGGTATTTTCAACTATAATTCACCTATCATATGATTCATATCATTATACTAACACTGATACTTTATACTAATACAGATACTTCAACATACCATTCAAATTGACATCATGAAAAAGGAGTATCACTACGGCATTGTTTCTAACAGCACAGTAAACATTGAAATTCCTACGTTCTTGAAATTGACGTTTGCAACCATTTCCGCCTGATGAATATTCCATTTTAGGTCAATTTTGCTTCGTCACTCCATATAATATCACTCACAAATTGGTCATTGTCGTGATTCCCCATAATGATGAACTCCAAAGTTTACCTCCGGATAGCTCCAGGCCATGAACTGAATTATGAGGATAGGGATGCCATTTGTGTTTTACCAATATTCTCTGCATGAACATTTTATTAAATCCCAAATCTCGTGAAGCATCTTTCAACAATGCTTGTGAAAAAGCTGCGGAGTACCCAATCACTGTAATTTCTTTTTCTTCGTTGTCCACCATCGTTTTAGTTACGTTTTTAGTTTTACTAATCTTCCATAGTTCGAAAAGTTGAATATGGATGATGATGGTATTAAGAAGGGAAACATTCTCAATTGAATATTGATAGAAAGATTTTTCTGTGAATTGAAAAATCCACGATTAAAATGAAGTTATTTTTTGTGAATGTCTAACAGAAAACAACTACTTCCCCGGCTAAAGCCACGCTGGACATTGAACTACATCTGATAGATATTCTGAAAAGGCCCTGACTCAAAAGAAAAAATCTGAATACCCCACAAGAGGTTATCTTGACGATGGAAGATAGTGACTAAAGTTTATCTTTCAGTCGCAGATGATTCCACATCTGATTTTATGAACATCCTGTTTATATTTTCAACAAATCAATGATGGTATTAGTTTTCCTGGGTATCTCGTATCAAAAGTATCACAGGTTCTTGTGAAAACCTTATTACATTCGCCATAAATCACTAATAAATTACCAAAATATTGATTATTATAACCAACATGAGCCACATTGCACTTTTTCAGATGATGAATTTGACAGTAAACAACTTTATTCATTTGTTGGTAGATATGCACAGCTTTCTAGAAATATCAAAATTTCAGACAGTTAATATGCAGAATTAAGTACTATTGTGGAATATCTCCGAAATTATGGGTTTTGGCTACAGGGAAGTGAATTAGACCTAGAGCTCATTTTCATCATAGAATTTAATCATGTGAAGAAACAATAAGGTTTGCATTTGAAAACATTGAAATTTTCAATGTTTCTCATTCACTTACTGAACCCAATTTTTTGCGCACCCGGTAACTTATTCAGTGGATGTGATTATGGTGAGTGATCTGCTCAACCTACAATATTCATGATTCAGTCACTGCATATTACTAAAAATTGTAGTCCACATGAAAATGTTCGATAGGCTGCATTTGTCACTTTATTTAAAGAAAAACTGGAATAATTCATTATAGGAATAGGGTATGACATAAATTTGAATGAAAATCATGAGGGGAATCCAAAATTTTCATTAAATATAGGCTGTCCTATATTTTATTTGAGAACTGATGAAATCGAGCAAAAAACCAAAACTATCATTTACGAACAGTACTAATGATCAAACTTAATTCTATATTAGTGCTTGAGTTGTGGGTTTGTTCACTGAAATCCAATTTCATTTCCTCAATTACCAATACGTGATATCTCTCTGTCAATCGTTCCATAAATAAAATGATATTCATGAAGAGTTAACTGGTCCAATTATCTGTTAGTTCGAACTCTCTTTAAGAGTCCGCTTTGAGGATTACTGGTACATAATATTTCGAAACGATTTCTAAAGAGTACAGTATTTCTTACAAATTATGATTTAAATTGGTTGAATCATTCCACTCGAGACTGCTGATCCGCGATCTTAGCGATCTGAGGCTAATGAAATAAATTTAAAATAAGTATTAGCCGGAGAGCTGGTACAAGTTTCATCCAAAGAATTGTACAGTCGATGGAATTTCATGAAAATTAATACCTTTATTTTAAGATTGATGATGACAATCTGGCTGGGATACTCACATAAAAAAAAATCTAACAATATTTCCAATTGTTCTCAAACATTTTTTGTGATTTGAGATTGTTATGAGAATTATTAATTCCATTTTGAAAAACATGACAAGTTAAAAAAAAAATATGCAGGTAGAGCATTAGAGTTTTTTTTTCTTGCAGTTTGATTAGAAACTTGAAATTTGGTATGCTGTCATAATCGATCATGCCCGTTCTACGTAAAATATTTTCAGTCCTACAGCTATACAGGGTGTGCCAAAAGTATGTACCAACTTTATTTTATTGAAGGAACTCTTCAATAGAACACCCTGTATATCATCACATATTTAGAATTAAGGTTGAGTTTTAGAAATTCGTTTATGGCATCGTTGAGTTATTGCACTTTTCTTACTATTGTAAAATTTAAAAAAATATTTTTCGATAACTCATACACGAATCCTGTCTGTATCTTTCTGTCAACTTATGAAGTGCGATTCAGTGATTATTTGCAAAAAAGTTATATCTTGCGCAAAAACTCCAGCATCCTTTTTGTAATTTCCAAAAGTGATTAGATATCAATGTGTTGCTTGTGTCAGTATCCAACCACATGTTTTATCTGTATTCTTGTTGAAAAAGTGAGTAAATCTGCAGTACAGAGAATTCTGAAAGAAAACAAATACCACCTATTCAAAAATTCAGTTGGTACAAGCTTTAAACCGCACTTTGACTCTTCAATTCAGGTCGAATTTTGTGGAGCGCCAAAGCCTTTGATACTGTATGCCATAAACGAGTGCTTGACCCTCTGCAAAATCTAGGATTCAAAAACATAGATTTTAATTTAATGAAGAGTTATTTTCCAGGAAGAAAACAGTGCAATGAAATAGATTCTGTAGTGAGTAAATTTCAAGATGTAACACACGGCGTTTCGCAAGGAACCGTGTTAGGACCTCTCCTCTTTTCAATTTATACGAATGCCATTTTCAAAATCAACTCATCTGGGGATGTGGTCAGTTTTGCTGACGATCAGGTATGCTTTTATACGGGGGATAATTGGGGCGAGCTGAAACTGAAAACAGAAACATATTTTAAAAACTTCACTTACTTTTTCTCAAATAAAAAACTCATGGTTTATTGGGATAAAATATAATTTCTGCCGTTTTCCTCCTATCAAAAACATTCACCCACATATGAGGAATTGTCAATAACAAGTCACTTGAAAAATTCACGAAAACAATTGAATATTTTGGCGTTGTTTGACTCTCATTTGAAATGGAAAACCCATATGAACTTCATCAACAAAAAACTTTTGAATCTGGTTTTTAAAATTAAATTCTATAAATATATTTTGGAAACAAAAAGAATCGAAATGCTATACAAAATTTCAGTTATACCACATTTTACCTACGGTATTGTTGCATGGGGAGGTGAAACCCAAAAATGATTAGTGAAAATAATTTTCAATAAATCCAAACTCTACCCATCAAATCTTTTGTATAGTGAAAATAAAGTGTTAGATGTAAAACATCTTTTTATCAATTATTAGTGATGAAAATCAAAACAAAGACATAATAACATACATAATAAGCCAAGACATAATAAGCCAAGACAACAAAATCGATTGCGGCTTCCCAGAATGCAGAAAACTATTGGTCAGCGTTGTCATATATTCATCGGTCTCAGGGTATATAATAAACTACCTGTATTAGTCAAGCAAAGGCAGTGACTGAAGCTCTTCAAAATAGGAGTTCAAGATTGCATCCATAATACTCCCAGAAATCAAATCCATTCACTAATCGACCTTAAAAATAACAATTGAATATTTACTTAAAAATAAATACAAACTACACCTTAAGCATCATTACTTCATCCATAAAATTTTTATTTATCGATCAATCATTTTCATCTGTATTCCTAAATATTGTTCAATTTATTATTTTTCAAATCTTCATATGAACTGTAAGGGATCAATATTTTTGTATATTATGACTTGTTCGTTACCCTTTAAAGTCCTGATATATTTTTTTTCAAGGGATGATACTTTTATTGTTCATGGAAGAATGAAAACCCACAGACAAGGCAACTTACGTGAGCAAGCTCGTTTATTCTTTTCAATGGCAGGGACCTTCTCTTGAGATAAATATTTTAATCGCTGTATTACTTTTGTACACAATAAACAATAATTATTATTTGAATCGGGGCTCCACAATAATGGAGTTGTGAATCAACATAACAGTCACTATTGGTCTCACGAAAATCCCCACTGGATCCGCGAAAGTAATTTTCAGACCATGTGGGTTATTAACGTATGATGCAAAATGTTCAATGGCCGCATCACATGACCTCACTTCTTTGATGAAAATGTCATAGGTTGCGATATTTACATTTTTACGAAATTATTCGATCCAATTGATGGGAGATATTTTGTTAGCAGAACGACAAGGGATTCGGTGGCAACAACTTGGTGCTCCTCCTGATAATTAAAAGGTTGTCACTGAGTATCTGGATATAACGTATCCAAATGAATAGATTGGTAAAACGGGTACAATCGGTGGCCGACTCGTTCTCCAGATTAAGCACTACTTGATTTTCTCCACAGGGTTTTTTAAAATATTGTTTTTACTACTCCTCCTTTTGATTCGGATGACCTGAAAATTGAGATTCGACTAGCCTGCAGTAATATTACGCCTAATAATATAAAAGCGACGTGTTCGAAAGAACTGAATCATTGGTTCGAAGCCTGTCTGATATCTAGTGGGCGATACATTGAACAATGTTTAAAACTTATATTTAGGCCTACTATTCTTATGGATTGATTCATCTAGTTATAATACATTGTTGTTAATAATGGTTTGTTTCTAAATACACCCCTTCCAATTTCGCGATTGTTTCATATTCAAAATGGTTCTTCAATCACTGAATTCCATTAAAAAAACTCGAAACTGCAACCATTAGTTTGAACACCCATTAAGAGGCAGAGAGGATTCGTGTGTAAGGTAAATTTAAAAATGGTCTTTCTCAAAAATTTACATTTTGAAGAAAAGTGCAATAACTCAACAACACCGTAACCGATATAGAATCATGCGAGCAGAATTCGAAACTGCAAATACAATTGAAGATTTTGGGAACCATTCACGATTCAAAAATGTCCTTCAAACCTCATTCTGCAGATGTTACTTCCAGAGAACTAAAAATGTTGAGGTTTCACTCTTAGATCTGCTAACAAATTATTTATCTCTCCTCCGAAAATCATTTGTTGCTCAATCGTCGGGGTATTTTCAAAGAAATTGGGTCTCATGGATTTCTAGAACAATATTGACACAAAAATGTATACTCACCAAAATATCCATCACTTGTGATATAATAACTACTGAATATATATCTAGCACACCATATTGGACATTATCAACATCTTGAGTACTTTAGCTCACAAGCTTTTACACAAAATTGTCAATGGCAGTATCAACACACCAGTGATTAACTTATTACTTTAAATGCAAATTAAAGGAGAACAAGTTCCAGAATTATTTTTCATCGTACTCACTATGGCCAGAATGAATCCATAGGTAAAATGTTGAGATTGGTACATACCTACATACATATTATGTAGATTTGGAATAATGTAAATTGATTGTTTTTAATATTAATTTATTTTTTTCGTTTTCTTACTTACCTACAGAAATTGAATAAGAAATTCAAGTAACGCGCGCAAGTCAATGTGCTATCAAATAATGTTTTAATAAATAACGGATCATCTTGGCATCTATTTGCCATTATTTCGCAAACTTCCTGTCGGCGATCAGGGTCATCCTTGTTAGGTTCTCGAACCAAATGAATTATATGGGTGGTGTTTTTTAGAAGACGCGATATGGACATTTTACTAACATCATTATCGGCGGCAACTCATCATGTATGTAAATGTGGATTATCTTGAATATCCAGCAATACATACATCTTTTTTTCACTGATATAATGCATTTCCTACCAGATTTAGGAATATATGTGACATTTCCAGATTCATGAAATTTGTTCTCTATTCTACTCACCGTAGACTAAGAAATGCGACAGTCAGGATACTCATTATTGAAGATTTTGCATACCTGCTTCTGCGTTCTTGTTTTATCACCACATCCTAATAATATCATAATCTCAATTCTTTGGATAACCGAAAGACTCATTGTTAAAATAATTATTAACTTGACATTCAGCGATGAATAACTAGAATGATAAGTTTGCAATAATGTAGCAAATAAAGAAATGTAAAAATAAACCGTTTTTTTGTTGTTGGGAAATATGCCTCCTGCCTATCAGAAAACACGATACATACAAATGGGATATTTATGTTTCAAAAGCAACTAGAGTCAGAGTCGACAGATATTTGGCACATAGGGATATTATATAGGATACATTTGATTGTATACATTTCAAATACATTTAAAATTTTCAAATTTATTTTCTTTTCGGAGAATATACATATTTGAAACAACCTTATATTGCTGGATTGAGAATTAAAATCCCTTTCAAATGAGCTATCACACGCACCTTCGTTCCATTTGAATTTTTTAAATGCGTTATTTTTTAGGAGGAGGTATGAAATTTTGCATTAGAGATAAAATTTACGTGTTTCAGGATTTTACTCAGAAGTTGTAAATTACGTAGTATCCGTTACTTATGGGCCTCACTGTATGTGTCGTAAATAAATGAACAGATAATACCGAAAAATTGGGGAGCGACTCTGGCCCAGTGTTAAACAGCAAGGCTGTCATTATAATTTTCAGGATTGGAAGAATAACGTAATTACGACATCACAACCGGTACAAAACACTTCGAACGTCATTTTCACCAGCTCTTAGACTATACAAATGGATACAGCCAAGCTATTTGAATCGAAAGCAGTCCGATTAAAGCGACATTTATCAGGGTTATGTTTTCAATTTTTTTCTTTTATATTTGATACCCGTAAATGTTAATCTCCCGCGAGCTTTAATCTCCAACTTCCCGTCTCAATGCGAGAGGGAAGGCCAGGGTCCCTCTAATCCCAGCTTCCTTTAATTCCCTACCTTCAGCTTAATCCAGCTTTAACTGGCCTACCAGCGGTATCCAGTGGCGTAACAAAAGATGAAATACTCTGACAGGGACAGAAAAGGGTTTATTCAGTATTCTGTTATATATCTTTTCTTACCAGTTCAAGATAATAGTCGACGAGGTTAGCAATAAAATTAGGAATATCACTGAAATAATACCGATGGCGCGGCCAGTCGGAAAGGTAGATTTCAGAATTCATTGATTCTCAAATTACCATCAATGAAGCTAACTAGCTAATGGGGAATTTTCATTGGACACAAAATAACATTTATATGTTTGTGTAAACCTTGAACTTTCGATCGAAAGTCGGGGAAGGATTCAAATGTCCCTTAGTACTCCTAATATTCCTTTGAAATCTGACTCAAATCAAAAGAAAGAAGTATGATCAAAACACAAGGATATAGACGGTACTAACTTGGGTTTCAATCTTAATATCACTTGGAAAAATAGTCACACTTATTTTCACAAAAATATGGGGGGTTTAATTAAAGCAAATAGTAGTTCGTGTATAAGGAGAGACCGAAAAACTGAGTAATCTATCGAACACAACTTCTCTATCATAGTTTTATTTTATTTTTCATTCGGTATGTCGAACAGTTTCAGCCCTTACATCAGGTGTAGCTTTGTCTAAAGCTTCTTTCCATATAGCCAGTGATTTTTCAGCTAAAATGTCATCTCTTCCTACATCATCCCTATATTTTTTTTTGCCTCAAAGCAGAGTATTAAGTCAACTTGTTCCGACTTTATAACCAGTTTGGATATAACAATGTTGGTTGTTTTATTCACTTTGAAATTGAATATTTATCTCAGGCAGTCTGCAATGTGTAGTCACCACACAATTGGTTCAACATTCTACCTTCTTCAAATGTCGAGTTAAATGTTTATTGCCGAAGTTTTCCTTCGAGCTGGTCACCTGAAATTAGCCGGGAGGCGCTACCCAATTTTTTTCTAATTTTACAAGGAACAAAATATGTTTTTAACAACTTTTTTCAGACTTTTAACCACTGTAATTCGTTATGAAATGGCATTGTACACTCGTCATTCATGGGTGTACAAGAGGATAGCTTACACTCTGTAAATATATATATATATATATATATATATATATATTATATATATATATATATATATATATATATATATATATATATATATATATATAGAGATATATATACTAGCTGACACGACAGACGTTGTCCTGTCCACATTTCTATGTTCCCTAAAATGTTTTTCCCGAAAACCCTCGTCCGCATAGAATTTCTTTTTTTCTATGTTTTACTTTATGTTGTTTCATCTAGACTATGCTTTTGACACCTTCCGCTTCCTGTTGTCCCGTTATCCCGTTTTCCTGTTATCTCGTTTTTTCTTTATCCCGTTTTCCCGTTATCCCCTTATCCTGACATTCCATTATCCCGTGTTTTTGTTATCCCGTTATTCCCGTTATCCCGTCATCCTTTTCCTGTTATCCCGTTTTCCCGTTATCTCCTTATCCTGTCATCCATTATCCCGTTTTTTAGTTATCCCGTTATTCCCGTTATCCCGTTTTCCTGTTATCCCATTCTATCATTATCGCGTTATCCCGTTTTCCCCTTATCCCCTTATCATTTAATACCGTTTTCCTGTTTTTTCGTTATCCCGTTATTCCAGTTATCCCGTGTTCCTGTTATCCCGTTTTTTATTTATTCCGTTATTCCGTTTTCCCGTTATTCCCTTATCCTGTCATCCTGTTATCCCGTTTTTTCGTTATCCCGTTATTCCCGTTATTCCGTTGTCCTGTAACCCCTTTTTTTCTTCACCCCGTTATCCCGTTCTCAATTTATCGTACTACAATTATTATATTCGATTGCCATCTTGCAACCCTATTGCAAATCTGTGGATAAAATAAAAAAAAAATCGCCATGGAAAAATAGGGGTTGATCGTAGAAGGGTAAAAATTAAGGGTTGTATGTATTTTTGAATGCTGTATCATAAAAAAAAATATTTTTATCTAAAAAATATAAAATAAATTAAGGGGTGGACCACCCTTAACATTTAGGGAAATGAAAAATAGATGTCCGATTCGCAGACCTAACCGATAGGCTCACAAAATTTCATGAGAATTGGTCGAGCCATTTCGGAGGAGTTTAATTACAAACACCGTTTCACGAGAATTTTATATATTAGATTGTTATGTTTGGAAGTAGGTTAAATGTTTAAAGAGTTGAAATAATAATAATAATAAAGGAAAAACCCATAAATAAAAAAATATCCGTATTTGGTAATCTGTGCTATGTTATTTAACAGTTTTTCTGAAGATTCCACCGTTTTTCTGAAACCTCATATAATATTAATCGATACTTGTGTTTGAAATGAACATGTTTCCAATATTACAAGCAATTGGCATGATTTGAAAATTTTTTGAAATCAAAATTTACGAATATATTTTGAGCACAAGCAGATAACAAAATATTAAAAGTTTGAACATCCTGTATATGAAATTGGATCTGAACACAACAGCCAATAAGATGCCAGGAGAGATCTTGATGCAAAATTAGTAATTTTAAAAATATAGAAAAGCAGGAACGTCAAAAGAATAATTTTACATGTATTGTATATAGATTATAAGGTAGTTAGAAAAGTTTCATAAATAAAAACTGCCAAAGAAGTGAAAAATAATGAAAAGTGCTACAAATGGTGTGTCAAAATCGATAATTCGAGAAGAAAAACAAAATGTGTTGGTATCAAGGGGAGAGAATCAACAAATTTGAATTTAAATTTGGAACAAACAAACAATTTGGAATAAAATCAATTATTAGCCAAGAAAACATTACTAAAATATGAAGAACACTACCAGATAAAAAAATCACAAATGCAGAGTCAACATTACTTTTGTTTCATTGGAAATTCATATAGGAGGAGAAGTCCCAGTCGACGAGAGCAGCTGCCGTTTCCAAGAACGGGAGAGAATCCGAAACGCTGAGCAGTTTGGTACATGAGGTCCCAGGTATTTGTTGAGACCATAAAAGTTGCCACAGTGCAAATAAGAACTGAATTTTGAACGAATTTTCTAGAACTCTGCACGAATCACTATAAAATAACACATAACCTACAAAACGAGGTTGAATTCACTTTATTATTCCATAATTCATTTTTTGCTGTATATACTTGTTTCTGGAGCTCTAATTAGGGTATTTATCGCAGACTAGGTAGTAATAAGTTTTTCCTGAATAAAAAAAAATATTATTTTGATGAAATTCTACTTCATTTTCAATGTTTCATCGACAATGAATTGCTAATTTCTGAAATTGACGTCAAGAGAGCTCCACAGTAGAACCAACTTCTGAGATCCATAGGCGTACCGATTGAGTTAGCTGAAGGTGAAGGAAATAAGGTAAAGGAAAGATGGTAAAGAGCATAGCTGGAGATATTGAATATTTATATGGGTATTTATTCATCAATACATATTGAATAAATAAAAAAAAAGGAAGTAGCTTGAAGATTTTGGGAAAATAACAACAACAAAAAAATTTGTAAAACAAAACAGAAGAAAACAAAAATCATTTATTTTTGTTATGATGTCTGATTGTGGATGAAAATGAACAAATATAAAATAAAATAAAAACGATCCGCAATCAACGCATCATAATCATAATATATATATATATATATATATATATATATATATATATTCATATATATATATATATATATATATATATATATACTTTCGAACTGATGGTAATTTGGGGTTCTGGGGACCATAATCGGCGAAGATATATCAAAATTTTCTGAAAATCGTGTTGTGGTGATGTCCTCAATAGGCAGTATTTCTATCCGAATCTACCTAAAAGAAGAAGCAATTCAATCTACGCCGTCATCAATTCTCTGTTGTATGGTCCTGTTGATTTTTTCACATATATTACGTCATACTGCAATATGAATGGAAGTAAGACATTTTACCTAAATATTATTAAAAAAAGACACTATGGTTTATTAAGTTATAAATCACAACTTCAGTCCTTTCTTTTCCATTATAGGTTCTGTGAATCAGGAACATCCTTCATTTTCAAAATATTCACTCTCAGATATGTTCATGTGACCGGTTCTATGTGGAATAGAAAATAATTTCAGCCTGAATTACTACAATGTTCGTTCATCTTCCACATTATCATATTATTCTAAATAATGAATCCGTAGCACACAACTGTCATTATCTCATTTTGCTGAGCCGGAGTTGAGTAGATAACATACAAGATAATATTCAGATGCAGATTATATAAATATGCATATATTTACTCTCCTCTGCTATGTTAATTCTTGGTTCATTTAGCCCAGATCAGGAGAATATTCAGTGACATTGACATTCATATAAAGATTGTTACTATGAACTGAACATTATAACTAGAAATGGAGTTGGAGGAATACATAAATCTTTGGTTTGTTATAGAAAAAAAAAAGAAACCATCCGGGTTTCGATATTGTTCGTTCACTACATTTATTCCATAAAATGACCAATCGATGACAAATTTTTTCTTAAAACTCCTTTACTTCTGGTTTTCAAGAGTGCTGTGGACATTTTCGTCTATATTGCCATTATTCATGTTGTTCCAATTTCTTCGACACTCTTATATTAAACTTAATATTTATTTTCAATATTGATCCTATAGCTTCACCTAGAATTATCAGAAATTGAAGAGACCCCAGTAGATACAGGTTTTTGTTCTATTTCTATTTCTATTATTTCTATATCTATTTCTATTATTTCTTCATTCCTTTTAACTATGCTTCTTTTTTAAATTTTTGTATATCACCTCCATATTTTGTCAAATGCCTTTGTCTACCTTATCTCGGCAATTCCATCGTTATAGATTGATACATTGTTGTGTGATTTAATTTCTTTCCGTTGTGTTTTTGAAATTTATTTTTTAATGCTATTCATACCGGGCGTCCCAAATTCAATGTGACAGGCCATTCATGAAATTCGTCATCTTATTGAATTCTGGCAAAAATTGATGATCTACGACCCCACAAAAAAACAACAATTTTGAATAGAATAACAAAACACATCGCCTTCCTGAACTCGCCATCTTGAATTCATGAATTTAAGAAATCATGATGTCCGACTCCAAAAACCCTCACACACCAATTTTGAATGGAATCGGACAATAATCACAAAAGTCGTCGCCATCTTCGTGAATGCTGACAAAAAAATCATGATCTTTGACCCCAAAAACCTCCACATACCAATTTCTATTGGAATAGGGCTATAACCAGAAAACCCATCGCCATATGTGAGCCACCATTTTGAATTCATGAATCATGATCCCACCCCAAAAACCCCCTCATACTAATTTTGAATATAATCGAATTATAATCACCAAACTCTTTCGCCCTATTGGGGCCGCCATTTTTTTTTATTTGGCAAAAATTCCGTAATGCACTGCCACCGGAATTATGAACCCCTGCCAAATTTCACCGTAATCGAACAACTAGGAGTAAGTCTGAATTCACTTGCAAAATTTGAACTAAACATACACAATCATATGTGAAATTAAATAAAAGCTTCTGTTAGTCGATTGGCCAGGTATTCTGCAGCCAGTTCTTAGACATGAGAAATGATTTATTTTGGGTCGAATATTCGCCCCAAATATATCAGTTTTCAATTTCGAAGGAAAAAATAAAGAAAGCTGCCAGTGCTGGGGTTTGAACCCACACTCACCCACGCTCGCTTTCGTGAACCAGTTTAAATCTAGCGCCTTAGACCGCGCGACCAACTCGGAAGATACTTTATTTTAAAAGTATTACAAATCTGTTGGTACATTGATATGGTTGCTTTTTCCGAAAAAAGGCCATATAAAACTTATGCACTACTTTTGCCCAGGCAGTCAATGATTCTTCTTATGTTTGATGTGAGCACTAATATTTCAAAAACATTTCATTCTGGTACTCATAACCTGCAGCATTATTACGCCTTATATTATAAGGGTGACTTGTTCGAGAGAACTGAATCGCTGTTTCGAAGCCTGTATCATGTCTTATGGGTGTCACTTTGAACATTTCTATGACTTATATCTGGATACTCTTTCAATGAATTTATACATCAAGTTATATTACATTGTTCTTATTGATTTGTTCCTGAATACATCTCTTTCAATTCCGCAATTGTTTCATATTCCAAATTATTTTTCATTCACTGAATTCCCTAAGAGAACTCAAAATTCTAACAATTATTTTGAACAGTCATTAGATTTTGACTAATTTATATGTGATATGATGCATTTCTGTGGATTTTTTCTATGATTTCATTAAGATACACAGAGAATTTGTATATACGGTATCTTCAAAAGTAGTCTTTCTCAAACCTTACGTTTTAAGGAAAAGTACAATAACTCAACAACGCCGTAACCGAATTTACTATACTATACATAAAATGATAACAGATTTCAACGTAGAATATGAATATGTGATTGTATATTAAGTTGACAAAAAATTGTTCTGTAACACCTCCTCCAAACACCCTGTATATTTCAAAATTTTGTGATGAAAATGTTCATCAGTTTCCTTTAGGAAGCCAGATATTGCCTGTCACATCGATTTTGGGACATCTGATATGTACCCAGTTTTAATACACATTTGTGTGATTTTTCTCACACTGAACTTAAAAAACAGTCGACGAGTTTTTCAGTCTATTTACTTGATATTCAAACATTTTTCGGCAATCTTGTAAATACATTTTCTTCCATTATATTTCTATTTTTTATGTTTTTTTCTTTTTGGAGTAGAAGTAAGAGTAAGAGTGGCAACCTTATTCCCTGCGCGGATTATGGAAAAAAATTTTAGTTCTCTGAGAAAAAAAGTGAGACGGTACAAAAAACAACGTTAAAACGCCTCTGCCAGCTCATTTCGGTTGTTAGTATTCTCTTTCAACCAAGTTGCACGGCATATGGGCGAGCGGACTGCATACCTGATCCGATCAGTTTCGCAATGGGCTAGCTATACCCACTATGCCCGGTGCAGGCGTTTCATCAATCACGAGAAGATAATCTGCTTAACGCCACACTATCCGCTTCTATCCGTCTCGTCGGTCGACTGGAGGGGCGAGAGGGGGTTCGTCGCTCGGATTAGCTGCGACTATTCCTCGCAACACGGTCCAGATTAGAGAAAGTTCGATTACCTACTTTGGAGGCTCACCTGTTGGATATTATTATTTTCGTTCCATTCGATCTGCTCGGGGAGTAAACGGTTGGGATTTCATACTAAGCCATGATATCTCTGGTGAAAATCAAGGGAACCAACTCTGAGGATCACATTATAGTAAACTACAGATAATTGGACTGAGTTTATTTTCTGGTGGTGTGGGAATTATCCTTTATATATTTATATTTTGTCTTCTCTTCCATATATATATATATATATATATATATATATATATATTTATATATAAATATATATGTATGACGGAATTGGTTTTGGATCGGTGTCAGAAATTATAATCTACCGAGTATATGACTTGTTCAATAACTGCCACAGAATATATAGATCCACTATCAAGAGAGCGAAGGAAATCCATTATGATAACCAAATCGGTAAGTCAAATAATAAAATGAAAGAAGCATGGTCTGCTATCAGTGATATTACGGAAAAATAAAAAAAAAACATGTGGGAATATCACTTATTCCTGATAAAATCAATGATTATTATTGTTCGATTGCAAAAAACCTTGGTGAGAATATAGTGATTCCTTTCGATCCCTTATTAAATCTTGAATATGTCAGAATTGAGGATAACCTAACTTTGTACGATATAAATATTAACGAATTAGTAGAAATTTTGAGGAATATAAAGAATAAAAATGCAACTGGTTATGATGGAATCTCCATAAAAATTATCCAAAATATTTCAATTAATGCACTGCAAACATTGGTTTCTCTAATCAACACCTCATTCCACAATGGATTTTTGCCTGATTTTCTGAAAACATCTGTTGTCCTTCCATTATACAAAGGTGGAGATTCAGATGATATCGCGAATCTTCGCCCGATCTCCCTCATTCCAACTATAGCCAAAGTTATCGAAAAACTTGTGAAAATACGTCTGACGGATTTCCTAAGACGCCACAATATTTGTGTATACGTGAAAGCCAGTTTGATTTTCAAAGCAATAAAAATACGCACGATGCCATCTTTTCATTTCTTTATGATATTTATTCAAAGTTGAATTCTGGTAATGTAGCTGCTGCGGTCTTTCGATCTATCGAAGGCGTTCGATTGCGTTGATCATAAGATCTTGCTAAGAAAAATTCACCAATACGGTTGCAGAGAAATGACGCTCAAATGGTTTGATTCTTACCTTACAGGAAGGAATCAAATGGTAAGAACAACAGGACTTTCCGAAAAAATGGATATTATGTGTGGAGCGCCACAAGGATCAGTTTTAGGACCCATTTTATTCTTATTATATGTCAATGACCTTGCAAATTTAAGCATTTCTGGAAATGTCACTCTTTTCGCTGATGACACGACGATATTGTGGAACAAAAACTCAAATGATTTACACAATGCAATATCTACTGATATGAAAAAAATCAAGGAGTGGTGTGATGCTAATTTGTTATCCTTCAATATTACTAAAACAAACATTATATAATTCAGATGTGCTCTTGATGACCTGTCATTTGGTGATAACTTAGTGATCAAGAACGAGACTCAAACTAAATTTCTAGGTATTCACATTGACAATAAGCTCAAATTTATTTAACACATCAAACATCTTAAAAGTAAAATTTCTTCTGGATGTTATGCAGTGAGAGTAACTTCAATAAATTTGGGAATTAAAACTGCCCAAACGGTGTATTACGCCCTCTTAGAATCTCACCTACCTTATGGAATACCGTTTTGGGGAGTATGCAATTCATCAGCACTCCTATTTGTATCAGTACTGCAGAAACGGGCAATCAGGTATATGTGTAAGATTAAACCTCGTGATTCGTGCAGACACAAATTCGTTGAGGAAAAGATTGTAACAGTGATTGCTTTGTTCATTTTGGAATCGGTTTGTCTCATTTACAAAAATATGTCCCTATTCGAGGCTTCGAGCAATTCTTATAACACCCGTTCCACCGCGTTGAAATTGCCAATTCCTTCAACAAATTTGGCCAGGGATTCTATTTATTACAATGGGGTCAAGATGTTTAATCACTTGCCCTCAGATATAAGACAGGCAAATTTGACCAACAAAATGTTTAGAATAAGAGTAAAAACATTTCTGGCTGATAGACCCTATTATAATTTGCAAGAGTTCTATAATGATGAATTTACGTGACAAAATGTGCATATTTGAATATATGTTATATAAGATTATTGTTTATATTCTTGCTTGGATATAAATGTTTATTTGTTTGGTATGTTCATTTATGTAATATTATATATAATTGTATATGTTTATTATATAAGTTTTGATGAATTTTTTTAAACAAAACTGCACACAACCATGTTGATACAAAATTCGACGATGAACTTTATAGTGTATGTTCTAACTTTACTTTTTCGTAGGAGTTTTTATATTTACATTTTATATTTCTATTTTACATTTATATTTATTTTTCACAAGCTTTGTCCACAAGATTTATTCTTAATGACAATAAAGTATATTATTATTATTATCAACGTATTCTTCAGACAAGCGATGGTTTTCAGAGTCCTGAGGGTATAAGATCCAAACTTGGCAGGGGTGTTGGATTCAAGGATTGGAGAAAAAAAAAACGATATTTCATACTCACCCATCACTTCCGGTTTCACCGGTTTCAGAAGCATTTTTATTTTTGCATCTAGAGGGCACTGAATTCACTTCAACCAGTTTGATGGACATGAATGATGAGTAAAAAAAATTATCTGTTATAAACGGCCGTCCAAAGAAAGCCATTGATTAGCTTCTATGCATATTGATGTCATCTTTTCACTGGTATTTTTGTTTTCATGGCAGCGCAACTCTTACTTGACTTTATATAGTCCGATAAATTATTTTAATTTTTTTATCTGTTATAAACGGCCGTCCAAAGAAACCCATTGATTACCTTCTATGCATATAGATGTTCTCTTTTCAATGGTATTTTTATTCTCGGGGCAGCGCGACTCTTTCTTGACTTTTTATAGACCGAGAAATTATTAAAAAAAAAATCTCTGTTATGAACGGCCGTCCAAACAAAATCATTGATTACCTTCTATGCATATTGATGTCCTCTTTTCAATGGTATTTTTGTTTTCGTGGCAGCGCGACTCTTTCTTGACTTTTTAAAGTCCGAGAAGTTATTTTTTTTTTTCCCTTAAACGGCCATCCATTCATCGTGTTCCATGCATTGTGATGTCCCCTTCTCAATGGCATTTTTCTTCTCGTGACAACGCGACTTTTTTTGAAATTTTTATAATCCGAGATTTTTTTTTCAAATCGCTGTTATAAACGGCCGTCCAAAGAAATCCATTTATTGTGTTCCTTGCATTTTCCCCTAGTATTTTTCTTTTCGTGGCAGCCCGACTCTTTCTAGACTATTCTTCAGCCCGAGAATTTTGTTTCTCATATTTACGGACGTCCAAAAAATGCATATATTGCTCTATATCCATTTTTGTTGCCCTCTTTCCAATGGTTTTTATTTTAGAGGCAGCGCAACCCACTCATTCGCAAGGGGAGATTGTTATCTTTTGAGGCAAATCCATGGTGAGTTCAAAGGATGGATACTATACCTACACATTCAATTGGAAAGAGTGGCTGGGTTTGTTTCATCGAATTCAGATTTTATTTGATCAATCGGGCAACACTGTGAGTAAAAACACGCTATCCCACAGTCGACAGTCTACACGTCAGAAACCGTGGCTGTAAAAGTGTGGCTAACATAAACTAATTTCCTTCAACTCATCCTGGTATTATCTGTATATTTTTTTGTTAGAATGGATTATGATTTTTTGTTATATGTGAAAATTGATATTTTTCAATTCAGTTTAATTCAATCCACAGCCTATTTGATGAACGATATAGGTACTCCAATTTCCTCATACTTTTTCGACGAATAATTAGTGTATTAGGATTGTTATTCATCCGATTTTCGATTCGTGTAAATTAGAATCTAAGGAAAGTGTATCTAAAAGATGTTATTTGAAAGAAATGTCCTTCAGATTGGTTGGAGATGGTCCAACGCACTCTAGAAACAAAAATAAGAATTCTTCTGAAAAATCAAATGTACCAATTATTCGCCTCAAAAGTATGTGATTGTACTCAGAATCGTCCCTAGAATCCAAAAAGTTAAAATATACAGGGTGTTTCATTCGAAATTCCCAAGTTGGGGTAGTTTCCGGTAAAACCAGAAAAGACGGAAGAGTATGAAATATCGAAAAAATTCCAATTCCTGAATCCAAACCCCTGCCAAGTTTGGATCTTTGACACCTGGTATATCGAAATATAAGGATTTGATATGAAGTTTCTTCATTGATCAGGATTAGCTATGGGTTTGAAGGGAAGGGGTAATAGAAATGGTATATTTTCAATATCGTGAGTACGTATCGTATTTTGGACTCATTTTAATAGAAAAGTTTCCAAATATTCATCAAGACATGGAATTGTCAAGTTTACAAAGAAATAGAAATGTGAAAACTATCAATTGAGAAATATTCAGCGAAATACAACTGATAACACTTTCCATACACATCCAATATGCTCATTTTCTCATTTAAATTCTATTCTGGACAGGGAAAAATTGAGTTTCTGACAATATTCGAATGCAACATTTGAAAATAGCATACGTCCACATGGTTCAAAATGGAACTCTCGACGGGACAACAGGAGTTAGCCTGGACTTCCAGCTAAATGCTGCATCAATTTGATTTCCCAATTTTGAAGGGTTTGCGAAATACACATTTTTACGTATACTACTACCACGGCGGTAACTGTAATAGATAGGTTGATATAACTTAGGTTATCTTAACCCAGATTTAGAAGGCCATTCGAACCAAGTAAACAAAATTTGGGTTTCTATTTAAAATAAAGAAAGTTGGTGCCAACTTTTGGACTACCCTGTATAGCTGTAGGACTGGAAATATTGAATATTCAATCCCACTGCAAGTTGAAAAATCTCCGATGCACATCCTACGTAAATCACCCTGTATATATATATATATATATATATATATATATATCAGATTCAACCCACGTTGTCAGACCATTATACTCATCAGACCACCACAGACCCACTAGAAATACTCATGATTTCAACAAACATTTTGGTGTTCTACAGTTATTACAATCTCCAAAAATAACTGAAACTGAGAGGGGTAAAAAAAATATAAAAAAATAATTGTATAGTTTATGTCACGTTCACAAGCCCATTATATTTTACCGCGTTCTCAAGCCATTACATATAATTTCTGACATTCAATCCACGTTCACAGACCCCGCAGTGTTGCCGCTCTTTTCGCAAGATATGATCAAATTGCGCAGAGGATGTTTTATTTTCATAACAAAAACACGAGAGGAAAATTAACTAGCCAAACATTTTCATCCAATTTTGTTCATTTGACTTCTGTCTAATTCAGTCGCCAAATGAATAATTTAAATTTTGGGATATTTATTGATTTTACAAGCTTTTATTCAGTTTCACTTGTTAGTTAGTTAGTTCGTTCGTTTGTTAGTTTGGTTCAAATCTTGCAGGTGAATTTTGACCGACTTAGCAGGTGTTCATAATTCCGGTGGCAATGCATTATGGAATTTTTCCTTTTATTCAAAATTGGGATGGGGGGTTTTCGGGGTCGGAGATTATGAAATGTTTGTCAAAATTCATGGATGGCGGCTCCAATATGGCGGACGAGTTTTGTGATTATGGTCCGATTCCATTCAAAATTGGTATGTGGGTGTTCTCGGGGTCGAAATTCATAAATTCATTTCGATTCGATTCAAAATTGGTATGCGAGGATTTTTGGGGTCGGATATTATGGATTTTTTGTCAAAATTCATAAACTCAAGATAGCGGTTCCACGATAGAGGACGAGTTTTTTCGATAATGGTCATATTCCAATCAAAATTGGTATGTGGGAGTTTCCAGGTTCGGAGATTATGAATTTTTTGTCAAAATCTATGAATTCAAGATAGCGACTTCAGAATGGTGAAAGAGATTCGTGATTATGGTCAGATTCTATTCAAAATTGATGTGTGGCAGTTTTTGGTGTCAGAGATCATGATTTCTTTCAGCTCAAAAATCACAGGGAAGATACCTTGTAATAACGATGCTCTATTAGGAATGAGAAGTTTGTTTTGTTTGTGATCGTTGTCTATTTACCGAGCTGAGGCATTGCCTCTTTACTCTCTCATCTTAGTATTATATCTGAATTCCTTTAGTGTTCTTTGTTAGTTGAGTGTAAAATACTTAGCTAAGGCGTGGATGATTTCGTTGTTCCTTGAAAATTCAATTGAACGTTTTGATGTTAAGTTTTATCCTATGGATATACTTTGATGATCGTTTTTAGAAGTTTTAAATTTTCGTGGTTCTGGCCTAAACTAGCCATAGTTTTGGCCGTTTATATTTAGTGAGGTCGTCTGTAGTGTAGTTCACAGATTCCCTAACTGCTAAGTTTTTGTGGGTTTCGGCTTTACCGAAAAACTCAATATTACGCTCACAAATGAGGTCTCTAATCTTTGCGGGATTGAGGTCTGATAATATGTTATTGTTTCGCACGTACCACGGAGCATTTGTGATCATCCGCATAACTTTCCCCTGCGCCCGTTCCAGGATCAGCATGTTTGAGTTTGAAATTTGCCCCCAGACTGCGGAGGCATAAGTTATGACGGGTCTGATGACTGTTTCATATAATAATGTTTTTGTTTTCAAATTCAGTTCACTTTTCCTGTTCAGAAATGGATAAAATGCTACTATTCTGTGTGTGACTCTGTTTTTCATTTCAGTGACATGTTACTTCCACGTTGATCTGATAAAAATCAAATCATTGTCATCGATGACTCAAACTCATTTTATACGTTTCAGTACCCGGCCTTAATAAAAGCATGTCTTCAGAAAGGTTTTTCATTAGTTATTATCAACTAAGATCCTCTGTGTGTCAGTTTAATTGTTTGCATCTCAATTTTTCCACAATATAAAAATTTGTGAACTCAAATGGTTTGCATAACATTACAATTCAACAAGAAGAGAAGTGTCACTACTAATCTCTTTCCGTTTTTGCAAGATATTTTCCTCATGGAACATGGGTGTCAATGTGTGCAGTGTACACCGACTTTTCCAAGGCATTCGATGAAGTACATCATCCAACTCTGGTGACGAAATTTAGAAATATTGGTGTATATGTCAATGTACTGAGGCTTCTCAACTCTTATATTTTTGACAGATACCAATATATCGCCTTGAATAACTCTCAATCGCATGAAACAATAATTACCCCAGGTGTACCACATGGACCACACCTAGGTTCCTCACTACTCAGTATTTTCCTAAGTATCATATAAAAATGTTTAATTGCATCTAAAATATTATCATACGTGGATGATTAAAAAATTCTTGAGAGAATCAAAGACAACATGTACTACTTAGACCTTCAGAATGATCTAAATCGTTCTTCATAATACTTTACAACCAATAGGCTTGTTCTCAATATAAAGAAATGTTCCCAAATTCTCTTATCGAAGTGTTCAACTCCTTTGACAACAAATCTTTATATAAATAACAGATACTATAATCCGAAGATGAAGTAAAGGACCTAGGGGTCATCCTGGATGAAAAAAATTCGTTAAAAAGCCATGTTGAGGTTATCGTTAGGAAGGCATTGAAAGCTGTCGGCTTCATCCTGAGAAATACCAAATGATTTCAAAGTCATCTCTATGTTGTAAAAATATATAACTCTATGGTAATACCTATATTGGAATATAATTGAATTATATGGAACCCTGTTTATGACAAATACATCTTACGTATCTACTATGAGTTAAGTTTTAAGTTTATCCAGCAATAGAAATACAGTAGAAATAGAAATAGAGATACAATAGTTCAGTAATTTGACAAAAATCAACTCTATTCTGAAATAATATATCGATAAAAGTGTGTTCATTTAGACAATTTAACCTCAACTATTACTGGAATTTGGCGCACTATGGTATTCTAAGATACTGTGTGTGCGACTCTTCTGTTTGTAGAATTGTTTCTGAGGTACTGACTATGTCAATGTTTACATAGGCACAATATATTGAGTACTTTAGTGGAGAAAGGAAACGTAGTTTGATTTGTGTAATTTATTTTGAGTGAAGTGAACATTAGGTAGCTTATTTTATTTTTAAATTTTTTCATTCAAGGTAAATAAGGGTGAAGTTTGTTTGTTTAATCCATTTTATAATGTCTTTTTGAATTTTATTATATGGCATTACTCTAAAGTTCTGCGGTAGAGCATTGTACACTTTGGGACCTGTAAAATATATATGTTTCTGGCAAGCAACATGTTTGGGGTTTTTCAAAAGGACACTTAGTTGAGCTGCGTTTCACGTGTTTAGGTTATATACTAACATATACTAATTAAGATGGGTAACGCTTTTTTTTTTAAAGAATTATTTTTATTATCCATTTTTGGGATACTTCAAGCTTTGACAAGTATATACTACAAGCATTTCCCCACACAACGATGCCATAATTTATGATAGATTCTACAAGGGAGAAATATATTGCTTTTCTGGTTTCATGGGGCAAAAAGTGTATGTCCAGAAAGAAATTGTCAAAAATCTAAACTACATTTTCACCATCGGCATTTCGAATGTTATGATGAGAACCTCAGGTTCAACAAAATTGGACAATTATTTATCTGGAGAAAATTTTCCAATATACTTTTTGTTTACGCTATCAATCTCCGAGTATTCAATGAATTGCAGTCCCTACATAACAAGAAATAGACTAATTTTCCACATAAAAACTTCCAATAGCAATTACTACAATGACTCTCTTTTTATGAGATCGATGAATTCTTCCAATTCCGTATGTAATTCCCACTTGGATATTTTTACTATCCTACTAATATGCTCAAAAAGCATCTCAAAACTCTTCTGCGTTCAATTTATAATGTTCTATTAGAATAGATCAGGAAATTGTTTTCGATATGTATTATGGTAAAACACTTCATTTCTATCTTCACTCCTTTGTTTACGTATAAGTTTGAGTCACAGGATTTTTCTGTTTTAGTTTATGCGATTCATTTTTAACCAACGAAAAACAAGGAGGAGGTACTACTCTAGTCGACGCGTATATATTTTTTTATGTATGACCACTCATAACTTTTTGCACAGTCCTTTTTATTTGATGGCAGGGTATACTTCAAGTTGGTTTCATTGGATTTGAAAAAAAAATCACTCCTCAGGTAGGAAAATGAGGAATAATTGTCGGTTCCCCATGAATTTTTACTTCTTAACCGATTCTACTACGCATAACTTTGTACTGGGATATCCAATTTAGATAATTCTTTTCTAATAGTATAGGGTATGCTTGTGAGTTGATCCCATATAAATTTGAAATTACACTGCTGAGGGTAGAAAAATAGGGGATGATTTATTGATTCTACACCTGTGAACCGATTCTGTTGAAACTTCCAGGGATCTCCTCAACGGTTCACAGCAGCTACATCGTGTTTGGGGTAATATGTACATATATAATTACATGTCCTGAATAACTCACTCACTGATTTACTGATATACTATCAACGTCCAGATCAAACCGCTGGACCTAAGAGCTGAAATTTTGATAGCTTATTTTTTTTATAGTTCATCCCTAGAGAGGTGAGAAGGTGCGTGAGAAGGGCGGTGAAAGTGGAGTTGGTTTTGAAATTAGAGTCATGGAAATTAGTATTTGGACCCTTCTTCACAATTGAAGATAAATGTGTTTCAAGGTTTTCGAAAATTCAACCCTAAAGTCTGTATAGTTAGTTTCGAAGTATTGGAAGTTTGTATGGGAATTCCGTTAGTTTTCAAGATGGGGTCATAAAAAATTATATTTGAAGTCTTTGTTACAGATAAAAGAAATATGAATTTCAGTGTTTTAGAAATGCAACCCTCCATGGGGGTTCTGTTATGGTCATAAAAATTGGTATTTGAGGTCTTTGTAAGGGATAAATGAATACATGTGTCACTGTTTTCATGAATGCAATAATTCCTAGGGGGGTGAAAGGGGGGGAGTAATAGTTTGTGTAAGGGCCCCGTTAGTTTTGAAGTAAGAGGCATAAAAATTGGTATTTGAGGTCTTTGTTACAAATAAAGAAATACGTTTCAGTATTTTTAGAAATTATGTCCCTAACCAGGCGAGTAAATTTGTAAGTCGTCACAAAAAATACGAGGTTATAGTATATAATAGTTAATAATTGAAGTGAGGTGGTTAAGTAAGTATTTTGAACGTAATCCAAATTAAAACCCTACCAATACCTACCGTAACAAATTAATATAGTATTCTTTGCAAATTGAAGGGACTTTTTTGATTTTAACAATTTTATACTAGTGCAAATATTTAGTTTTCAATAAAAACATATTTTAATAATTTGTGAATTACTTGTGTAGTACCCTTACAAATATTCGAGATTTTCCGAGTGGACTAGTGATGTAAGTGATTATTATTCCGATTTAATTTTTTTTCTGATAATTGAATTTAACGCTATTTTTGATCTCATGAAAACATGAAAAATGATTCAACTCTCCTTTGATTCCATATGCATGAAAAATATAATTTAGAAAAGAACAAACATCATTCAAATGATCATGAAAATGAAACAAAATATACAAGCTTTCATTCAAATGCATAAAAAAATTATAATTTTCTTTATTCAAAACCTAGCCGTACAATGTTCTCAATTCGAAATTTAAAAGTATTATCTTTGTAGTACAAGCCTTTGAATCTGTTATTCACAGAATAACATACGTGACACTTTTGAAGAAAATTATTTGCATGGTAATTCAACATAATTTTTTTTTCTATTCATTTTCATTCGATTCTCTGCAGTCATTAATAAAATCCGTCATCTTGAATTCTTAAGTTTTTACTAAAAATCATCTCTGATTTCAACAACCCCTAGATGCCAATTTTGAAAAGAGATGGACCATGAATCACACATCTTTGGACCATAAATCACACCACCATTTTGGAGGCGCCATCTTAATAACTTGTCATACAAAATGTTATAATACATGGTCACTCGAATGGAGAGCCCCTGGGAATTCAGAGTAGATTTGAAATGGGACAAATTCCAATTGCAATATTTGAACCTGATAGACAGAGTGCAACTATATATTCTGGTTGGATTCGTTCCTCCATGTGATAATAATAATAATAAGACTTTCAGTCCAATGAAATTTGTTCCAAAATCAAATGATTAAAAAAACTTTTTCGACTACCACTTTCATTCGAATGTACCAAAAAAAAAATAAGTTTTTCGAATGTGTGACGTGGGTTAATCTGTGAGTAATAGATTGAAAAGCCGTTATTTTTCCATTTTAGTGCATTGGAATAAAAGATGGTCATTAAGAAATTTTAATAATGTTTATTCAATTTTTTCAGTCACTAAATCCGTCATCTGGAATTATCGAATTTTAACGAAAAATTATACTTTCCGACCTTAACAACCTCTACATACCATTTATAGATAAAATCGTTCAATAAATCCCAAAACTCCTCCGCCATCTTAAATTTATAAATGTTGACAAAAAATTCATAATCCTCGACCTCAAAAATCCCCATACACCAATTTTGAATAGAATTGGAGCATGATAAAAAACTCGTCCGCCATCTTGAATTTATGAATTTTGACAAAAAAATCATAATATCTGACCACAAAAACCCTCACACCAACTTTGAATAGAATCGGACTTCAACCACAAAACTCGTTCGCAAAAAATTTATAATTTTTGACCCCAAAAACCTCCACACTAATGTTGAATAGAATCGGACCATAATCACAAAACTCGTCTGTCACCTCCAATACCAAGGAACCCCACATACCAATTTTCAATAGAATGGGACCATAATCACAAAACTCGTACGTCATCTTGGAGCCGTCATATTGAATTTATGAACTTTGTCAAAAAAATCATAATCTCCGATCCAAAAAACTCCCACATTCCAATTTTGATTAGAATCAGACCATTTCACATAATTTGCCCAACATCTTGGACCCACCATTGTGTTTTTCCGGTAAAAAAATTTAATAATGCAGTATCACCGGAATTATGAAAAACTGACAAATTTCAAATTAATCAAACGACTAGAAGTGGGCCAAATTCACTAACAAGTTTTGAACCGGATAGATGAATGAAGCAAGTTGAATAAAATATTTTCAAAAGCTGAACTTTGAAAATATCCATTTTAAATCATTGTTTGTTGCTCAATGTTTATTTGTAGGAGAATTTTTAGGAATACAGTGAACAGAGCTGTCAACAAATTAGTCTTTCAAAGATTATTTTCCGTTGAATAAAGGTATCCTCAAATAATCAAAAATTACATTATATCGACAATAGGATTCAAACTTGCTGCTGAAACTTCGTCAACACATTAACGGCGCTGCTGCCAAATTTCGGGTTGGTATTCGTCGCAAAAATGCATGGCATTATATACCATATGCTTCTCCACCAGAAGCGCCGCCTACACGCTCGGTGATGGAACTAAATCAATATAAAAATCTTCATTTCACCGCTTTTCCGAACCCGGCCATTATTTTGTCCCGTGTGCGTCCCAATCCCCCTAGACAGTTTTACATAGCTAAACCTTGTCAAGCCCGAGGCCGGGTCCGAGTTCGTAGGATTTGGTTTGGATTCGTGGGCAGTATGTACCGAAACGGGACTGTATAAACGCAAATATAAATATATATATATACATATATATATATATATATATATATATATATATATATATATATAATTCATCACCCGTAACGATATCAAATACCGGCTCCAAAGATCCCCTATTGAAATTAGATAGAAATATAAGAATTTTGATATTTGCATATAGTCATGTAACCGATGAAAAAATCAACCGTCAGCTAATTACAATGTATCTAATATTCAAACAATGATTGAAACTTGCATTGGTCGACGTTAACAGGCAAAAAACATTAGAAACAACTAATTTTCCACTCATGAGGTCAGTATCGAAGCTAGTTACTCGGAAAACGGGCAACAATTATACTGGATGCAATTAACACGCGGAAACGTTAAATAAATACAACCTTCCTTCATGCAAATGCGAAAATGATTATACGAACTTTTCGTTATATTTCATTTGATATCAAATGTTTGTAATCATCACTTATCAGCCAATTGAAAACAACACAAATGATAATTGTCTGAAACAATAGAATTATGTCACATGTTCAACCATGATCAAACCATTAACAGGTATAACATTCACAATCATCAATGAATTATCCTGTATCCAATCCAATGTTGAATATCGGCTTGATTCATAAACCTTCCAAGTCCATTTTCGCCTGAATTGATCTCCAGTCACCACCTTAAGATAGCGTGGTAACGCATGGTCTCAAAAAACATCAAAGTCCAGAAAATTCACTCAATAGCATATTAAAAAACACTTGAATACTTTCAGTTGGAACCCAAATGATTGTATCTCCAATTTTCATGAATTCTCTTAACTCTTTTTGTTCCAATTGTGCAGCTATTACATCATTTCGCAATGAAAAATCCAAAGTAGTACTTTGAGTAAGTAGTTTTTCCAATTCAATATACGAGGGTAGTCCAAGAAGTACCCGACCAAAAACACAAAAATGTGGAAAAATATCTTTATTTCTCTACATAGTCTCCTCGCAGCTGTTCATAGTGAGTATTGTCGAGCTCCTCAAAATAGCCATCAACCGCAGGCTACACCTCCTCATTGTTGGCAAATCTTTCAACACCAAGCCATTTCTCCATGTTTGGTAACAGAAAATGATCCGAGGGCTAGATCTGGCGAATAGGGTGCGTGAAGAAGCAATTCGAACTTATTGATTTTGGCCATCGCGATAATGGATGTGTAAACTGGCGCATTGTCTTGATGCGGCCGTTTTTTTCATTGATTGCGTCACTCGAACGCTGCAATGAGTTCGCAATACTTGCCGCTGATTTTTTTTTCTTTCTGAAGATAATCAATGAGTTTCTAGCACGCGCATCCTAAAAAACTGACGCCATGGCCTTGCCTACTGATGGAACTGTCTTCGTCTTCTTCAGTCCATTGTTTTGACTATTCCTCCATCTGAGGTGAGAAATGATCGACCTATGTTTCATCCATTGTTATGAATAGACGCAAAAACTCTGCTTTATTGCTGTAAAACTTTGCCACACACTCCATTGACGCTGTTTTTTGTTCCCTTGTGAGTAATCGCGGCACCCATTTTGCGAACAGCTTTCTAATGTCGATATTTTCAGTCAATATGCGATGTTCAGCTTTTTTTTAATACCGACCATGTCTTCTAGCTCACACACTATTAGTCGACGGTCATCCAATAGAGCAAACCGGGGTCGAAAGTAACATTTTTATTCAAACACCAATTGCTGCAGAACTGTAATAGATATCAAATATGTTTATGGCTCAGGCCTTCACTGCATATTATACAATATCAGAACGTGACATTTGGTTTTTATATCATCATAGTTAATCGTTTTTAGTACAACATCAAAGAGGGGGAAAATTTTATTACCGACCCCAACCCCGGGGCAATTCTATCACTATGCGGGGTAGCAACATAGGGGTCAGAAGTTCAAACAGATTCAACGTACAAAAGTTGTTGTACAGTCGCATCTGAACTACAAAAAAATCATTTTTCTCAACACTTTCCTTCTTCTTCTCATATTGTGCCCTAATTTCTTCGTTTTCAGTGATATCGGTGTATTGGTCAATTTTCTTTTATTTTTTCTAGACGAAGCTTTGGGGAAAGGTTTAACTGTCTCCTGTGTGAACTCTCCAACTGTGGTAAGACGCAAAGTTGACGCTACAGGTATATTTTCCAGTTGGTTGTTAGTTTCAACTAAGGCAGAAAAAGATGTCGATGGTGTGGGTTCATTATTAGGTTGATTGCTATGTTCATCTGGTGTAGGTTCATTTTCTACATTCGCTGGTGCTGAGGTGTTGATGTCAGCATTATTTCCCAGTTCAATTACTGGTGCAGGCCGATCTGTGATATAAGAGGGTGTATGATATATAGCTGTAAATCTATGTCTAGTATAGGGAAATATTCCCGTGCAAGACTGGTTGAATGTTGCTGATGTCTTCGCATCCATACATCGCTGCTAAAATTAACACCTTTTGAAAAGGCCTCTATGTAGAACGGTGTAGCGGACTAAATTTTTGCAAGCAATGAGGCGGAAAAGACAATATCACTATACCGTTCTCAGAGCAGTAGTCCAGGGCTTGAATGGAAATGTGCGACAAGTGATTATCTAGTAGATGGTGACGTATATGTCTGCAAATATTCTAAACACTCAAGCATCCAACTGCATGCGTTTTCAGCGCCAGTGCTCACAATTGGACCAACCCGGAAAAAATTTTCTTTGTAGTGAATCCTCGGAAATATAAACTTCGGAAGTACAAATTTAGCAACAGCATTCACCGCGCAGGTTAACGTGACCAAATTTCCAAGTTCGGCAGATGTCAGTGCTCCAACTTGCCTCGTTTCCCTTCTAGTGACAATTCTATTGGACTATTGTATTGTTGTAATCCCCGCCTCATCAACATCAACTTTCTGTACATTTTCAGAAAAAAATTATTCTGGTTTCGTTGAAACTAATGGTACGAGATAAACTAGTTGGTTGTGCGCACGTTGAAGAGAGCTGTGGTTGTCTCCTCATGAATATACTGAACCAGTCTTCAGTAGCCATCTGTTTTTTTTCTCCACTGTGGTGGCATTGCTTACTTATATTTGTTGGCTGATCCATATGCAAACCTTCCAATTTTTTTAGGGCAAAAACCATATATTTCTGCTGCCTTCACTATATAATTCGCCATGATCTTTTTCTCGTCCTCTGTAGAAATTTTGTTCAGAGCTCTATAACCCCCATCCGCACCCAGTGATTCTTTTCAAACATTTTAAAAAAAACATGACACAACTCATAGTTCTTTGCCGCTGCACGAATAGATAATATACCATTTTTTACTTCAGTATAACCATTTTTCACTTCATTTTTTAATTCAGTTCTTCTAACTTTCGTTCCTGGGGTTTAAAAATAATATAATTACAAATCAGACTATTTTAAATCGTTGGCGGGGTCGGTTGTAACGTTACAATCGCACCCAGGCAATGTTGAAATCGTCGCCGACCGTACTTCTTCAGGAACTTTCCAATGTTTTGTAATAAATGGGGACAAAAAATGCAGTCACTAGTGGCTATACTATCCAGAAATATCTAAACTAAACAATAAATGTGGATTGAAGTACATACCTGCAGCTAGAAAACTTATATTTAACTTTAAAATAACTCGAAGAATATTACTTAAGAGCACTGAAAACAATCACGGCCCCGTGCACAATACAGTTTGATGACTACATCGGCAACATACAAAGATATGCTAGCCGGCAGTATTGCCTTCTGACAAACCTGGCGCAAGCGATGTCGTCACTTTCGTAGTTTCAGATATTTGGGTTGTTACTTTCGACCCCGGTCTAGCGTCACCTCATTTGGACGATTACGATGTTCATCTTGGCAGTCGTACATCCTCGTTTCATCTCTGCCACCCAATATTTTTCTGTTGTCAACAAAGAAGCAGACTTCCCTAGAGTAGAATCTAGATCCGCTTTGATATTTCTTGGCCTGAGGCCTTTCAAATGAAAGTATTGTACCACAAAAGGATAACGAATTTTTTTCATGTTTGCAAATTAATTGAGAGCGTTCAATATTGATGGCTGCCAAACAAATACTGACAATCTTCATACTTGAGCATAATAAGGTTGGTACTTTCTACCATAGTCATTCTTTTCAAACAACAATCGCTATTTACGCCAGTTTGGGTACTTATAGGACCACCCTCGTAGTTTGAAAATAATTACGTTTTTTCCTCTCCTGTAATGATGACATTTTGTGACAAAAGGACTGCGAATCAAGTCATCGATATTTCGATGATGATTTTTCAGCAAAATAAAAAATTGAGGTTTCTACGATGAAACCAGATCTCTAGTACTATTTTAACAACAAGATGACCTACTTTTTCCATACTCACTTTCTGTTCAAGACCAAATCTAACATGTCGAGCGCCAAAAAATATGTGTGCGCCCATGAAGCGGCCCTATACAGGAGATAATATCCTAGATCATTAAATAATTCAGTAAAATAGAAAATTTTAATGGGTTGATATCTCTGCCCATAAATTCAGTTCGTAATAATTTATAGATAATTTGTTCATAAAATATCCCAGATGGACGGGCATTGATAAACGAGACCTTAATATAATCCTTCATTTTCGTAAGAAGTCAATCTAGCATTAAAAACCCAATTTTCATTTATGTTGATCACAATAAAGCCAGTAATAATCCGATATCACAAGACTCCAAAGCCGAAAAAATCTCGAAAAAAGGCAGATTAGTTGTTCACTGTATAAAGGTGAAAACGGTGTACGAGGGTAATCCCAGAAGTACCCGTCCTGACGTATATACGGCGATTGTTGTTTGAAAAGAATGGTAGGAAGTACCAACTTTATAAGGCTCAAGTTTGGATTTTGACGACGCAACGTGTTTGGTATTTGTTTGGCAGCCATCAATAGTGAACGTTCTCAGTGAATTGGTAAAAATGGAAAAAATTGGTTATTTTTATGTGACACTATACTTTCATTTGAAGGTATAAGTCCAACCAATATCAAAGCGGAGCAAGATTCTTCTGTGGGGGAATCTGTTCCTTCGTTTTTGTCGATAAAATATTGAATGGCAGAGTTGAAACGAGGCCGTACAACCTGCCAAGTGGTCGACCAAATGAGGTGACTACGACAAAAATGGTGAAAAATATCCACAACATGTTATTGGATGAACGTTGACTGAAATTGCGAGAGCTAGCAGGCATTGTAGGCATTTCAAAAAGGGCCAAACATCGCATATTGACTGAAAATTTGGACATGAGGAAGCTGTGCGCGAGATGAGGGGCCGAAATTACTCACAATGGAACAAAAACATCGTCTTTAGGATGTTTCAATCGAGTGTTTGCCGAAGTTTCACAACAATGAAATTGAGTTTTGCGTCGATTCATAACAATGGTTGAATCAGGGGTCCATCACTTTAAACCTCAGACAAAGGAACAGTAAAAAAATTGCACTAGAGGATCGGCTTCAAAGAAGGCGAATACAGTTCCATCAGCAGGCAAGGTCATAGCGTTAATTTTCTTTTGGGATGCTCGTGGGTTAATTTTCATTGATTATCTTCAGAAAGGAAAATAAATCAACATGATACTGGCTTCATGTGAACTATTGCCTCACGCACACTATACGCCAGATTGTAACAAACAATTGATGAATAATTTTATTTGGAACTGTTATCCAACGACTTTCTAGCCCTGACTTCTATCGACCATGATGGTTTTTGATCATACAATACAACAGTCATTTGAAAATGAAGATAAATGGTCACACACTTCAGAAAAACAGTTACAGTCTTCGTAATGAATCGCAAATTCATTGAGTTGAAAGTAAGGATTCTCACGTGATTCATTTGAACTATTTCTTTGGAATATTTAGTTCACTTGATTCTCCATCAACTCGTTAAACATTTCTTGATTGAATACATACAATTGTAAATGCCCTGTTTCATATTCTAGTGTCACCTTTCTTCCACTTTGAATGTTCAGATATACGAAGATTCATCGAGAAGCTACACACCAACAGTTTGGAAAAAAGGTCAAGTGCGACCGCATACTGTATCAGTCCACCCAAATCATTAAAAGTTTCTAATAATGTAATCCCACGAGCTTCCCAAAAACTGACGCCATGACGTTACCTGCTGATAGAACTGTCTTCGCCTTCTTAGGAGACGATTCTCTCCTTTCGGTCCATTAATGGATCTACGTTTCATCCATGGATATGAGTCGACACAAAAACTCTGCTTTATGGCTGCAAAATTCGATTGAAACATCCTCATGACGCTGTTTTTGTTCGATTGTGAGTAATCGCGGCAACCATCTTGCGCACAGCTTTCTCATGTCCAAATTTTAAAACAATATGCGATGTACAGTACCTCTTGAAACGCCTACCATGTCGTCTAGCTAGCATTTTTTGAAGCATTCAAAACCATATTATGGATTTTTCTCACCATTTCTGGCGTAGTCAGTTCATTTAGTCGACCACTGCGATGTTCGTTTTGGCAGCTTGCACGGCCTCGTTTCAAATCTGCTACGCAATATTTCACCATTGCAATCGAAGGAGCAGACTCCCCCAGAGTTGAATCTAGTTCCATTCTGATATTAGTTGGAGGTCTTTCATAACCGATTTTTTTCTTGTTTACAAGTTCACTGAGAGCGTTCACTATTGATGACTGCCATACAAATACTAAACAACGTAGCATCGTCAAACTTAAAGGTTGGTACTTTCTACCATAGGCATTCTTCTCGAACAACAACCGTCATCTATACGTCAGGCCGGGTACTTCTGTGAATACCCTCGTCAGGTGAAGAGTCGTACCTAGATACCCATTCTGGAAGGAGAACATGGAAATAGTAGAATTAATTATAATGAAATTTCATTCTGATGAAGATAACTTGCTACATATTAATTATTTATTTTCATCCCGTGACGAACCCCTATCGATATTGGTGAAAATCTGTAGAAACTCATTATCATTACTATTATTTCCTTATAGATTTCGAAAACGGTGTCAGATACATTCCAAGAAATGACATCAATTTCCACAGACGAGTAACCCTATGTAATTCATCAACACATTCGTCAGCAAATCTAGAATACAAGTTACCGAATATTGATTTTTTTTTCACCCAACAATAATAAATTTGGGAACGTTGCCAATTGCCAAAACATCCTGAAAGTTTGCCCTTCTACGCTTATATATTATTTATACAGTGTTTATCGTTCACCTACGCTTCCACCAATTATTTTCAACTCTTAGATTCTGGGATAAAGTCGACCATATTTTGCTGCTATTCTCCATATATCGTAATAGGGGTCTGTTTCATCAAAAAACAAGTTTTATATCTACAAGCGAATCGAAGGTAAGTTGTAACATGTAGAGAGAGAAAAAGTGCAATGGGAATGATGCTTGATGTTGTATCGTGTCTCATTTTCGTGTTAGTACGTGGGAAGTTTCAGAAGTATCCTGTTTATAGTGAGAATCGTCGAGCTCCTCAAAATGGCCATCAAAAGCAAACTTCACCTCTTGATGGTCGTCAAATATTCCTCCACCGAACCATTTTATCAAGTTTGGAAATAGGAAATTACCCGAGGGGGCTAAATCTGGCGGATGGAGGGCTGAATCTGGCCATTGCGACAATTGATGTGTGAACTGGTGCATTGTCTTGATGGAACAAAACATTCTCTTAAGCCGAATTCGGCTGTTTTTCTCTTCATTTCATCACTCAAACGCCGCAATAAGTTCGCACAATACTCGTCGTTGATTGTTTTTTCTTCCTGAAGATAATCAATGAAAATTATCTCACGCGCATCCCAAAAAACTGACGTCATGATCTTGCCTTCCTTGGAGCCGATTTTTCCCTTTCATTCCGTTGTTTCGACTGTTTCTTCGTATCAAGTGTGAAGTGATGGACTCATGTTTCATCCATGGTTATGAATCGACGCAAAAACTCGGGTTTATTGCTGTGAAACTTCGCTAAACACCCGATTGAATCATCTTCACAACGCTGTTTTTTCTCCATTGTGAGTATTCGCGGACCCCTATTTTGCGTACAGCTTTCTCATGTCCAAACTTTCAGTCAATATGCAATGCACACCACTTTTTGTGATCCTTACAATATCTGCTAGCTGGCGTACTTTCAGTCGACTGTCATCCAGTATCATTTTGTGTATTTTTTCCCCATTTCTGGCGTAGTCGACTCATTTGGTCGCCCACTGCGATGTTCGTCTTGGCAGTTCGTACGGTGCCTCGTTCCAACTCTGCCACCCATGATTTCAATGTGGTAAACGAAGGAGAAGACTCCCTTAGAGTAGAATCTGGCACCGCTTTGATATTGGTTGAACTGAGGCCTTTCAACTGAAAGTATTGTATCTATCATATAACGATAAACATTTTCATAAATTAACTGAGAATTAAAATTCCAAGAAAAGGGGGACTCACCAAACATTTGTTTTTCCGAGTTTGATGCGAATAAAACCTAATAGATAAACATACATTATAGATACACAGGACAACATCTTCCCCATTGAGTGTATCTATAATTTTTTTTTATTTTATTTTTCATTTTAGACATAATACATCCAACAGGCCTAAGCCCAATAACAGGAGTATATAATAATAATTATAACAATTTGAAGTGAATAGTAAATCAGGAGTAAATGATAATCAATGGTAACAAATAATAACAAAATCATAACAAAAAGATGCCTAGCTATAGGTCATTCAAGAGAGTGAAGGTTAGATTAAATAGAAAAGGTGATAACTTAGAATAAAGTAAAGTACAGATGCACGAAGGAGATACAAGTAAAAAATTCAAAGTGTATATATGGCGAAGCTAATTTGGAATAAGTCTATACAGTTGTTATCTCGTTGACTTCTGATACAACCTGTATAATATTCGGAGATTCCTCGTTGGAGTTTCGCACTTTTTCATTGAGTTCAGTAACCTCATCGGACAGTTTTTTTATGTCCCTATCGTATTTTTTTTTTCAAAAAAGTTAAGTTTTTCGTTCAGCATGGTCTGTATATTTAAGGAAACCTTATCTGCTAGCGTTTTTATGAACATATCATCTAGACAAATTTTCTTTACCAATTCGTCGGCCAGGATTTTAATCTGAGTCTGTTGTTCTCGAGTTAAAGGCATCTTGAAATTACCTTCGTAATTGCTTACCTTATAACAATTTTACTATAAGGGGAGATACACAGCACCTCACTCGATATAATGCACCACTTAGTGATAATTAATAGCGATGAAATACTATGTATTTACGAAATTCGTGGAGCGAGATCGCAAACGAACGCTACTTCGAACAACTTCACTTCAAGAATGACTTTTTATGTTTTGAGTTCAATTTGCATCAACCTCGGAAAAACAAATTTTTGGTGAGTCCCTATTTCTTGATATTTTTATTATTTCAGTTCACTAAATATGTTTTGGATTATTGTTTCTAATTGTCCTTTTCCCTTTTTCTAAACATCTTCAACTCACGAAAACTCAACAAAGCTCTGAAGATGAATTTAATAAAATTCGAACCGTTGGCCAGAAAACAGTTTTCTTCAACCAAACTCATCCAAATTACAACAAACCATCTGAGTATTATATATATATTGGATTACTAACCTCACTAAAATTGAGTGTAATTATTTTTGTTGAAAATTCATACAGTTGACATAATAAACATAATAACAAAAAATTCTCAATAAGAACAAGTTTCATACAACTGCTATCCTCATAATTATCAAGATCTCTCTTTGATGATTATGTGACGCTTCGAATAGGAATCCGGTCTCTGAACAAAATCCGAACACAAAAGCGCGATTCGCGTCTAATCTGTCGAGGGTTTTTCATGAACTTGTATTCTAAACCATGAAAGAAACTTAAGAAATCACCTTGGCGACATTCAAGCTCAGGGATCAGCCTGAGCCGGGATCAGACAGACCGCTAATCTGTCGATATGTTGAGGTTGCACGACAAACTTTCTCGCCATGCAGCTTGAATACAAACTATAAACCTGTTCGATTTGCTCGCTTAATCCTGATAATATAATGACCAATTTCTGCTGCGGATTAAGTTTAGCTATTGATGCGTGTTATCGCCGTTTTCCAGAAATAGCTCTACATACTCTGAATTTCTGGATGACCTAAAAACCAGCTTGACTCTTTATTGGTTTCTTCAGATTTGGATTGGATATAGGGGTGGATAACTGTTTCATTTTCATTGCTATGAAATCATCGCTGATAGGTTGTTCAATGTTAATATGAGCTTTGAAGATATTCATTGATTTTATAGAATAATATATGCATCTAAACATTCATCATTCAAATAACCATTTATTCCCGCCGTTCCACATTCTGGTATACATTTCCGTTGTTGTTTTGTCCCAAATAATAGAATACAAAACACATGAATTAATATGTCTTCAATACATTTTATTGAAACAAAATTTTAACTGCATACACTTGGAGTGTTAAAAAGCCATTATCCAATCCCTCTCTACTCAATGCATGGAAGGATCTTGCACACATTCGATTAATTCGTCGTCTATAGATTTCAGCGTCTGTTGGTGCTGAAGTGATTGAATGGAATTAGGGAAACCAAGATTTAAAACATATAAGTCTGGTGGCTGCGATTTGAATTTAATGTTCCATCCCTCTTTTGATCCTCCAGTCAGCAAAACCTCATCATTATCAGCATGTGGCTTGACATTTACTTGTGGAATGTAGATGGGTTTTGATCTTGGTCCCACTGGAAACTTAGATCTAATAGCTGGCCAAATATTGCCAACGATAATTTTTTGACATTCGACGGCGTTGATAGATTCGATGGGTTTGCTCACTTATTTCTTCTTCTCGGTTGTTACTGTTTCGTTTGGTTCTTGATAAACAAATGGCCACTGTCCTACTTTTCCGTCAAAATACTGCTTTTTAGCAGAATCATGCCACTGCAGCCATAAAGATAATTTTTGAAGTAAATCGCTTAGTTTTACATGATCTCGCGGGCTCCTGCTTATCAAGAATACATAATACGATCGTCCAACTTGAGTCAAGTAACACCATTTTTCGTCTTTATGAACGTAGCCATACAAGTCTTAAAAAAATCCATCTTGCTTCACCTTCGATGCTATGTGCTAGTAGGGCTAGTTTGTTTTGTTTTGTTGATATTGGTTTCACTGTTGAAGATATTCGCTTCAACTGTAGAATTTCTTGGAATATACGAAAATGGTTGATTCTAGAATTTCACCTGCAAACGATAAACTGCGGATTAAACCGCGACTCTTGAAATTGCTTTTGTTCAAAATTGTTTTTAACCGCCAACTTAGTTATAAAGCAAGTCGGAAGTCAGAGACTTGTGTGAATTAAGAAGACGGGGACCTTAGCTATTTGAGTGTCATCCGAAGCACTACTCGGCTGGTAACCGTGGACAGTCCGAAGGATGTAGGTACTAAGAATGTTCGGTTGGTCACCTATCTCCTCCCGCTCAAAGAAACTAAAAACATATATTTTTATTTCAGTAGCCGTGCCGAGAATCGAACTCGGACCATCTGGACATCAGCCAGTCCATATCCCGCTTTTTATACAAAGCTTCCGAGTAATTTTTGCGCTTTCTACCAGATTTGTTCCTCCTTTCTAGCTGAGACATCAGCACAACGAGTTCCTTTAATATATTGTTCTTTGGCCCCACGCTAAATTAACGATACAGTTAATCGAGTAACGTCAAAGGACTAGGCACAGATATAAGGGGGTTTCTAGGCATCGATAGAATTCGCTGAAATATATTTTACACCCAAGGTATATCAGATAATTCTAGGCGACCACAATAGCGATTGCATTAGTTGATACTGGGTATAATAGAAACTTTCTTTTTCTTGTCATGTTATGAGCAATTTTAATATAATAACTCGTAATGCGATTATCCAGATCATAATGCAAACTTGACATCTGTGAAGGAATGCCTTCGTGCCACCGTATTAAAACTTCCAATCCACCCCCTTTTAGGGGTAGTTTGTACTGGTGACCGGAGAATTTCAGCTGAAATATTCCATTGTAACACTGAAATGTAGATTCAAAAAATACTATTTTGTATACGCTCCCCAAAACGCCAACTTTGGGAAGAAAAAAAATCCGTAAAATGCTACTTTTACGGACTTGTCCGTAAAGAGTCGTCATGGCAACACTTCATGGTACTGAATTTTATTCATTTATAAATCATAACTGAACATTTCAGAATAAAATTGTCAATGGTTATTGTTGCGGTAGGTACACACATGATGACTTTTACACTTTCTTTCTTCGAACAATCGCAAACAAAATGATAGTAAATTCAAACAAGATATAACTTACAAGAATATACGAATAATGGTTTAGTTTGGGTTCAAATCAAGTTTCGATTTTCACACCTAGACCTACATACAGTTATTGGATGATAAAAATTTATATTTCATTTATTCCAAATGTCATTTACTATTCAGGATTACCACGGAGTGGGCGACATCTAGCATTCACGATTCGAATGTCAAACTAGGGAAAACATAATTTGGCTGTATACTGAATACATTTACAATGTTCTTTCAAATTTGGAGTATCTTTCTGAATGGTTGTCATATTTACTTACAAGTTTATTATATTCAACTATCTATATCCCCATAATGCGTTAGTATAGTATAGTTGGATCCTGGAAAAAATGACTGAAAACACAATTAGAGAACATAACAACAAACGCAAATGTTATTGACTAGTTGACACGTTGGCAATAAAAAATCTGATTCGATATTTCACACGGCCTTCTGCCGATGCTGCCTACAAATATATTGCGTATTGAAAGTAGAAACAGTTTCCACACGAAACATTCTTTGGAGAGCTTATAAAAAAAATATTGTATGCAACACGTACGCAAATGGCTTTCGCGGACTCATCTTCATATTACGATTAACAACATCAACATTACCATTCGTCCGCGAAAGCCTCCTTTTGCGTACTTGTTACATAAACTATTATTTTGTGTCACTATGAAAAAAAATCAATTCAGTCCCCTCGTAAGGGTAGTTTATATCTGCGATTTTTCGAGAAACTTTAATGACCGAGGGTTTCCGGTGAATATATTTCATTGAAACGGTAGAAAATTATTACAGAACATATTATTTGTGCCACCATAATTTTTTTAACTTAGTCCCCTCATGGGGGTAGTTTATACTTGATATTATTGGAAGAAATTTGCTTGTATCCAATGAATATATTTTATTGAAATGCTGGAATATGATGGCACAAAACATATTATTCGTGCTACTATAGGAAAAATTCACATCAGCTACCTTTCGCCATAAACCTTTCAATATACAATTCAGTCTCATGAATAATATACTTGAAAATTAAAAAGGGAATTCCAATATATACATCCTATTGAATAATTTTGCAGAATCCGCATAGAAAATTAAACATATATATATATATCTATTAAAAAATATGGATATAATTTAACAAACAACAGTTAATCTCGACAACGATAGTCACATTTATGAGGGTGTAATAGACACTTTCTATTTCTTCTCATGTGGAAATAGTTTTTTTTGTTCAGGGCTTATAGGGTTCATATTGAATACATCAATTGTAACATTTTTATTTCTTCCGGTACGACTGGAAATTATATCGACCGGTATTATCCTCATATTTTTTGAATCTACATATAATAAAGGGCCGAAACATTTGAATTTTTAATAATTGTTAATATTCACAATCATTTACTGATTTTCGTTCCACTTTCAAATAACAAAATGCTGCCATTAGATTCTATTTTCTACTATTCCATCGAGGATTGCCATGATAAAATAAAATACTTTATATGCATTTGACGACTGTCATTTCAAAATTATTTAATTGGATATATTGAAATTATATTTTATTTTATTTTTTAAGTAGGTATATTGATCATGAGACTGAATTGTTTATCATAAGGTTTATTTTCTAATCTTTCTAATCGTTTCCTCGGCCGGCAGTTTTTCGAAAAATCGCAATTGTAAACTACCGTTACAAGGTAGCTGAAGTGAATTTTCCCTATAGTTGCACGAATAATATGTTTTGTGCCATCATATTCCATCCTCCATCCTCCCAAATTTTCAAGCTCTCATCCTCGTCAATGTATAATATACCGTGGTAAGTAATACTAGCAAACTCCATTGTTACAGAGCCCTGATGATGAATTAAACGTAATTCGAAACGTTGGCAATAAAAACAATAGTTTTTCTCCGAATTTATTGATCCACATCCCAACCAAATCTCCAGAAATGTAATATCCATTCGAATAGCTTTCAATAGTGAACAAAAAAGTCTCAAAGAAAAATCGCTACAGAATATAATGCATTTTTTGACCAATAGAAAACACAATCACATTCATGATAACATATCTCAAATTCTATACTAGCCAAAAATATCAAGAAATAATTTATTCTCGTGTGGTTATTATACAGAAGTTGAAAATATAAGCAATGGCCTACCCAATAGAAAATCAACGGCAGTCGATAAAATTCCTATAAGCATAATTGAAAAATGCTAAGCTCAATCTCACATTATCTAGCATAAATCATAAATATGTCAGCATTATAAGGACATTGATATAGGCAGTATATATATATATATATATATATATATATATATATATATATATATATATATTTATATATATATATTATGTTAGGAAATGTTGTAAAATAATTAAACTTATAATTATCATTATTATTATCAGGTATTTTAGTTATCGTCATTAATGCTATGTTGTTTTGCAATTTTCTTTACCTTTTTACTATTATAGAATCTTATACTATGCTCTAGTCGGTGCATATGTATCAAGAGGGCAGTCCTGAAGTAGTTCTATTATCAAAAGTATGTGACCAACGAAATATCTAATGAAAATCCACAATGAAATCATGTCAAAATTCAAATTTATAGAAAACATTGAATTTAAAGTAAGATCAACAAATATATAAGTTTTGAACATCCTGTATGACAATTCACATCAACAGGAAACCCACCAATGGGATATCGAAAGAGTTTGTGTGGGAAAAGTGATGATATATGAAAGATGTGCTAGCAGAAATTGTAAAAATATAATTTTATACCAATTTGTAAATAGTATGTAAGATTTAGAATTATCTTTCATTCATAAAATCATTAGTAGTAATTAGAATAACAAATAAGTAGGTAGGAAGTGAAATAAGAATTCAAAAATCTGTGAGAAATTAAAAAAGATGTGTGTTGCCATGAGAGAGGATAAACAAGTTTGGAGAAGATTGAAAAAAGTTACGAAAAAAAGCCACGTACAAAAATTTGAAAGAGATATTAATATACAATTCAAGAAAAAACTGATTAAAAGATTCCCGAATGAGAGAAATTCCTAAAAGGCACAACTGGGAGAAATAAGTTATCAAAAATTTCCACTTACATGGTATAGAAGAGAAATCCATGAAAGAACGCACGCAATTCCAAAAGTACGTCCACGGGGCTGGAAACATCACAGGAAAAGGAGCAATAAGGTATTCTAATCACCGAACTCATCAAAGTGCAACTTTTTGTATATTCATCCAATAACTTTGAGTGTCTGATCCACTGTTTACATTGTTTTGGCTGAACATTCGTCAAAATTCCATGCTAAACGACTGACCACAATTTTAAATATTCTTCCTATTAATAATCATCACTTATATTCATATTGCACCATTTCATATTATTGTTTCTTTTTAGTTTAAGGTATTTATCGCAGAGTAGGGCAGTTCTAAGTTTTTTAGCTGAATAAAAACAACCATTTGTTTATTCTTCGCAATCTGTGTTTTATCTAACCACACTTTTCTCCCACTGAACAGCATTTCTTATCGAATCTTTAGTGCCAAGTCGGCAATACAGATCACAGAACCGACTGCTGAGATGGAGCTGACTCATGTTCATAGGCGCACCTGTCTGAGCTGGGATAGGATTAAAAAAAAGAGGTTAAGGTAAGATAACATAGCATAGCAGATGGATTAGAAACTTGAAATTTGGTATGCTGTCAGTGCTGAAAGTTGGCATCAACTTTCTTATTTTTAATGGAAACCTTATTTTTTTCCACAAGATCGATTGGTCTTCTGATTCAGAGTTTAGACAACCCAGTTATGTTAACCTACCTATTACAATTTTTGACGTATGTCGATTTTTCTGAAAAAATGTGTATCTCACAGACCAAATTCGTGGAGTAGTTAAATGAAAGTCCAGGCTATAACTAAACACGAAAAACTTGTTGATGGTATATAACGCATTGGCTGAAACGACATTGAGTTATTGTGTAGTTATATGATGAAAATAATAACAATGAATGGTTTTGTTGCAATGACCAAAATGTAATAGAACAAAGTTTCCAAGGAATATTAATTACATTGGAAAAGGTAGAGTTCGCACTTCTTTGAGTGAAAATCAAAAAATCAGCGCTCTTCAACTCAACCTTGGGGAAAAAAATAAAAAAAAAAGTTAAACGGAAGGCTTCCGTGATCCTGTTTATCATATCATCTGCAGTTGTTGGACGATCTCTGAAAACATTTTCCTTCACGTACCCCCAAAAGAAAGAAATAAATAGGAGTGAGGTCTGGGGATCGCGCGGGCCAAGGAATAGTACCTCCTCTGCCTATCCAACGATTAGGATAGGATTGATCTAAAAATTCCTGCACTAAATGGTTATGCACTGCAGCACCATAGTGTTGCAACCACATGTTTTTTCTGGTGTACAAATCCACTTCTTCTAACATTCTGGGAATATGTTCGCGAAAAAAATTTAAATACTTTTCAAAATTCAGCACATTGTCAAAAAAGTAGAGTCCAATGTGATTTCCAATAATTCCTTCCCAAACATTAAGCGACCATCGCTTTTGGTGATCAACAGTCCTCAACCAGTGACGATTTTTCGATTGCATAATGTCTGGTGACCAACCTTAATCGTTGCTCCGTCAGATAAACAGAATTTTGTATTATAATCCCTGTCAATCATGCCATTTGAATACAAAATGCAACTCTATTTGCGAAATCATTACCATAGGATTCTTGATGTAGGTTCAGATGATAAGGGTGCAACTTATGTTTCAGTATTATTCTGTTAACACTATTTTGTGAAATATTGTTTCCGCTGCTATTTCCCCTTGTGCTCAAGTGATGATTTTTCAGTAGCATCAATAACGTTGCAATTCATTGATCCGACCACCAACAATTTCCTTTTTGGTATCACACTACCAGTGAGTTCAAACCGATCTCTTAACTTTTGTAATGAAGACACCCGTGGAGTTTTTGCTTCTGGATATTTTTTTATGGTAGATTTTGCTTGTTAATAAAGGATTTCTGTCAGCTTCGCTATTACACTAAACCATATTCACTAATTCTTCCCGAGTGAAATTCATTATTAATAATTAGACGTGTACAATTATTGAACATATACGGATATATCCAATTTTACGACAGCGGCCTACTCAATTCTTTTTTTTTTACGAAAAAATCTTTGAAATTTCTACGCACGACGTTGTTTTGACACATAAATTGACATAAGTCAAAAAATATTGCAGCTAAGTCTAGGAAACCTGGGTGCGTTATATTGACAATTTGTGGCGAATCCAAAAATGTAACAAAAATAAGGGGTTGCCGTTTAAAAAAACAGAACAGAGTGTCTTCCTTGAGACATTCTGTATATGATAGAAATATCTTTAAAATGTGCCTCATTGTCGGACCTATCATTTAAAAAAAACAAGTCGAAAGCTTGGATTGACAAAAGTTAAGGAGCTTGCACGCATCTCTGGGTCACCCTGCATAACTTAACCTACATCATACACATATTCTTTATATTTTCAATGCGTACGAATGAGTTTTTACTTTTTCACAATTGTAGATTTTTTGCGTCATATTTATATGCACCCAAACATATAGAGGATTGGAGCTGCGAGTAACTCCGTCCACACAAATTCTCGATTTCTTAGAATATGATTCAGATCTCATATTCGCTTGAATTCCTCCATCAGTTTCATTTTCTTCCTTCATAATAAGAGTTCCTTATCTACACATCGACGTCGTGAAGTAGGTACTTTCCATCAGTAATTTTTGATTTCCTCCTTTCACTAGCATTTTCTTCCATGGACAATATTGTTCATGTTATTTGGAGAATATCCACGAATGGAATCTTGAATTAAATTCCATATATTTTTCAATTGGAATTGACCAGATTTCTATTCCCTTTGGATAACTATCAGCAAATCCCACGAACTCTGGAATTCTCATGAATGAAGAGCCTTTAGTGTGAGAAATGCAGGTTGCACGTGGTTTATGTGGGATGAATTGGATTGAGGAGAAACAGTGGTAATCAGAAATCTACATGAGGTGCCAAATATCAGAGATTCATCTAATACAAGGTGGTCTAAGTGGAAACATTATGGACATATCAAGACAGCTCCGTTTTGATTCTAAGAGAGACAGAGAACTCGACTAGCTCTGTCAGAGTTCGAGAGCGTTAAGATAGAACCCTAATTGTCTCTTCCATAGAATATACCCCAAGTAGTTTAACCTGGATTTTTTTTTTGGGAGTTATGAACATTGGTATTTCCATAGATTTCGTCCTTCAAAAAGAGTTTTTTGACAATATCTCCTTTCCGACTCAATTCACGATGAAAATCTCATTTCCACACCACCATAAGGTAGAGTAAGTGGCGTTTTTTTTGTGGTATCCCCAGTAGGCCTTGTCCTCATATGATGCACTAATTGGGATTGATTATATTCAAAAAAATTGCAATTTATAACGCTTATAGTTCAAACCTCATGGATAATATTCTTACAAGAAAATTTCATAAAAAGATTTGCGAAAAGTGCTTCATACTCAAAACGAAAATTATAATCTTGAAGTTATTATATATTTAGGTCATCCTACCAGAAAAAAATCTACTTTCTTATGTAAAACCAACATCAATATTGCATACAAAACAGATAATAATTCAAGTAAATTCATTAAGAACAATAAAGATGGGACTGAGAAATCTGATAAATCTGGGGTATGCAAATTGACTTGTGGCTCTTTTGGAAGTTGTTACATAGGCCAAACAGGCAGAACTTAAAAAAACTATAATGAGAACACAGGAACTGTTTCTTCAATGGAAAAAAGAATTCAACTTTGGCTACTCACCTCTTGGCCAAAAAACATTGTTTAGTGAACGATTTCTAAATATTACATATAGAAAACAGAGGTTTTGAACTCGACCTTCTAGAAAGTGTAGAAATTAATGAATATAAAAAGTCGAAAAATTTGCTTAATGACTAGATCAACTCATTTAATTCTCCTATGATGAATTTGTTTTACTGAATATTAAACAGGTAATGGATATAATTCTCGTTCTACGTACTAATTACCTTAATATCCTAAGATTTATTTACCGTCTACTAGCTACCTTGATCATTTAACATGATATATCGTGATTGTTGAGTTAGTAGTATATTCACCTGAAGAAGCTAGATAAAACGCGTGTCGTGATTTTGCAAACCCAGTTTAGTGAAAATAATTTAGTGAAGTGAGTGTCTTTTGTTTGCTTTGATATGGATCACACACACATTAAGTATCGGCCGCATCAATTCAAAACTCGTACTGCTGATTCAGGCAGGTGTAGATGTGTGTTGGTTTGCAGCACTCGTCAACTGAAACTAAGTTTTTATTTGACAAAAAAAGTAACTTCATAAATTGTAGGAAATTCAATCAATCAGATAAATATTTTCATCGTAAAATCGGAAATGAGAGATTGTCAAACAAATGTTTTTGGGCGAGCGGCGAAGATACGAGGTGGCAAAATTGAAATTCGGAAAGAGCACGTCAAAATCTATGAAAATACTAATTTTTAGAACTCCCGGGAAACTTTCCAGGTAACTTCGTTTTTGAGCACCAAATGACTGAAGTATTAAGGGAAGAGGAAATGGAATATATGTCATCGCGAAGACTAATCATTTACCCCTTAGTTCCCACTCTAGAGCCCAGCCAATGAAATCAGTTTTCGCTTGTGTCTCCCACCTAGCGCTCCTAAATGGCTCGGATGACGGCAGAATTGTTGGAGAAGGTAAGACGTTATTTGGAGTATTTTGTGTTTGTAGAAAGTTATATTACTGTTAAAATAACACAGTGTGCGGTGAAAGACTTTATGTATTATTGTAGTGCAATTTTTATGCGAGAGTGTAAAGCAATTCACTTATTCCGGTGAGTTTAAAAAAAATACTCGTTTATGGTGCAGCCATGTTGGTACCAAAGAAATGAGGGAGGATACACCAGGGCCAAATCTCGGATTTTTATTTAATGCTAACTAATGGTAAGATTGTAATTTTTAAATGTGTTTTCAAAATTATTTGAAATATTGAAATAACTTATTTATTTCTATTTTAGTTTTCCCAGAAATGAAAAAAAAAGCTAGAGCAGTGACGAATTGAATTAAAATCCCTAGAAGGAAAATATTTTTACATATGTATAACTGCACCTTCAACTTCGAATGGCAACGTCAACTGCAGCGACAGCGGCTGCGTCCCAATCTATAAATCCAGCTTGAGAATTTTGTTGTAAAAATACTACGGCTGTTTTTTTTTCCAGAAAAATCCACATATATCAAAAACTGTAACAGATAAGTGAACATAATTGATTAAAAAAAAGTCGGTTTCCATTTAAAATAAGTGAGTTGGTACCGACTTTTGGCACACCCTGTATAGCTGTAGGACTAGAAATATTTCAGGTAGAGCAGACAAGCTCGATTATGACAGCATACTAAATTTCAAATTTGGTTGTATGTGGTTCAGCAAACTTTTCATGAAAAAAAGCTTCGAGGAAAAACACGTTAATTTTGATGTAACGAACCCCCAACAAGAATTAATCTCAAAATATCTATCGATCCCATAGTTCAGTCGTCTCCATCTTATAGAAACCATTTGAGATTTTGCCGCTGGTATAATTGAATAGCGGAGAATCATCCCTGAGAAGAGATGGGTGATGCTGCAAGATAAGCACGCAGACGGATTAACGGCGGAGTGTGTTGAATCTGCGACCATCGGAGAACAGTGAATATTCCAAACGTAGAAATCGGACTGGATTGAAGGGGATCAGCAACGGAAACAGATAAACGTCGGATGGTCGGGGCGTGGGGGTGGCAACACTGCCTACCGGATTACTGTCCTACGATAGTACACATCCGTTTTCGTCTGATGTACAGGGTGTCCCCATACTACCTTTCAGTATATTTTTATATTAAAAACATTAAAATACGATTTTATCAAAAATACCTACGAGTCTAGCCTTGTATGATTCGTGTTCCGTACCAGATCGGAGATTGATCAAGTTAAATACGAATAGATATACTTTACTAGCGAGATATTAAAATATTGTGGTGCTATATACGAAATAAATTAAGTCTAATGTGGAGTAAAATACGTTTTGTCAGTGGTTCAATATTTATTTATTTATTTATTGTGGGATACAAACAGGACTAGCCCAAAAAAAGTATCCTCTGAGTAGTTATAGAAATTACAATAAAAGAAAAAAAATATTAGTATTATATGAGAATTATAAGAAAAATAATTATGAGAAAATAATTATTGGAAATACAAATATATGTGATGAAGATTTATAGAAAAAACTATTGTTTGAGATACAACTTGGCAGATATTCAGTGGTACTCTAATTGTAAAAAGTGCATTTTCAGAATGTTTTGGAATTTGTAGAAGCTATTTGCAGATATGTCGATGCTGGTGGAACTTGACAATATATTGTAGGTCTGTGTTATCCTGTGTAGAGGGGAGTTTAGAAAATAGTTTGTTTTTGCCTGCTCGGTAAAGAATAAAAGAGTTTGGCGAGTATTATAGACTGGTGTAGCATATCGAATCTGAGAAACTATTTCGATTGCATCAATTTGGCTATTTACGACTTTATAAAGAAATTTCACATCTGCAATTTTCCTCCGGTGCGCGAGTGAGATGAGATTTAGTTCTTTTCGAACGTTGCACCTTTCATTGATATGAGGAAAGCATTTTCTATTTACATGATCAATGAATTTATTTTGAATACTCTCAAGTTTTTGGGCATAAATATTATAAAGAGGGTTCCAGATTACTGAGCCATAAGTCAGAACGCTATTAACGTAGGATATATACAGTGTTCTGAGGGTTCTGGGATTTCTCAGTTCATAGCAGGATCTGATTATAAAGCCCAGCATCTTGTTGGCCTTCTTGGAGACGCTACATAAGTGCTGGTCAAATAACAATTTGGAGTCGAGGACTATACCGAGGTCTTTTACTTGCTTGACGGTTTCTAGCTTTTTATTTGAGATTTCATATGAGGTTGGTATTATTGTTGAGTTTCTGCTGAAGGTAATGTGGTAGCATTTGGTTAGGTTGAGGTAGAGGCTATTGTCTTTACAGTACTCAGAAAGCCTATCTAGATCTTCCTGAATAAGTATCGCATCGTTAGGGCAAGTGACAGGAAAAAATACTTTCAGGTCATCTGCGTACATGAGAAATCTGGAGGAGTGAAAACACTCGCTTATATCATTAATATAGATGTTGAACAGCAGTGGTCCCAAATGAGATCCCTCAGGAACGCCAGACGTAACCAGAACATTATCTGATTTTTGATTGTTCATAGTAACTGTTTTGTACCTGCCTCTGACATACGAACTTAGCCATTCAAGAAGTGCTCCGTGCACACCAAATCTCGCAAGCTTCGAGAGTAAAATTGAATGATCGATTTTGTCGAAAGCCTTGCTGAAATCGGTGTACACAGAGTCAACCTGAGCTCTGCGATTCATATTCTTTAATATATATTCTGTGTATATAAATAGATTCGAGTCTACAGAACGGTCTCTGATAAAGCCTTGTTGCTGGATATTCAATATGTTCAATATATATATATATATATATATATATATATATATATATATATATATATAATATTTATATATATATATATATATATATATATATATATATATATATATATATATATATAAGAGAGAGAGAGAGAGAGAGAGAAAAGAGAAATTTGTTGAGAACCCAAGAAAGCCACCATCCGCCTACAGCTGTTTCATAAAATTCCACGTCGTCAGGTCTAAGCTTCACCACACAGATTATAGGTGTCACCTCTATAATATTGTGCATTTCACATTTTCGTACTTGCCGGTAGGTATTCGCACTATGAGATATTTGAAACGAATATGAGAAAGACCACAAGTCGTCCTGATGATTGGAAAACCATGAAACAGCCGCAGGCGGATGGTGGCTTTTTTGGAATCGTAACAAATTTCTCTTTCTCTCGTTATTTGTTTTGCGTAACTCTGAACGCACGAGGAGTACGACTATTGGTGTCATGGATTGGCCTGTACTGACATCTGTTGGTGCCCTATTAATGTGCACGAAATTTCGTGTCATTAAAATTCCACGTCGTCAAGTCTAAGCTTCACCACACAGATTATAGTTGTCACCTCTATAATTTTGCGCATATTATATATATATATATATATATATATATATATATATATTCATATGAAAGATAGTAATTCCTTCCATTTTATATATATATATATATATATTTAGTGCGGCTTCCAATAGTCCCCTTCCCTGTTACTTTTGAACGGTTCGACGTAGAACAATGGAAAAAACGTATTGAATGATATCACCGATACTACTTTTTGGAATAAAAGACATCGTGATTAACCGACAGATGGCGCGGGGAGGCACATCAACTTAAAAATTTCAGGTAGCATGGGGGGTCACGTGGCACATCGTTGAAAAGATAACACAATTCTCTTTTCAACAACCACGTTTTTTTTTCAATTTCGTTCATATGTTTTTTCACAATATGCATTTGAAATGTCAAGTCAAACAAAATTTAAAATGCATATTGTGATTTTTTTTTACAAAATTCAAAAAAATTAGATGGCTGAAGAGAGATTTGTATGATCTTCTCAACGATGTGTCACTTGTTGACCCCCTAAGCGATTTGAAATTTTTAAGTTGATGTGTCCCCCGCGCCATCTATCGATCAATCACAATGTCTTTTATTTCAAATAGTAGTTTCGAAATAGTTGTGATCCCGTTGTTCTATGTCGAAGCGTTCAAAAGTTAACAGTGAGGGAGAAGGGGCAGAGGGTATAAAAAGCCGCACCCGCAATTGTGATTCCGTAGAACAACCATAGTTGGAAGGAAAATTGAATTACTTTTTCAATGATGTGCAAGTCGACCTCTATGCCTTTCGCAATTTTCAAGTTGATGTGCCCCCAGTGCCCTCTGTCGAGTAATTGTAATATTGTAATGTATCTTCTCTCAAAAAGTAGGTAAATTTCATGTCTCATTGTTTCACATCAAACCGTTCAAAAGTTATTGAGGTAAATAACGGTACCATTCAGATCCGCACTTATATTTGACATTTCGCATGCATATTGTGAAAAAACGTTCGAACGAAATTCAAAAAAATAGGATGGTTGAAAAGAGAATTGAATTATCTTCTCAACGATGTGGCACTTGACCCCCCATGCTATCTGAAATTTTCAAGTCGATGTGTCCCCTCGCGCCATCTATCGGGCAATCACAATGTCTTTCGTTTCGAAAAGTAGTATCGGTGATATGATTCAGAAGGTTTTTGTTTCATTGTTCTACGTCGAACTGTTCAAAAGCCGCACTGTATATATATATATATATATATATATATATATATATATCTTCAATTTCTCGGAATAAAGGTCTTATTCAATCATTCAGTCAATTGACCGAATCGGAGCTTTGTTCCAAGAAATTGAAGAAAATATATATTATATATTTATATATATACTATTATAAAATTCTAATTGTCTGTTTGTTTGTTTCTTCGAGGATCACGCAAAACTACTGGATCGATTTTGATGAGACTTTTTTTGTTTGAAAGCTTATGATTAGACTACTAAACCGGTATATATTTTATTATTACGATGACGGGAACAACATAAACAACAAAACCACATTTTTTCACAACCAAGTGCAACTAAGTTAAGGTGAGCTCCCATTTCAGGTTTTTCTTCCCGCTGTATAACGGGAAACGGGATAATGGGATAACGGGAAACGGAATAACGGGATAACGGTACAACGGGATAACGGTATAACGGGATAACTGCGGGATAACGATAAACGGGATAACGAGAATTGGGATAAGGGGAAACGGGATAATGGGATAATGAGATTACGGAATAATGGGATAACTGGAAACGGAATTACAGGATAACGAGAAACGGGATAACGGGAACCGGAAAACGGGAAGCGGGCGAAGCCACACGCATAAGCTGGATTTAACAACACAGATTGAAACAGGAAAAAATTCAAATTCCATATATATATATATATATATATATATTTATTTATATATATAAATATATATATATATATATATATATATATAAAACAACAAAATACCATGGAAGTAGTGATAACTATTTGCTTGCGGTGTATTGATTTGATCATGATAGATTCAAAAATAACATCTAATATCTAATTAAATTTACCAAAGTATTAGGAGTTGCCTGTGGATAAAACTTATCTTAGCATAAAAAATACTAAGTTAATAGCTTATAATTTGAAATACGATACGAAAGTTTATTCAGTATATCTAAAAATAATAATATCACAAAACTGGTATAAGTACAGGCAAGGCACAATAAATATAGGAATCATATTAAAACCACCCTGAAATAATGTGGTTGATTCGTGAACAGATAAGAAATATATAAATAAAATAAATTTATAATCTAAAGTGAGACTTGAAAGCTGCTTCAGTATAGTTAAAAAGAACGCAAGATAACTTATGTATACAAAAATCGCTAAAAGAAATAATTTCAGTTAAAATCTGGACAATATAAATGTACACAAAAATATTGGTATACGAACAGGCAAAGCACAGTTATTACAAAAATCATATTAGAATTACATTGATAGCATGTTGTAGATTCATAAAGAATTCATTAGAATCTATTTTCTTAGAAAATGTTTCAGCAGTAATATCATAAAATATTAAAGTGTTAAATCTTAAGTCAAGGTTTTTCCTAGGGAAATAGTATCCGAGGTTAAAAGGAGCTGCGAGACAGTTGTATTTGCTTGCAGCCAATGTTTAATTTTTTTTTTGAACATTGCTATATATATATATATATATATATATATATATATATATATATATTTATATATATATATATATATATTTATATATTATATATATATATATATATATATATATATATATATATATATATATATATATGAAAGAGAGTAATATCGAGGGGACTGTTAAAAATAAATTGGAAGGAATTTAATGGACATAGCCCTCAGAGAAAAGTGCTAACCGTAGACACGTGTTTCGGGCTCTCATCCCTCATCAGTACTGATGAGGGCCGAGAGCCCGAAACACGTGTCTACGGTTAGCACTTTTCTCTGAGGGCTATGTCCATTGAATTCCTTCCAATATATATATATATATATATATATATATATATATATATATATATATATATATATAAATTTCCTTACGAAACTCGACGAATACTGTCCGTTTATTACAACACAACAATGCACAAAATAAAAATTCACCATCAACTCGATGATAAGACTTAATCAATTACAATTCAAAATAAGAGGGGATTATAATTATTTATTATTCGAAATTTCATCTTAAGTTCACCAATAAAATATTTTTGAAGCCAAGTTTCAGGGATATATTTACCTAATTATAACCTGAAATTCGAGTATATAGCTAAAGGCACGTTCTCACGGATTAGGTTTAAATTACCGATTATAGTTGATCAACAAAAGTTGAATGAAATCTTCAGTGAGAACCTTTATTTTAATATAGTCGAACAAATTTTCAGTGGATCAAGAAAAGTTTGACCCAGTGACACTTTATCATTCAAGTGATGAGTCGTCGTTCTCTCAAGTTAAATCGAGTCTTGACACGTGTGAACTTCAGTTAATTCAGTTGAACGTCAGTTTTCAGCTGGTCACACTACTCGTGCATGTTTAGTATTTAGTTTATTGTATCCTCTTATGCTAGTTCCTTTAGCAAAATGTGTGATGTTCCCATTCAATTTCTTCTTAATATCCATTGCCCCAACCAAAAACGACGTTTCGTACGATTTTTACTCAAGTTAACTAAAATTGTTTTCACTTCTTCTTTTAACAAAATATTAACTGTAAAACTTCACACTCAATTGCTTTCGACGCCATTTTCAAATTAATTCAATTTGATGTGTAAGAACGCGCCTTAAGGAATGAAGAATTCGGTATATATAGGTCCTATGGGTACTTTTTCTCATTTTTCAGCAGTAAGACAAAAATGAATTTGATGATATTCAATCGACCTTCCAACCGTTTCCTCCATTGAATAAATACATCAATAATTACCGTCAAACAACAACAAACTGATGATTAGTCGTCAAGAATCCATGAATGATACAGTTTTGGGTAGATTTCATGAAAACCCATCGACACGCTCCATTTTTTTCCAAGGAAGTCACTCTGTATTTATCCATTGCCGGTAATTTTAAATAGGGTTTCCTCGTGGTACTGTCGATGAACGATCAAAGAAATAATTAAGCCCCAGCTTTCTTTATACATTCCTTTCTAACCACCAAAGATAACGTGATTATAAATTTATATGGCTTCAACCCAAAATCCTCTTATATCGTGAATCTTCCTTTTGTTTCTTTCACTTTTTCAAGCGGCCGTTGATTTGAATCTTGTGCTTTTTAGCTTCTTAAGCAACCAAAGCAAGCTTTTCTGCTGCATTAAACGGATAATGAATGACAATTTTTTCTTTCAGTAGATATTTACGTATAGTCCAATCACCAGAGCATTCAACAAAAAACTGGGAGACTCATATGAAAATTGAATTTTAAATATTTTTTGTTTGTTTTTATTGCCTACAATCTGAAAATGAAAAGAATGTATATCAATAAATTCTCTGAAATAGGAGAAGGGCAAATGAATTAATTTGCCACGGTAAGTTATTGCGTTTACTAGATGAATATGATCTTGAGAAAATTATTCCTTACTTCCACCACAAAGATTTGTCATAGTAACACCTAAATATTTTTCTCACTAGAGATTACTGACTTTGAAGACTCCGGATCATTTCTGGACTGCAGACCTCCGGATTCTGGGATCACTTCACTGAATCTATTTTTTTTTTTTTTCGAAAAGGCTTATTAATTCTTTCAGAACTGTTCTATTATCTGGGTGAAGTTCCAGCTTTTCTTTATATCATTTTCTCTCATTCTTCACAACAGATATTACTTTAGGTCCCTAGATTAACTAATAAAATTCCAGAAAGGATACCCATACGAAAAATCTTAATATTTAAATTGTAATGAGACTAAATCAAATCAAACTTATTCTGAATTGTACTATTATTTAATTGAATGATAAGAAATTTTGAATAACTCAAACTCAGGTTGGCAAGGCTATATTCTAAAATTTAACATATGCTGGCCTTTCCCGGTTCCCTTCCAAACGTGTATATCCAATAGTCCAATGATTTTAGATATTCCTATCTACTCTATTCTTTGACAATTATTTTGCTAACCATAGAATATTCATTTATCGTAAAATAAAATATTTAATACTTACAGGCAGGAGGGTTCGAAAAAACCACTTGGTGGATTTAAAAAAGTTCTCTTGCCTTTCTATTCACTTATTCTTAACAATTTCATATGTTACCTAATTATCACATAACATCAAATTCTTCCAGGAAAATATTTTGTAACTCATCATTTGCATACATGAAATAACATTTAATGACGATAAATTAACTTCATTTTTCATTCACATTTCGGTGCTCCTGAATAACTCTTTGTGAGATACTTCAACCCTATTTCAACCGTACTAATTGTTTTCGATTTGAAATGCCCTATTTCGAGCCTTTGCGCCAATCTCATTTTCTACTTACAGTATTTGAAATAACCTTTCTCGAAAAAGTCGGGGTCATCTGGAAGACAGATCCAATATGTGCTCATGTATCTGTAAATTCCGTAGGCGGTTTAGATACAAATTAATATTTTCTTCAAACTAGCTACTGTGCGTTTTGCTACAGACATAATAATAGAAAAATGTTTAAACGTCTATTTGGTTGTAGTTTGAAGCTGTAAAGTAATGAACCAAAAAACAGAATTGAAAGATGTTTTGTGCCACTCAAATGTGTGTTTTACTTTGTAAATACTAAATTTTAAGAGTAATGCCGAGCTGCCACTCCATTGGTATGGCTGCTGTACAAAAAATGAACCGGAGAGAGGACATAAACAAAATTTCTGGACAAATTCTGCCTAGGCACTGAATTATTTTTATTATCCATTGTGTTACTCGATCGGCCAGGTTTTATGCAGCCAGCTCTCACTCTAATACAAAAACCGTAATTTTCGTACTATACTTCCCTATTGAGTATGTTAGAGGTTATAACTCAAAGTCTCAGTCTCAGATGACATTTTTTCCAACAAACTCTATATGATCTTTTCAAAATTTTATACTAGCATCGAAAACATTCGCATTGGAGTAATCTTTGAGTATTAAGAAACAAGATTAACGCTGGGAACTGAATACTGGTTTTTTATACGCTCCATAAGTAGCCTTAATACTGATATACATAATCACTAAATGTCACCTTCCCGAGAATAAAACATCAAGATGTAATAGACGAAGAACTTCTATTGAGATGTAAACCAATAACAATTACGTGTTTTTTTTAATCACTCAAATCAAAACTAGTAGGCGATATTTGCATTGGATAAACAATTTTCTTTCTCAGGACAAACAACTTGAGATGATCCCACGAGTTCGGTGACTTTGATAGACCCTATTCGTTTCTGAATGGCCAAAGGCTTATATGTACACTAGGCCAAGTGCGCTGTCTCACGGTATCGAGAGAGACGATAATCCGCTTGAAACCATGTTATACAGAAGTACAGTTGCGTAGTCCCGCACCAAATAGATTTAGGTATTTAAATATTAGGACGCAAGTATGTTCTATGACCGACAATAAGTAGAAAGCTTCATTTACGTTATTATAAAACCCAAACAAACTTTCTGTAATGAACATTCAAGCATTATATGATATTATCGAACTTTCAAATTGCATAACCGTTATTCATTACCATTTTAATCACAATTTGAATAATCATAGTGATCCTATTCGTTTACTAGTAGTTTGTTTACGTAGGTTTCTACAAAAGAATTTGTCAATAGCAAAAGCATCGTCAGTTTTGTTATTTTTTGAGATAATAAGGTCAACATCAGGTGGTGGAAAGACGTTGCAAAGACAAGTACGCAAAATAGTCTATACGAATTTTAATTATCTTACAACAATATTTCAAATGAATCGAAACAAGAAATAAAACAACGTTATTACGATTATTCTGGAGTATCGGTAGGAACTATTGAACGTATTATTGAAGGAACAAAAGTTGCAGCTCCGAAAAACAATGGAAATCCTGTATTCAGATCACCAAAATAGAGAGGAACTAAACTAGGCGTAATCTGAAAGTTACAAGATTATGAATTCAACGACATATGAAATATTGTCTACAATTTTCATACGACTGAACATTAGAGATGTATAACAGTGGACAGGCAAAAGGACTACGTTGTACTAACTTCTGAAGAAAATTGGATTCAAGTAGAAAAACTCACAAGATAACAGATAATTTATCATAGAAAAAAATACGAGCGTTAAGAATGAACCATTTAAAAAAATTGAAAAGTTATAGAGATGAAGGAAGACTGTGTGCAGAGTACTGGAACAGTTATAAATACTTAAGAAATATGACAGAGTGCAATTCGAACAGAAGAAAGGGTCGACATGTCCAATATGTTCAAGCAAAATAACCTGAAACAAACTTGGAAAACTCTAAGAGAACTGAACATAAAAATATACAAAAATAACATACCACCTGATTTGAAAAACGTAGAAGAAATGAATGACTACTTTACTTCAGTATTTCAAGAAAGTAACTGCGATGAAATGTTGAATTTCTACCAAAATAGAGATAGCTCAAAACAATTTCCATTTCCTTTTTTTTTGCAAGCGTTGGGGTGAAAACTGCATTAGTAAGTATTAAATCGAACGCTCCTGGGTCAGACGGCATTACATTACTGATGTTGAAATATTGCGCCCCTCTCCTGGATCCCTATATCACGCACATGTCCATGTTTGTTTAGAATGTAACCATTTTCCTGATCAATGGAAAACTACTATCTTCCAGCCGATTGCCAAAACGGAGTCCCCCACAACTTACTCTGACTTTCGACCAATTAGCCTACTGAAGACATAATCGAAAATCTTCGAAAAAGTAATACACAAACAATTTGAGAAATTTTTGTCAGAGAATACGGCATCATATCTGAAATACAGTCTGTTTTGTAGAGGACACAGTACAGTAACAGCATTATCCAACATTATTGACGGTATAGTTACTGATCTTGATAACAGTCAAGCATCTATACTGATTTTATTAGACTACTAGAAAGCCTTCGATACTATAAATCACGAACTGTTATGTGCCAAACTGAAATACTTCGGTTTTGCTCCGAATGCTGTCAACCTGATCGAGTCGTACCTACTTCATAGAAGTCAGGCGGTCGTAATTAATGGCAAAATTTCCTTAATAAGAGATATTGTTCCAGGGGTTCCTCAGGGGTCTATCATAGGACCATTATTATTTTTATTATATACCTCAGACTCACCCGAACATATTGGAGCAGTCCCAATACAAAGCTACGTCGATGATACCCAGCTGAAGAACAGTTTTATGCCATAGGAAAACCACACAGCTGAGTATACAATAAATGCTGACTTGAAGTTGATTAAATCCATATCTGAAAAGCATAACTCAAAACTGAACGCAACGAAATCCATGTACACAGCGGAAATGTATAAGAAACTTCCAGATAATATCAAAGATGCTAGTATACATAGCTTTAGCAAAAAAAAATGACTTAAACTTCTGCTTGACCATTCACTCAATTCACTTCCATATTCTACTTGATATTACTCATGCAGCAGTTCAACCTCACTGCAATCACGAATTCAATCCATTGAATTTCATGTATTCTTATAGTGTTTACATTGTATTTTTTCATCTAAAGTTAGATTTGTTTTGTATCGTATTTCATAGTTTGAGGTCATATTCTCAGATCAGATGAGCAACGGTAGACACACATTATGTGTATTCTCTTGATAGGGCGCTCAATTCCTGGCTGTTCCCAGGAAGGAATTAATTAATAGGATCAACATCCCAATCATATATAGAGGTTAAGTCTAAGAATAGCGTTCAAACTTCGCCTCTATGTCTCTATGTAGAGATTGTAAATATCGGCTTACAATGAAGCCGATTATTATCATTATTAGTAAAAAGAAAACAATTATTCATTGTTCACGTTGGAGAAGACATGGGTTTAATTCCGAACTGTCTGCTCATTTTCAAATCGTGATCGAAAAGTGGCGATTATCATAACGACATGAACTCGGAAAATTACGGAAAATATTTGCGAGAAAAGTGAATAAAGCCCCTACATCCAATTCTTGGAGGCAGAAATGATGCAATGGCTTTTTGACAAGAACATACCTTCTTCGCCAATTATGTACAAATCTCAACTTCACGATTCAATCTAGATCCACAGAACGCAACAAATCACCTACAAATTCGATCAGTTTTTAGGAGATCATGCTAATAGGATCTCAAGGCTGCCTTCATATCACCCGGATTCAAATCCAATCGAAAAAATTTGGGGAATAGTAAAAGGCGATATAGCAGAACACATGACATTTGAACTAATTTTTCATATTAAATGCATAATTATGTCAAAAATGTCTGTACCCGAAAGAACCCTACACAAATGTTATGGAAAAAACGATTGAATGGGCTACGATGAGACGAGAGGCTGCACGTCCCAGTACCATAGATGAGCTCCTTATAGATCAGTTAAATGCAGAACCAGGATTTCACCGAGCAAGAGTGGTATTCACGGTTCCGGAACGCCACCAAGTACCAGATAAGGATTGCTTTTTATACGACTATTGACGAACTGGGAGAAAACGATTAGGAAAAATAGTTAATTACTGGACACTATTGCACTTGCAAATCGGGTGGTGGGACGCTGGGCTGTTGCAGTCATATTGCACCATATTATGGTACTTGGGATATGCGCGACATGAACCTGAAATTCGGTACCCTTCGTCTAACCTTCTTCATAGCTTATTGATGGCCAGAGCAATAGTACCATCACACAGGTCTCCAATAGTAATAGGGGTCAAACTTGGGACCACTTATGTTTTTTATATTTATCAATGACGTAACAAGTGTACTAAATGTTGTATACCAACCGTTTGCTCATGATATAAAGCTCTACTTAACTATAAATTCTTCAAGAGATTCTGAGATATTTTGAATAACTAACAAGATTGATTTAATGAGAAAAATCTACTTTTGAACGTTTCCAAATGTTCAGTATTGACCATTACTCGAAAACAAGATCCAGTGCTTCTCGATTATGAGTTGGACAATGTCATCATAAACAGATCTGAATGTGTCAAATATCTAGGAATATTTGAAGTTAAAAAACTCATACTTGATTATCATATTCAAAAATTGTCTCTACAGCTATAGGGGTGTTAGGGGATTAATTATGAGAAACTGTTAACAATTCAAACCCATTCATTACTCACTGGTAAGAAGTGAATTGGGGTATGCATCACCTTATTATTTGAAAAATATAAATGCCATGGAGCAAGGACAAAGAGTGTTTGCCAAGTATCTTATATATATGGAGCGTACCCTGCTAGAGGCAAAGCTAACGAACTTTCAGAATATATTGAAATATCACTCAAACAGGAGTTATTATTCATATAGAAAAAAAAGCCCATTCCATCGTTTAAAAAGTTCTCGTGAGAAAAAAAAAATGCGACATTCTACCCAACAACAATAAAATATCAGTTTTCCAGTTTCATTGGTCAATATCTCCGAAACTATTACTTATTGGACTTTATTAGCTGAATGGTAACTTTTGATCAGGAAGACTTTCCCTGAACAATATAAAAATTCAGGCAATTCCCACATAGATCACTTTTCCATAACATATTTTATTAGACCAAGCCGTCATCAGAACACATTATCTTGTAGGAAAATTCCATTGTTATTTAAAGAAAACGAGTACGTCTCTGCTTGCGATCGGTCACCCACTGAGCCTTATCGGCAATGAATAATAATGAGTATATTAGATCTCTGACTAGATGTTCATTGTTTGTCATTGAAGCGCTTTTTTTCAGTTCACTCATGGGTTTGAAGAAGTTACCGATATATCGGTAGAGCTCTCGAATTATTTTGGCAGATGAGTCCTCGTCTATAACGAGTGTGCACCTCGAAGACGTTTCAAAATCCTTCTTGCTCCTTTAAATCCTTATCGCAAATCCAGCATGAAATCGTATTAGTGCGAGAGGAGAACAGAGCACACGACTTATTGTAAACAGTATTGCGGGTTCGGAGACCCTTAGCACTCACTAAACTTAACTGTACAAGGCCCAACTGTCGACTCTTCACAACTTGCGAGAATTAAAACTTTGGACTAACAAGACTTAAGCTAATAAGAAAATGGATAGAAATAAGCTGTTTTGTAAGACGCTTTGGCCCCGTTTAGCGAGCCTTGCGGACTTGTAGACGGACCCTGCTGGTACATTGTGTATTATCTCCACTCGTCAACCCCTAATGAGGACAAAACTCTTTGGACCCTGTTGGATTTTCTAGGAAGTTAAATCTCTCTGAAAGCAGGATATTCAACATAAAAATATCGAAACCTTGAATAATATTCTCCATGTCTCTCACATCACTTTGGTTAGTTTCAGAGTTGTCGTATCATAGATTTGACCTATTTTGAGTATAGTTCGTTCAGAGATCTAATAGACTCCTTATTATTCGTTGCCGATAAAGCGGTTGAGCAATCGTAAGCAGAAACGTACTCTTTGTTGCTGCAACAATGGAATTTCCACACAAAGTATTAAAAATATATAATATAATTTTTTGAATAGACGCGGCCGATACTTGATGAATATCCATATCCAAAGTAAACTAAAAACACTTCACTACGATTTTCACAAAAAATTGGTTTCAAACCCACGACACATGTTTCGCTATACAATAGCTTTTTTAAATGGAGATAAACTAAATTACAATTACTGGGTTTTGATATGAATAATAGGATAGTTAGTTGGATATTAGGTAATTAAGTGATTATTGGACGAAATATTGTTCAATTTCTAGTAAACAGATTTAAAGGGGGCGAATTATTCAAATTGATCTGGTCATTTAATAAATATCGTGAGTTCTTTTCTTTGTTAATCTATTAGCTTTCTAGGAGATTGAGTTTTTGACCTATTTTCTCTATATGGAATAGTTCAAAGTCATTAGAAAAGCAATGCTTTTCAGTCAGTAGATGGTTAGCGAAAGTTGAATTAGGTGTGCCATTAATAGAACTGTTTCTATGCTCGGATATGAGTGGCTTGAAAGTTCTACCTGTTTGTCTTGTGTAAAAACTTGGACAAGTACCACAAGTTAGTTTATATACTCCAGATTTGTCGGACTTTTCTATTCGATCTTTGTTCTTTTTGATGAATGTTGCCAAAGTATTATTTGTTCTGTAAGCAATATCAATATCTTTATGACTTGAATAATTAGAATTATTCTCTGAAGGTTCGGCGAAATAAGTAATAACCTTAAAATTGGACTTCGTATTTGAATCGGTTGGATAAACTTCCCGAATACATAGTACTTCGACTCATCCCTACCAACACAAAATAGCCGCATATAATAGTATGATCCACAGACTAGTGCATGTTCCTCTGTCAGAAGAGAATTTCAATAAAGAATCAAATATAATTAAACAAATTGCAATCAATAAAGGATATAACTCAAGTTTAGTTGACAGCATTCTATCGAGAAAGCTCCAACCGATTCAAATACAAAGTGACATTTCAAGATTATTACTCATTTCGGCAATCCTTCGGAGAAAATTTCTGATTATTCAACTCATGAAGATATTAATATTGCTCACACAAATAATTCTCAGGGAAAATTTATCAAAAACAATAAAGATCGAATTGGAAAGTCCGACAAATCTGGAGTATATAAACTAACTTGTGGTACTTGTCCAAGTTTTTACATAGGACAAACAGGTAAAACTTTCAAGCAACGCATATCCGAACATAAAAAGAGTTCTATGAATGGCAAACCTACTTCAACTTTCGTTAACCATCTCCTGAGTGAAAAGCATTGCTTTGCTAATGACTCAATCTCCTAGAAAGCTTAGAGAATAACAAAGAAATATCAATGGTTTTCGAAAATACAAACTCGACTTCATAAATTCTGGGTACAGATGGCGGCTCCAAGATGTCGACGAGTTTTGTGACTATAGCCCGATTCCATTCATAATTGGAGTCTGGGGGTTTTTGGGGTCGGACATGATATGGTTGTCAAAATTCATGAATTCAAGATGGTGGCACCAAGATGGCTACGTGTTTTGTTATTATGACCCGATTCCATTGAAAATTGGCATGTGGGTTTTTTGGGGTCGTCGATTTTAAATTTTTGTCAGAATTCATTAATATTTCTAAAAAGAGTTGAATACAAATTAAAAAAAAATAAGACAAACTTTTATACAAATCCACTAAAAACGAAAATAGATTCTTCAATTCTTTGACATAGGATATTCTGTGAGTAGCAGATTCAAAAGCTTGCCGCGAATATAAAATAGGTATTCTTGGGCGGCATGATTTTGAATCTGCTACTCACAGAATAACCTAGGTCAAACAATTAAAGAAATTTATTTTTTTCTTTTTAGTGCATTTGTACAAGCTTGTCTTGAAATTTGTTCTAATCATTTTTAATGTGTACTATCTACTAGATACCGAATGCAAGTGTTGCGTTTTTTTTGAATTTATGATTACTTTCTTCACTTTATTGATTATAATTTAATCTATGGGATCGTTCCGTTCAGATACGAGTTGGTGTACCTACCGACAGGTAATATTTGTTTAAGAGTTAGATATAAGTTCTTATTGTTACTGATGTTTTGGGTGTTGAACATAATAATCACAAAATTTTCCAAGCCATACTGTATTGTATCGTGAAATATATTGCTTGTAAAATTCAAAAATTATGTTTGAGGTTTCAAAATTTTGTCGATCTGGTTGTTCACTCTATGAGACTTTTTTTCAAAACCGCAAAGAACTTGACTGCATATTGTCACCAAACACTAGGATTTGATATTTTTTGTTCATAACTGGCTCCTCATACCGGGTATTGGCCATGGTGATATGACTATTTCTCCATTAAGACTGACTTTTTCAGAAACAACATTTGTTTCATCAATGTCAGTAATTACTGATTCAGATTCTACTTCTGAGTCGTATCCATCAATTTTGTCTGTATGGTTTTCGTTGAGAGTTTTCTCAACTAATGTTTCAATTCGACACATTATTTATAGACCGGGAGATGGTGACACAAAATATTAGGTCATTTGTACCAGTATGGCGGTTCTTCAGGGGTCTTATTACCGAATGACAAGAAAGAAAATGATGGTCATAGCGCTGGTACCGGCTGCCCAATCGCGTGGGCGTTAATCGAACGTGTCGGATAAATAACGAGTGTCGAATGATTTGTTCCACAAAAATGCTTGTATTTTCCGATAGTCGATAAAAAAAGAAGTAGGCGGTAGCGTAATGCCATACTTCTCCGGTGTGACTTACAGCCCGCCATACCGACGCGAATACATTAATTTAAAAAAAACAATTCAACCATTCGTTCCAGGCTAATTTTTGCACAGGTAATCATCGTTGAGTAGCCATTCACGAAATACACCATGCCATACTTTTCTGACGGTTCCAAATGGCCGCCATACCGCTGCAAAGGAGTAATTTTTTTTTTTCGCAGAACGATTTGTACCAGTATTGCATTTGGATTTTTGAAAAGTATTGTAAAAAATGTGACCGTTATTATATTTCCCATACGTTTAGTAGGGGGAAAAAGTGCTGCCATACTTGAAAAACTTATTTATTCGACACGTTTTGAAAATACGACTGTAAAATACGTAAAATCATTTTTTACATCATGGAATCATTGTATTCTGTTCGTTTGGATGTAATTCTACCTAAAAAAAATTATTCCAAATTGTAACCATGGGGCGGACGACCGTCGGACTTAAGCCATACTTCTAGTAGAGGGAAAAAGTGGCGCCATACTTGAAAAACTTGGTTTTTCGACACGTTTTCAAGGTACAAGACATAAAATCATTCGTTACAGTATGGCATCATCGTATTCGATTCGTTTGGATGAAATTCAACCTAAAAAAAATTATCCCATACTGTAACTATGGGGCGGAAGTCTGTTACACCTATTTATTATCAATGCTTCATTGTTGAAAAATGTGTTGCTATTGCTATTGTTATTCCGATGGTTATTGTTATTATTGTTGCTAATATTTTTGCTATTGTTGTCGTTGTTTGGACATAGACTCATGCTAAGAATTTGTCAATCAAAGGTTAGTTGAGAAGAAATAAGATTTAATGACAAAATTCACCACTGAAGAAGACTCACTCGTTATCGCTTATTGTTGGCGAAGGTATTTGTTCGAAAAAACAGCCAGGCGATTGTACTTCCGATGTGCCGCCACCTAGGTGTTTGAAATTTTGTATTTATATTCGTTAAACCTCAAATTTACAGGAAAAATTAGTGCCATACTGGTACAAATCGTTTGAATTACGAATAAAATCTTGGAATTTTGAAAAAATATTGTACATATTCGCCACCTCCCACAGGTATGGCATGATCAGACTTCTATTTATGATCATACAGGGAACTGTAAAAAAAGTTTCATGCTGGTACAAATCGTTTAGCAAAAAAAAAATTGTAACTCCCTTGCGGTGGTATGGCGGCCATTGGGAACCGTCGGAAAAGTATGGCAAGGAGATTTCCGTGAATGGGTACTCGACGATGATTAGCTGCGCAAAAATTAGCCTGGTACAAATGGTTGAATTGTTTTTTTTTTTTTTTTAATGTATTCGTGTCGGTATGGCGGGCTGTAAGTCACACCGGAGAAGTATGGCATTACGCTACCGCCTACTTTTTTTTATCGAGAATCGGAAAATACAAGCATTTCGGTGGAACAAATCGTTCGACACTCGTTATTTATACGACACGTTCGATTAATGCCCACGCGATTGGGCCGCCGGTACCAGCGCTAAGACCATCATTTTCTTTTTTGTCATTCCGTAATTAGACTCCTGAAAAACCGCCATACTGGTACAAATGACCTAATATTCTGTGTCACCATCTCCCGGTCTATTATTGCTCTTGGTCCGAGGGTTTTCGAACCATCAATTGGTTTTTGATTTCTGGAGGTATTTCCATTTCCGCTATCCTTGTAATTTTGTTTGTTGTAATTTTCGTATTGGTAGTTGTTTGCACTTTGGTGTTCAATTTCTGTATGTATGACGTATGTTAAAAAAGTTTGATTTGATTTGTTAGTCAACTCAAGTATTGTATTTTGCAGTTATTCTATTTTATTTTCAATAGTTTTCTTCAATTTTTTTTTTGATGGGATGTAGGCATTCAATTATTCTCCTCTCTGAGCGGCTCTCTCAGCGAATAACTTGTTCCTCTGAGTCAGTTTTTTAATATGGTTATATAACATTTCTGTGTTCTCAGATAATTCATACATAGTCTGTTCCAGTAATCAATCAATAATCGAGTATATATTGTCTCCATCTCCACCAAAATATAAAACTACCTTTTTTAGAACTGAAGAATACATGACGTGAAACATAACGGCCGCATTTGTATAATCCGCGATCAATGTTCATGGGAGCTGATCTTTCGTTGTTGCATACAGATTTGCCCTGTACTTTAGCAGATTATAGCGAACTATAAGGAGGATGAAGGATCTGAAATGAGCTACGTTCTTTGTAGGGGAATTACGCGGAGCAAGATTTTTTCTGTAATCCGTAATGAGTGGTCGAACTGAATCCCACGTACTTTGAGCGAGCACCACGTAAAAACTCGCTCATCTAAACAATAGATTGCATGGTTCGTTGTGCACGGAATACTTGTTGACGTAATCCTGATTGCGGTGACGTTGACTTACCTAAATTCTGTATCGACACAGACGAATCTTAACGTTTCAACAGTTCATGCTTCTAGCAAGCGCCATCTTCGCTTTTAAAGTAAAGGAGCTTTGCAGTAGTTGGATCATTCAGTTTTTCTCGACAAAAAATCTGATAATCTCACAATTTAAAAGGAAACACGCATATGTGATCTCTATTGGTAATGATCATAAAATATTCTCAATTTGAATATTATATTTTTTAATGATATTCTCAGACATCTTATTATCTTTCGATTGAACGGCATGGACAGGTACAGGGGTAATTCCAGAAGTACCTAACCTAACAAAGAAAAGATAAAATTTGGGGTAAATAGTTTTTCTATAACTGCTAATAAAAATTAAATTTTTAGTTCATAGGTGAATTAATGTGTAAAATCACTTTTAACACAAGTGTAAAAATATTCTCAACACTAGTGTTAAAAGTAAAATGATGGTTTATCATAAGATATTTGGTATATGGAGCTTCATTCAAAAATATGTCAAATTATTCTTTTGTCAGAATTTTCGATTTTTCGGATCGTATCCAGTATTTTTCGTTTCAAAAATGCTACCAATTTATGGTAACTGCTTATATCCACGTTTTTCTTGATTTTCAATACAGCTTTCATCATAGATAATTCAGACTTCCATAACTTTCTTCGAAATATACTAAAAGTACGCTTTCATCGAACTTGCCTTCGACTTTCTTCATTTCATTCCATTCGATAAATCCATTATAGGCAGTTCCATATTATTGCCGTGATTTTCCAGGCAACAGATTGAAAGTTGCTCTGTTTGCAGCTACTTGAATATCTGGTGAAAGAGGGCAATCTGAATCATCAATTTCAAATTTGAACTTCTATTATGTTAATATTTGCAGCAGTTATATGTACGATCACAATGTACTATTATTGATTTGTGGTCACTAAAACACAGTATTCATTTGTTTCTACTTGCCATACCACCATGATTATTAGATATAATATTATAGGGCTACCGGCTCAGTGGTACGAGCGTTAGTCTTCTGCCCACTCTTTCCACCCGACGATGTATAGGATTGAAAATATTTTAGGTAGAACGAAGATTATCGATGATGACCACATACCATATTTCAAATTTCTAGTCCAACTGCAAGTTGAAATACTTCTGATGCACGGCCCTGTATGACAGAGATCTGATTTCAGAGACATTAAAAAATGTCCAATTCTCCAAGACTGCTGTCTGCTACTACCTATACAATAGGTGTATGCTGAGTAGAATATCCATCAAAAACCAACCACCCTCGTGGCTATTGCCTCAACGAAGATTTGATTACATCCGATTGATAATAGTCCAAAAGTTATTATGCAAATATTTGGTATGGAATGGATAAACATCAACCACCTCATTCCGGCTGACCACTTGTAGACCGCTATCGGGGAAATTGCTCCCGATTATCCATCGGATGTAATCCAATGTTCGTCGATCCATTAGCCAGGGAAGTAGTTATTCCTTGATGAATATTTGACCCAACGTACTCCTATCATATGGGTAATAGTAGAGAGCAGTCTTGAGGAATAAGGCATTTTTCATGGTCTATGAAATCAGCTCGTTATTATGTGTTACAAATTTTTCTTATGTAGATATCTTTAATAGTTGATATCTAGTTATTCTAAAACAATCAGAACTTTCCGCGCGCCTAGTGTAGCTAGCAACTCGATTCAACCATTCAACACCAGATTGACTGGTATATACAGCGTGTTTCACGGTGGATGGGACATCAAAAATCTCCGGAGAACGGAACGACAGATCATTTCGAAAATTTGTGGGCGTAGATAATCAAACATGCTCTATCCCTCTTAAATATTTTCATGAATATAGTGTTTCCGCTCGTATCAGAAAGTAGTACCTACTTTGTTATTTCAAATGGAACACCACATATATTTGATCATTTTTGGAATCCTTATAAGATGCCTCATAACTATCATTTATGTTATGAAATCGTCTTTAGTAAAATAATTATTGGGTAGTGATTTAGATAGTAGGCTGTCAACTTCGTTCTGTCAGAGAACTGACATATTATTTCTCTATTGTCATCCTGAATTCAAGTACCGTGGGTGTGAAAGTACTATGACAGAAAATAATTACCCAAATGTGGTTTTGATGGATTGATTCATCATTTATGGTCAATGTAACAAAAATATCAGCAGAACATGCAGCATGCAGAGATTTCAATGAAAATTATCCTGTTTGAAGGTTGTAGACGATGTGGTAACTTGATTACTATCGTTTCGGACGTCCATCGTCTTAATGTATTTGAAAGGTTTTCACGACGTTTCGAATGCTTGTATCTGCAATCGTCTTCAGGTGGATACTGTATTCACCTGAAGACGATTGCAGATTCAAGCATTCGAAACGTCGTGAAAACCTTTTAAATACATTAAGACGATGGACGTCCGAAACGATAGAAAATTATCCTGATTCACCTCGAATAGATTAGAGAAAATTCATTAGATTGAGTTGAAACTTTGAAATGTCTGGATCATCTTTGTAAACAACAAGAAACTTGCCCAGACCTATGACAGGTAATAAATGTTTTGGTATACTTCTACGGAAATCCTCAAGCTTTCATTCGTAGTGCAGTTCAGCATTCGGGTGTCCACACAGAAAAAAACAAATTATTGAAATAAATGAAATTTATTTGAATCAAACAGATGAAAGTATATGACGACAAAATATAATCTCAAAATGAGTAAAATTATTTCTTGGTATTGGATCAAATTCAAAGCTTCAATCAACTGAAACTAATTTGCATGAACCAAATATATTTTTCGACCAACTGTATTCATAACTCGTTTTGGCAGATATGTTGTTTCAACCATGAAATTATTTTGTTGAATCGAATCATCAGATCTACAAAATTTGTTGATTGCTTTAACAAAAATATTGATCAATTCAATGAAATGTCCATTCTACAAAATAAGCTGATCTCTTCACTGGAGATATATATCCAAATGAGTAATCATTGTGTTAATCCACTGAATTGACAAATATGGCAACCGAGTACGAGAGCCTACACCAGACATTTGATTCCAGACGTCACAACGATGATAAGTTGGCTTTGCTATTCGGTAACATTATCTAAGTCACGGTCAGTTGTGCGAACGCTTCGCCATCTAATGCATATAATTGAACCAATATAATATTATTCTATTTGAATTAATGTATTTCCGTTGTTGGATTCGAATAAATATTAAATTTGTGTTGAAACAAATTTTCATTCAATATGAGTTGGAGATTGTTCCAATAGATGAACATATATTCAAGTTAAAGAAATGTTAGCATTGCATTGAGGAATCCATTTTGTCACCGCAATACAGGGTGTTTCTTAAGTATGTGTAGAAAATTCAGGAGCAGGTTGCTGACGTCAAAATAAAAAGAAAAGTTCCTATAAACATATGTCCGCAAGTAATTCGTTTCTGAGATGCAGGGTGTCAAAGTTGAATTCTTATTTTAATTTTTTGTGGATACATTTCAAAATAATTGTGATATTCGAGTGAAGTTTGGTATCTGGAAGTATTTTTCAATGACAAAATGAAATTTGATGTTAGTTTGTCTCTTTCGTGGGGGTGGCGCCACCTACATGTCTTTTCAGACATTTGGAATGTCATATTTTTTTTGTACGTACCTGTATCACGTTTTCTAGTGGAAAAATATATTTTTCCAACATTTGTGTGTAAATAATATATTCCTGGTAGAGGTCGCTGCGAGCAACTATTTTCGAGTTATTGGGATTTGAAATAATCGATGTAAGTGATTTTTAATGACAAAATTTTGAAATTCAAAATTATTTTTTCTTTAATTTCATTTTAAAATAGAAATCGAGTGTTATTACAGTTTAATACTAATAATAATATCAGAAATTAAGACCCATTTGATACTAAAACAGTTAGTTGATGGTAATAATTAAAATAATTGTTCAAAATGACCACCTTGCACAATTATGCATGCGTCGGCTCGTCTCATGGACCCACGTACACGTTCCATTATACCTGGTGTATTTCGGATAGCGTCACATCCAGCAATGAGTCGTTGACGATGTTATTCTTTGGTTTCTATTGGCACCATTAAACTAGGGCCTCCAAATGACCGTACAAAAAAATCGATTGGATTTCAATCTGCGGACCTCGGAGGCCAGAAGATTTGGAACTTCAGCGCCTTTACCAATCCATCTGTTTCTAAATCACTGATTTAAAAATTCACTAATACTTAAGTAAAATGCGCTGGCGCTGCATCATGCATAAACCATATTCTTTGTCTACGTAAAAGTGGAATGTCTTCAAGTAATTCCGGCAAAATATCATGATAAGAATTCCCATTAAGAGTCCCTGGAAAAAAGGGGGGACCAATCAAATAATCCCCAACAACACCAATTCACACATTCAATGAAAACTGGTGTTGAAACCTGGACTGAGCTATTGCGTGAGGGTTTTCGTCACACCACACATGATCATTATGAAAGTCCATTATGGCGTTCTTTGAAAAATGTGCCTCGTCAGTGAATAATATATCTGCAGTAAGTAGAGGGTTTTGTGCAATTTTCTGCGTATCCATTGGCAAAATGTTACACGGGAAGTAAATCTCGGGGCAACAATGCTTGGACACGTTGTATGTGATAACGAAATAATTTGTGATGTGCTTGTCTGTGGATCTTCTTCGATTGCCTGAAGAAAAGCTTCTTCAACTTCTGGTGTCCTAGTAGTCAACGGTCTGCCTGCCACTGGAGCTTTTTCAAAGGATTCAGACTCCATAAGCCGCTGAAAAAGGTTTCTGAATGTCTGGTGATTCAGCGATCGAAATCTTTCATTATAAATACGTCTAGCCTCGTAGCAATTGCCATCGGCAAGACCGTATACGTAAATCATATTAGCCATCTCGGTATTCGTGTATGCTGCCATTTGAAAAAGATTGGAACAGAAATACAGAATACTTCACTCTTATAAGAACGGATTGAAATGACATGTTATTCATTTAAATCGGAAAAAAGTCCAAAAAACAATGTAACAAAAAACAAGAACTATTTTTTAACTACATTCAAGTGTTGAATGTAGAAGTCCATTGAATTAAAGAAGACAAATGCATTGGCGTACCTCTTTCGATATTTACTACTGCGAGGCGTCTAACGAGCCCCACGGAAATAATTTAAATGCATCTATTAATTCAAATCCCAATATCTCGGAAACAGTTGCTCGCAGCAACCTCTACCAAAAATATATTTCTTACACATAAAGGTTGGAAAAAACGATTTTTCCACTAGAAAACCGTTATACAGGTCCGTACAAAAAAGTTATGACATTTCAAATGAATGAAAAGAGGTGGCGCCACCCACACGAAAGAGACAAACTAACATCAAATTTGATTGTGTCATTGAAAAAAATACTCCCAGATACCAAACTTTACTCGAATATCACAATTATTTCGAAACATATTCTCAAAAAAAAACAACTTTGACATCCTGCATTTCAGAAACGAATAACTTGCGGACATATGTTTATAGGAACTTTTCATCTCATTTTGACGTCCTCAATTTTCTACACGTACTTGAGAAACACCCTGTATAATGATTCCATCAATCGAATTCACCTGTAGGGTCAAGCCAATGAGAGTCGCCAAATAAATTTGGTTGAATTAACAAATCCTTTTTTAATCAAAATTTTCGGGAGAAGGTATTTTCAACTGAAGGAATCTTCATTACTGGCCAAACGAAAATTCGCATGCCACAAGAGAAATGGGATTTCAAGATAAAAATAGTTTCAACGTTTTCTGTTTAATTATGGACAATCAAATGCGCTTTTTTATTTATGATAAAAACCGTGATTCTCGAAAATATTTGGGTATCTTGCGGACAACGGTAAAGGATTTCATTGAATAATTGACACTAGAAAAATATCGAACGAGTTGGTATCAATGTCATGGAGCTTCGGTTCATTGCACAGCAGAAGTCGGGTTGGAAATGTATCGCATATTCGATGATAGATGGATTAGACGTCCGGGTCCATTGAACTGGCGTCCTAGATCCCCTGATCCCACACCCCTAGACTTTTAATCGTGGGGTACTATCTAGCAAAGAGTCTACGGAACACCGGTCAACACGAGGAAAGAATTGGAATAACGAGTTACTCGAGCGTTTCAGGAATTAAATACAAATGAAATCCGGAAAGCCACAATAGATGGCATAAGAAATTTTTTCGAAACTAATGGTGAATATTTTGAACATTTATTGAAATGAGTCAGCACCGTTACATCTTTCTTCATTTATTAATATACATGGTCGACGTTGATACTTTTTGCATTTCATGATGATTCAAACATTTCATAACTCACAAACTGTACGAGATAGGTATGACAAAAGTATTCAAAATTTAAAAGGAAAATGTCACAGCTTTTCAAATAAGAAGTAATATACAGGCTGTTCCATAAAAAAACTGAGTTTCAGTCATTTTCATTAGTCTTCGGAAGGAACTTACTTTTGAGCCTCCCTGTATGCTGAAACTGAGATCCGGTTCATCGGCAGGAAAATTAATGGAGAAGACCATTCATTTTCCAGCTATGACCCAAATTGCAATATTTTCTAAATTGGCATTGTGAAAAAATCGTTATTTTTCAATGGCCAGGTTTTGCACAATAATTTTTGAGAAAATTATTTTTATCGCGAAAACTGTCACAGATGAGTATAGCGAATTATCAGGGGAGGTTATGAAATGAATTACCAAAAATGATATACTATACGGGGTGTTCTATCTGAAATAACAAAGTAGCTACTACTTTCTGGTACAAGCAGCAACGCTATATTGATGAAAATATTTTAGACGGATAGAGTATGTTTGATTATCAATGCCCACACTTTTTTTAAATGATATGTCGCTCCGATCTCCATATTCTTCTAATGTTTCATCCACCGTGACATACGCTGTATTGAGGGCCCCTCGTACAGAACGTCTGCGATCATAAACGCAAGTATAAGATTTTTAGCACCATTTCATCATGGTAAACGATCACCAGCGTTCAAACGTCGTCTTCCTCAATCTAGGTCTAATAACTTACCGTACGTCTAAAATAGTAGATATCCTCGATATGAAGCATGACTTTTGTTTCCCTATCATATTGTTTCCCTTCGGTTTCCCTATTGTCTATCCGTTTTCAATAATGTATGCCATCCGCCTCTAGCGAATAATAGTGATAATATGATGTAGAATTTAAATAGTGGAACACTCTAGTTCTAAAAATTACGAGTAGAAGATTACTTAGCGCCATTTGATCAAGCTGAATTATTAGACCCTTCCAAAAGTTAACCCCTCAATCTGAAGACGAATCAGATGTTGGCTTAATGAGTTCCTCCGCATCTGGAATAGTTATTATACTCAGTCTTATTATTTATAAGGTTGCATTATTGATCAACCGCGCCAGAACAAAGGACCGGAAGGCAATATGAGCCCCAGTTAAGACGCTGGTCAGCCCGCCTGGATTAGAGCTAGTGGGATTAGCGACTAGTGGACTATACACAGCGCGGTAAGCCGATGGGATTAGGACCGGCCCGGATCCGGCTGCCGGATCCCTGAGATTTAGAAGTGAGTCGGAGAGCGCTGCTTTGCCACCGCATCTGCATCCTAAGGCCCCGAAAGTCCATCCTTACTGATACGAAAATAACTCTACGACTTGCGAATTGCATGTACGCCCGCTGCATACCAGGAGCGGTTGAAATCATTGTGCTTGTGGAAGACAGTGGAATGCAGTCACAGATGACACCGTTGATCATCTCAAATTATTGAGAATATTGGAAAGTATTGGAATTCGGGAAAACCCCTCTCATGGATAACTAGCCACAGCAATACAGAAAGTTAGAGTAAATGAAAGCCTCAGTGAAGAAACGGTGATACGCTATGGTATTTATTTCTCAAGGCACAGTTCTGGGGCTACTACTTTTCAATATTTTTCCCAATGATCTATTGAAACTAGAGTTAGAAGAGCAGGTGGTGAGTTTTGCCGACGATGCAGCAATTATATATGTAGATGATAGAACTTACCAGAATACGACTCTTTTCAAAAAGGAGACAATCAAACGGTATCGATGAACCGAAACAAAACATATCTGGGAGAATTCATATCACAAAAAAGTACATTATCAAAGTTCAAATATTTATCAAATATTGTTCAGCTATATTATGTCTTAGTTGAAACTTACTTGAATAATGTAATCTCAGCGTGGGGAACGGCAACAAACAACTACACCAAAAACCTAGAAAGAATTCAAAAGTGGATCATTGAGATTATATTTGAAAAACCCTTTACCTACCCCTCAAATGAACCATTCTATGAATCGAAATTATTTGACACCCGACAATTATTCTTATTCAAATCAAAAATGAATAGATGAGCTACCATTCATATCAAAGTTTTTTATAATAATTATATATAATAAAAAAAAAATAAAAAAAAAAAATAAACTTTTTTAGATTTGGTTTGCAAAATACATAAAATCATTAACTTAAAAATTCTTCTTGCACTTTCCATATTATTCAACACAACTTTTTCCATTTTACTCATTTATCTATCTTGATATCGAAACCCATAGACTATGTAGACAATTTTCACTTCTCACTTTTGGTGATTTGCCTACTATAACTGGGTCTCAGAAGTTAATAAAATGTTCCGCACTTTCGACATTTGGCGCATCATCATCCTCTTGATATTATGATATGATATTATTTGCAGTAAACGTAATTTTGTTATATTCAAAATCATTTTTATTGGGCTAGTTTCACACTCGCTACCATATTTTATTCTATTCTTGCAATGAAGTTTTTCTTGTTATGTACTCATGGGTAGATAAATAAATAAAAATTATATGAGTGAAATTATAAAGGAAAAAGGAAATGCAGAGCTTTAGTCAAGCATAATCTAGTTGAAGGCACGAAAGCAAAATGCTTCAGTAATGCTTTTCACCTGGCAAAGCTTGATGAAAGCTTCACTCACATTTCGAAAATTCGAACAGCTTGACTTGGAATTAAGATGTCTATTTTTTTTATTGTATCCAATCTATGGAGTTGTAAAGCTATCGGATAAGTCAGATATAACAAGTAGTCCCAGAAGTACCCGACCTGACGTGAATATGGTGGAATTTGATTAAAAATGATGGTAGAAAGTATCAACCTTATAGAGCTCATGAGTGAAATTTGACGCTACGTAGTTTGGTATTTGTTTGGCAGCCACCAATAGTGAACACCCCTATTGAATTTGTGAAACTGGAAAACATTGGTTATCGTTATGTGATACAATACTTTCGTGGTCCCAGTCCAACGAATATCAAAGCGGAGCTAGATACTAATCTGGGGGAGTCCTCCTTCTTTTAAAATTGTGAAATATTGGGAGACAGGGTTGAAACGAAGACGTACGAGCTGCCAAGGCAAACATCCTAGTGGTCGACCAAATAAGCTGATTACGCCAGAAATGGTGAGAAAATCCACAAAATGGTATTGAATGATCGTTGGCTGAAAGTGCGGGAGCTAGCGGACATGGTAGGCATTTCAAAAAGTTCTGTACATCGCATATTGACTGTGAGTTTAGACATGAGAAAGTTTCGCGCAAGATGGGTTGAACAAAAACAGCGTCGTGAGGATGTTTCAATAGAGTGTTTGGCGAAGATTCACATCAATGAAGTCAAGTTTTTTTGCCGAATCATAACTATGGATGAATCATGGTCCATCACTTCACAACTGAGACTAAGGAACAGTGAAAACAATGAACTGGAAGGGAAGAATCGGATCCAAAGAAGGTGAAGACAGTTCCATCAGCAGGCAGGATTATGGCGGCAGTTTTTTGGGATGCGCGTCGGATAATTTTCATTGATTATCTTCAGGAAGAAAAAACAATCAACGGCGACTGTTATGCGAATTTATTGGAGCGTGTGATTGATGAAATCAAGAAAAACGGCTGCATTTGACGGAAAAGAAAGTTTTGTTTCATCAAGACAATGCATCAGTTCACACATCCATGTTCGCGATAGCAAAAATCAATAAGTTGCGGTTTGAATTGCTTTTCCACGCACCCATCCACCAGATTCAGCCCCCTCGGATCATTGTCTGTTTCCAAACTTAAAAAAATGGCTCGGTGGTAAAATATTTGCCAACAATAAAAAGGTGAAGTCTGCGGCTGATGTCTATTTTCAGGAGCTGGACGAATCTCACTATAAAAGGGGATCAAAGCTATTTATTTTCGAAAAACTTATACATTTTTCAACACCCCATTAACCCCCTTATAATATTAATTTTCAAAATCTCTTTTCTAGGCCCACTTACGGTATATAAGAAACTGATATGCTCTTTAAGAATACATAAAACTAATGAAGAAACTCGCGACCCCCACCATCTGCTCATTATTATTAACAATAGTGACGGAATTTCATTTCATCTGACATGTACAAACCAATTCCCTGCCCTTTGTCAAGCGCTTAGCCATGCTTGAAGAAGTTCCACCTACCCAATTGTTTTAACAAAATTCCATCCTGTGAGAAAACATTTGTTTCAAAACTAGAACAGTTATATTCTTTGAGATTGCTGATTTGGTAATGGAAAAATCGGCGAAGCTGCTCGTGTTTCTATATATCAGTAGGATAATTCTTCTCATTTCGTTGTTAAGACTTTTTATTTTGTCAAATGCCAATCCCAATAGTAACATATAGGATGGTAGTCCCAGAAGTACCCGACCTGACGTATAGATGGCAGTTTTTATATGAAGAGGATGACTATGGTAGAAAGTGCCAACCTTATAAAGCTTATGTTTGAAGTTTGCCGACGCTACGTTGTTTACTATTATGGCAGCCATCAATAGTGAACGCTTTCAAAAAAATTGTGAAATTGGAAAAAAAAGGTTATCGTTATGTGATACAATACTTTCATTTGAAGATGTTTCAATCGAGTGTTCTATTCTTTCCTATTTGGTAGGGGTATCAATACACTGCGACCTATAAGGTCTTTTGTGTCCCCGTCTGCTGCCCGGCCATTTGGGATGTCTCAACGACTAGAGCAGTTCCTCCAGTCCTATGGCTTTCAAAAAGTTCGGGATATGGGATGGCTTCAGGTTAGGTAGATCTCCCTCTTCTATTTGATAGTCTCCAAGGTATCGTGCCCTCGAGTTTTGCAGGATAATGCATTCTGAGATAATGTGGATAGAGGTTTCATCCTCTTTCTCGCAAAACCTGCATTTTTCTCCCTCCGAGTTTTTTAAAGTGCCCTCCCAATCGACAATGCCTCGTTAGAATTCCTGTTAGTATTCTGAGCTTGTTTTTACTCTTATTGAATTATTTGATCTCTTCTGGTTGTAGTTTCCCAGTAGTATCTTGGCCTGCCTTATTCCTTGTGATTCTATCCAGTATTGGGATTTTTTGTTATGTACTTATTTTTCAAGTTCGTCCAGTATTGTGCTGGTACTCATTCCACAGAAGTGTTCAGGTCCCAGAAATGGTGTTTCAGTACGTCTGCCATTTCATTACACTCCACTCCGGTGTGTCCCGCAATCCAAAGAAGGGTAATAGTGTTGTTCTTGCCTAGTTCATTCAGTTTCTCTAGGCACTCCCAACCCATCTTGGAGCTGATTATATGGAAGTTCAGAGCAATAATGGCTGCTTGACTGTCTGACATGATAATAATCTCTCGTCTGCGGAAATTTCTTTCTATATTGAACTGGACACATTTTCCGATGGCGTAGATTTCCGCTAGGGAAATCGAGTGTTTGGCGAATTTTATCAGCAATGAACCCGAGTTTTTGCATCGATTCATAACCATGGATGAAACATTGGTCGATCACTTCACACAAGGAAACACACACACACAGTGAAAACAATGGACTGAAAGGGGAGAATCGCCTCCAAAGAAGGCGAAGACAGTTCCATCAGCAGGCAAGGCCATAACAGCAGTTTTTTGGGATGCGCGTCGAATAATTTTCATTGATTATCTTCAGAAAGGAAAAACAATCAACATCGAGTATTATGCGAACTTACTGTTTTTTCAATGACAATGATATATTATACATTATATACATATTATACGCCAAATACGCCAATAGCAGTGAAAAATCATCATTCACTGGTTCAGCATAAAAAACTAAAAAAATACATAAACGTTTTGCTGTATCGGGTTTCAATTATGACAAAAAATCTTTCATCAACGGGAATCAACAAGGGTAGTCCTAACCTAATAGAGAAAACTCAAACAATTTGGGAAAAAATATCTTTCGTTCTCTATATAGTCTCCTTTTGGCTCCATACACTTTTAACAGAGATGTTCAATAATTTCGGGATCCTGTTATTTGTGAGAATCATTGAGCTGCCCAAAATAGCCATCAACCACAGACTTCACCTCTTCATTGTTGGCAAATCTTTCACCACCGAGCAATTTTTCCAAGTTAAGGGTGTGTGAGGAAGTGATTCGAACTTCAACTAAGTGGTTTTGGCCATCGCGATAACGGATGTGTGAACTTGTCTTGATGAAAATGAAACAAAATTTTTCGCCAAACGTCAGGTCGGGTACCTCTGGGACTACCCTCGTAACCCAAGCTACCTACATGGAAACCAAAGTTCAAGTAAAACAATATTTATGATCCCTTTCGTAGATTTCATTATGATAATGATATACATATACAAAGTATCTATATCAAGTATTATTTAATTTTTTCTTTTCATGGAACGAAAGCAGGAATACAGGATATCATGGGACTGGTTTAAGGAATATGTCCATGTATATATGGAAATCATGTTCACTAGACCATAAAAGCAATACTGATTGTACTGCGAATGCTGGTAATTGAAAAGAAAATTCACTGATTGAGTTTCATCCACCTGGCTATGGTTCTGAATTTCATCAAGTATGTCATGGCCTTAATCAAATCAAACTCGACTTTCATAAAGAGATCGGGTCATATGAGCAAACGATTCCATCAACACAGCTAGACTTAAACGAAGCTGCAGAAATTGTCTTAATGACTTTGTAATCAGAAAATCGAAAAGAAAATATTGAATTGGACGAAGGAAAAAAATCCTCTGTTTTATTGATTTATTTCACAGAACTATCATGAAAATATGAATCTTCGATACTCGAGAGCTATTATTCAATGAAAAAAAGGGTGTAACCTTCACGGGCGATTAAGTAAAACTTCTTCGATGTTGTGGCAGATATTACGATTGCTTGAGTATATGTTGATAATATCGTTTACAGTGGACAACAGAAAGTCATACACATATTCACATCGAGCATTACAAATAAGTTAATTCAAGTGTTATTAAAATTTCATTATGAAATTGAAGCTTTATATTGAGTTCTTTCCTCAAACAATCAATGAATGGTTGAGATTCGTCTAAACTAAAATAAACATTGAAATATCTAGCAGGAATCATCGGAAACTCATGGTAATTGCTATTTAACAGAGCATTTTATAATGTTTGATACAGTTTGATTATGAGAAATGTGGAGAACAACGATAATCAAAGGTTGATCATGTATGTTGAAAAACTGAACAACAGCAATGTCATATTTTTTGTTATAATAATTTTGATGGTATACCTTTATGGCAATTTGAAAACGTTTATTAATATACATCACATCTCATTAGAAACTATTTACTATGTCTAACCTTATAGAGATAAATTACTCAACGAAATGTGAAATTCAAAATATTCTTTACTGACTTTATAAGAATATTCTCAATATTGATAAAATAAATAGAAACTTACGTTTATTGGGCGGCAAGACATCATTAGACGTTTTTTTTAGTTTTTTTATTATTTATAGTTGAAAGTGTAAAATGCTCTTGTGATTCAGCCATTTCTATTTAATCCAGCACTATCCTTTAATGTTTTATAGAAATAGTTTTTTTTAATCCGTCATGTTTACGGCATCCAATGCATTCAGTTACCCCTCAGCGCACACAATGAAGTTTTAGTTCAAAAGTACAGTATTCTAATCGCATATAATGGCTATTATTCATTGAGATGGTTTACGAAACGATATTGTTTTTGACTAAATTATCAAACTTTCAAAGAGACGAAAGGAATTCCAGATCTATTATGAAATATGCATTTTTGTCAATCGATTCCTCGGTTCTCCATTACACAACTTTTCCACTGTAACCACTCCTCGTCTGTCTTGCGGTTTTCGAAATCCCCATAAATACACACCTGGAGTATAGTTTGTTCGAAATACAGGAAAGCAATTGTTTACCCTTCGTTGAGCTCATATCCTTCTGCCAGTTGAATTATTTCAATAACCGACACAATGAGTTTATTTATTGACTAGTACCTAGTCCAGTATAGGGGGGGTTTTTGCCATACAAAAAGTGGGATAGAGAAGATTTTGTTATATCTTATTTAGTTCCGGGCCCCAATGCAAAATCCAAGTTTTCGACCTTGGATGAAAGGGGATTGGCGCGTTTCGGCATCTTGGAATAAGAATATTTTTCTAAAATAATCCCTGAACGTTTGATCCCAAGACAAATTTGAAGAAGACTAAATTCCCTAAATTTTTTGTGAAAACCTTTTTTTGTAAGTCTGTTACAGCGGTGGAAATGTCAACATTCTTCCGAAAAATCGTCCAACTGCTTGTTTTTCTCATTTCAAGAAATAATTCGTAGCTATTCACTAAATAATTATAATATCCCAAATTCGAACTCATTTCTACACCACCATGAGGTTGAGTGAACGGCACGTTTTTTTTTTTAATTGTAGTATCCCCAGTAGTCCTTATCCGCAGATGTTCTTTTTTTCCAATTGAGTGAGGCTCTTATTCCTCAACTATTGTCCCCGAGAATATTTATAATATCTTTTCGATGGTCCTGGTCCATAATCTCTTTCGTTGCCAGAGTTATCCTCTAACCCATTTTCCTCACTGAGAATCGGGGCTTCCATCCATGTCATTGCCTCATCTTCGTAGTCGCTCTCGATGATAACCTCTGGTGGATTCTCGCATGATTCACCACTGCAGAACTCGCATATAATAGGACACTTCAACCCACTTTTTCTGCAGCCACATGTTCCACTGCGTCCCTGTTCGCAATTGCATGAAATGACATTCAATAAGGTATCTGGGGCAGGTCTCTCTGACATTGTTACTGAAATGAGCCCACTGGTACCAAGTTTCCAGCGCCAGTAGGATATTTTTTTTTTATTATTCCACACCATTTGTGCACTTTGTGGTAGGTCCAAAATGCATGGTCCCGTGCAGCGTCTTTCGTTGGTGGTAATGGAGCTGGGTGGAATTTGCTTTTTAGTGTCAATTCTGCGAAACGTTGGTAGCAGACTTCCTCTAAGGTTTCCTCTTTCGAATTGCCACCATACAAAGCAACGACAAAGCTGGCTGCAGCGTCTACGATGTCTTTTGGTATGGCATTCTGATTTCTGAAGATGCCAATGACGTCTTTGTGCCCTCTGTTTTTTTGGACAAGTGATTTTTTGTCCTTGGTTGAAGAGGGATGATATGATGTTTTCGGCTGCTTCTTTCAGTTTCAAACTATTCGCGGAATACACTCTTTGAGTGTCAATTGATGATTTGCATAATTTTAAATTGGTTATTTCCATAATTCGAACAAAATATACACACACACAGCATGCTGAAATAAATATACACACCTTGCGTTGATTCAAAAGACACATTATCATTATTTGCATACTACTAGATACTAATTTTATTTGCTATCACAAATTCTACGGTCGTATATCTCTTTTTTATCTGTTGATAGTAAAATTTCAATAATAGTGGGAAATTGCGAATTCAATTGTCCAAGTTTGTGAGTGAAATCATCTCTTCCCCCTTTGCAATTGAAAAATATATGATTTAGATCAGCAATTTCATTATCATATTGACAAAGAGATAATTCAATAATCCCAATTCTGTGATCAGTGGTCCGAAAAGCTTCCATGATTGATTTTGAGTCTTGTGATGATAGTCGAGTAGTCGAGTACTTTTTAGGGTCATCGTAGAGAAATATTGGGGTACTTTTTTGAGAAGTTCCTTATGGATGGAGAAGTAAGGGTTCCTGATTTTACTGATCACTTTCCTTTCCATTCTTTAACAATAATCCGTTTGTATATACAAAAAAGATCAGTGTAACAGGGAATGTTATCCAAATTGGTACGATCTCTTGCTTCCTTTGCTGCCTGGTCTACTATCTCAGTTCCAGTAATACCGCTGTGGCCCTTGGCTCAGATGAATATGACTTTACAGTTGATACGCGATAGCTTGTGGAGTAAATTTCCTATCATACAAACATGGTAGTTTTTGTATAGGTTATTTGCAAGTTGTTTTATACCTTCCAAAACAGATTTTGAGCCTGAGATTATAATCAATTCTCGCATGTTATTATCCAAGCACCAAGATAATGCTTTTTCAACTGCATACGCTTCAGCATTAAAAATACTGCACACCAATGAGATACGACCTTTAAATATTATTTCTTTGTCTGAAATAGCAAAGGCACCACTCACTCCTTGTGGATCTTTAGTACTTTACTATTTAGGTTTCCTATTATGGAGTTCAATAATTTTTCATTATAGGTGGAATTACCATTGGTATTGGGTAAACTGTAGATTAGAGAAAATAATTTTGTAATCATATTTGAATGCTGGTAGAGTTTCTAAGGGCTTTATATGGTTGGAAAATTCGTGTGTGTATAGACAGGCAGCTGACACTAGGGGTGATTTTTTTCTCCAGTATGGATTGGGTAAATCCTCTTCATTCAGCAAATTGATCCGTTTAACTATTGCTGAATTATATGTTCTCAGTTTGGTGATGTGTTTGTTTGCAAGGTATTGTCGTCTAAGATAAAGTGGAGGTTCTTCCGCTTCCGCCAGGATTATATTGCACGGAGATGATTTCATCGCTCCTAAGCAAATTCGTATGGCTTTATATTGTACTCTACTATTTTTTCAAATATTTGAGTCTGATGATGACCCATTAAAGATGCAGCCATAGTCAACAATATTCCTAATGAATGATCTGTAGGATAAAAGTGCAGTTGAGGTTGTTTTGTGACACAACGCAACATGTTGAGACCTTTCTCACAACGATTGTTGAAAAATTCCATATGGTGTGTCCAAAATAACTTTGGCTCTAGTATTACTCCCAAATACTTGTATTGTGTAACTATGGGAATCGACATGTATGTATGTAAATTTAACTCGATGTCTCGAGCAACCATGTTTTAATGTGTTTAGCACTTCTTCAAAATCTATCAGACATAGATTGTAGTTTCTATGGCTAACATAGAGACAGATATCATCAGCGTACTGGACTAATTCAATTCCATCATTAAATTTACAATTTGATTCGAACGTATATACACTAAAGAGGACGGGGCTAAGAATTGAGCCCTGTGGGAGTCCGTTATACAGTAACCTCGGACCATAAAGCTCGTTATTGTGATTTTTTCCGTCCATTGAATATTTCCGCTATATTATGAGCTGTTCTTTCATCAACATCTACCCTCAGCAGTTTATTGAAGGGAATATATAAATCTATCGAGTCATATGCCCCTTTGACATCTACGAAAATACATAAAAGTTATTCGTTTCTAGAGTCGGACAATTGTATATCAGTAATAAGTTCCGAGAGTGCATCGCAAGTTCCATGTTCTCTTCTGTAACCGAACTTTGTATAAGGTAGAAGTTTCTTAGATTCTAAATGATATTCATTCAAGCTTAAGTTTTATTATTCTCTCAAATGTTTTGAGTACACAAGACATGAGAGATAAACATCGATAGGAAGTGTGTGATGTTGGATTTTTTCCAGTTTTATATATTTTGATATTTGAAGATATACCACGTTAATTTGGAACCTTTCCTAAAAAAAACATTAACCACGGAACTCATCAATTCGCCCAGATTAATTCAACAAATGCCTGGAGATTTTTCAATGTAACTTGGGTGTCTGAAAATTAAGAAATAGCGATTTTCGTAACTCAAAAACGTGGGACAGTCTATACCTGCTCTATGAAACGGTTGTTACAAAACCCATCGAACGAAACTTGAAAAATACATACACTAATCATAATAATACTTTGTATAAATTCGTGCCACAGGGGCATCAAATACATTTATACACAAGAAAACTCCCTTCTCTTTGAAGATTTCGCTATATTATAAATTCATTCATTGTTAACAGATATAGTTGGGCGATTTTTTGGAAGAATGTTCACGTTTCCGCCAATGTAACTCGTTACACATCTAACTAACAAAGAAAGTATTTTTTTATACAAAAAAGGAGGGAATTGAGTTTCTTCAAATTTGCATATTTGTATTTTGTCTTAGGATCAACCGTTGGGGAATCATTTCGAAAAATAACTTTTTGTTTACATTTAATCCAAGATGGAGGGCCGCGACGACCTCGTCCCCCAAGTTCGAAAACTTGGATTTTACATCAAGGTCTGGAACTAAGTAACATATATCAAAATCATTTCTACCCCACCTTTCGTAGAGCAAAGGCCTTTTTTAGCCCCATTGACTGGAGTATAGCTGGTACTCATCGCGACTTCGCCTGCGTGTAATTTGTTTTCTTTATATTGTTCCATCTAGCTTATGTTTGTGGCTTTGCCGCTTTCCGTTATCCCGTTTCCTGTTATACCGCTATCCCGTTATATAACGGAAAGATATACTTGAAATTGTGGAGCTCACCTCATATTGGTTGCATTTGATTGAGAAAAAATGTGGTTTTATTGTTATATCACCAGTTCTCGTCATCGTAGCAAGATAAAATACATACAAATTTTCAAGTCTAATTATAATCTTCAATCAAAAAATATTCCATCAAAATTAGTCTAGTAGTTTTTGCGTGATGCTCGAACAAACAATTACAGTTTTACAATTTTATAATAGTATAAATAGTCACACATGAAATAAATAGTCGATGATTATCGCATGTGTTCTTTTCGAAGCCACCTGTATTAGCAGCATTATAGCCGAGATTTGTTTGCGTGACGTCATATACTTTCCTTTGTTTGGCATCTATTCAAGTAAGCTCAAGTCGACTGAACTAATCCTTAAGACGCGGGGCTAGGTCTAGGTTGCTCTTGCTAAAGCTCTCTAATATGCAGAAACCTTCTTAACCTAACGAGATTAGCATAGACAGGGCAGGCCAGCGGGCCTAATTCCTCTTCGTGTGGGTTTATTAGTTGACATGATAGCCCGGGTGAATCGAATGAAAATATGGGATTTTTTATCTTCTCTCTGATTCCTCGCATTTAGAAAACAGATAATATATCCAAATGCATTGATAATTTGATTGGAATTGATTAAATTGAATAACTAATTGATGCAATTGATTTTGTTTTACTTTCCCTAACAACTGAAGAGTCATTGCTTTCTTGTCTGTCTGTTTGTCTGTCCTCTTGTCTGTCTGTTGGGTGAAAAATTTGCAACCGATTCCAAACTGACTTCCCCATGAACTAAAGATTTGAACATAGCTCAGAACTAGATGACTATGCAATATTAACCATCTATCGCATGAATTAAAAAAAAAATTAAAATGTTGAAAATAATTATTTTGTGGATTTATTCGAGTATACATCGAAACTGACCAAAAAAAGTTTGTTTTTTACTTAAAAGTGTATTTTGTTCACAAAATATCAATTGTGCCCTATCGGGAACATCATGCACCAGAGCAAGATTATACAAAATTTAGACTTTGGGATAATATCGAAAGCATTTATTTATTTTCAGGTAGACGTTCAAGTTACAACATGAAATTCCTTGAAACATTTTTTTTGTGTAAAAACATAAATGAACATTACACTTTACGCAATTTATTCTTGACTTTCCATGACACTCTAATTTCTTGCACCTCTCTCTGTTTTTTGTCCACACTGGCAAATATGACACCTGATCTCATTGAATAGGTTCAATGCATTTTCTTATTGGTGGAGCCTCTGAAGGAGAACTTCTTGGGCGGTCTATTTTTCTGTTTTCCAAAGAAACACCACGTTTGCACAGTTGCTTGGCCAGAACTGTTTTGAAAAAAAGTAGAGGCACTACTTCTTCGTGTTTTCCAAGCTGCTTCTCTATTCTCCTATCAAGTAACCAACATTGACCACTGCGGCATCCGACATATGTCAAAAAATACTATGGTACCACTTCCTGCCTTTTACCTTCATAGGGTGAAGACCTAGAAGTGAATCTTGCAGGTCAACCCCACCCAAATGTTTGCTATATTCTTCGACGATATCAGGGCAAGGTATATATTTTTTTTATTTTTCGAGTGAAATAACTGTTTCACTTGAGCTACTGGTTCTGTACCACAATAATCTGAGATCAGTGACACGATTTTATTGTCATACCATCGGACTGCATGGATTTAAATTTGATGGAGTGAAGCTGTTTGTTCTAATATACTACCCCTTTCTCTTCGTTTCATATCTTTCTCAGAAAGGCCTTCATAATTCGGTAACCTATTTGTACGTACAGTAGCTACTGAATTATTTTTTTTGCGCTGTTTTGGTCAATATCAGGTAATACTTTTTGTGTTTGTACTATTGTCACTGAAATGTATTTTTTTTATCTTTCCAAAGCGATTTATAGGCATTACTTCAGCTATTTGCGAAATTCTTGTTTATGGCGACCAGTATCTTCTTGTAGTGAGTGACATCCATAGTAAAATTCCCATACATTTTTTAATTTCTTCAATGGATGTGGTTATTGGTCGAGCTGGCTGCGATTGACAAAACAATGTATATGGAGTATCTAGCTTCAAAATATGATCTGGCAATTCACAACCTAGAAATTCAACATATTGTATTCGTTTTTTTGTTGTAGTTTTTTTTTCCATTTCAGTATCTTTTTTTTTTGTTTTCCTGTTTTGCCGTTCTCCTGAAGTCTTGCTAGAGCAATATTATCTTCAGGATCATCTTCAGAGTGATCCGACTCAAAATGATCAACATTCAGCTATATAGGTTCTGAAATGTCATCGTCTAAAAGTTCAGACTCTGAGCTTCCACAAGGGAGTTCCCATATTTTATATTCGGTAGCTGCTGACGTTGTACTATAAAATATTGAAGGAGCAATATAATCCATATTTCTAAGAATTTTTTTTATCAATTAAGAGAATACAACTATATATGCATAATATTCCCAAGTGGGGACAGAAAAATGTAAGATCAACTCAAGGAAATCTAACAATTATTATCTTATTACTCTTTATTACAATGATTATCTATTATGTTCCAGTAAAAAAATATGTTCATTGTTGACACATACCTGTTTTTTCAATAAAAATATCATGATTCCAAAACGGCTTACACGCATAACCTATGAATTTCAGAAACATTTACATGTACTGAATAAATTTGTTAGCTTTACTACATTGCAGTGTCGCCTATTGACAAGTAGCGGTACTACGATGTTCCCAGAAAGGAACTATATGCATATCGGGTTAATAATGCTATCAGGCTTTTCTTATGGAATTTAAAAAAAATGTGTTCCCAACTAGGAACTTTATGCAATAGAGGGTTAACTCGCTCTCTCATCTGTTTGTTTGTTAGTCTGTTCGGAACAAATTTTGCAACAAGTTCCAGATTGAAGAATTGATTGTGTAAAAAGAAAGAGAGAGAATGTAAAAAAAATAAAGCAATGAAATTTCACACACACACACACAAGACTAAAAAACAGAAAACAATTATTTAAATGAAAAACCACGTTTTTAAAACGAACTAGAAAGTATAAAATAAAGCCCTATACAGATTTATAACGCCATACAAATTATTTACCTCATCCAGATTGTCTTGAAAATTTGTGATTTTGAATTTTTAATAGCTATGAAAAGACTTGGGGCCCATGCAATAGATAATAGTAGGGAGAAAACTCACACAACACATCATATCATTCGCAGTGCAATAAAATTGTTAGTGAAATATCAATGCATCTAATATCTATTACATGCGCCCCACCTTTTTCGTTTTAAAACTTACAAATATTTTCATAGTTATTAAAAATTCACAATCATAAATTTTCAGGACAATCTATATGAGGTTAAGAATTTGTATGGGGTTATTAATCTGTAAGGGGCTAGGAGGTATCATTTATTTTTTAAATTATAATTTTTTTATTTTTATTTTTTTTGTGTACTTTAGCAATTATTTCACTTTTTCCGGCACAATATATTTTTTCCAACATATTACGCCATTTTCATTCCCCCTCGATGGGGCCCAACCCACTAGACCATGTACAACCATACTTTCAACGTCATTCCCCCACCAAACTACTTACGCATTAGAATCCACGGCAAACCGTCCTAATCATCATATATGTTGTTATTACCACAAACAACAACAAAAAGAATCGTACCAATTCGAAAAATCAATATACCTTTGATGATTTTTTTTTACGATTTGACTATTCTACCACAGACTTTGCCTTCATTGGTTGAAATCATACTTTTCATATTATATTTTCCATGGAAAAAATATTGACACTTCCCATTCCACAATAATAACATCAACATAACAATTTTGAGAACAACCCGTAAATTTAATCACTCGATCAGAAAGTCTCTCCCCCTCAATGTAATTGCACCTGGGCATTTTCCAACGATCTCATTTCAAACGATCCAGAAAACCGTATAAACTTCTCAGCGAAAGGAAATGAACAAGTTCTTATTAGAAAGTACATTAACTGTCATCTGTTCAGTGGTATCAATTGATCTGTCTGTCTTCCTTATCACTGGTTACTTTTCCGCTTTACACATTCCCATTAAATGCGCCGTAGTTGACAAGGATCGGCCCTAAAAGTATGGCGAATTGTGATCATCTGCCCTCTGCTTTACCTAAACTGTCTTTTTCCAGGGGCGTGCGGAGTTTTTTAGTGGGGCCTTTACAGTCAACAAAAATATTATTTAGTAATTCAAATAATACATAAATAACCTTTTATCACTGATTGTTATTTGTTCGAAGAGGAAAGTCACACTCTCAATTCTATTGGATTAATCACTGACGCATAGATGGCGGTTGTTTGAAAAGAATGACTATATGGTAGAAAGTACCAACCTATTAAGCTCAAGTTTGAATTTTGACCATGATACGTTTTTTAGTATTTGTTAAGCAGTCATCAATACTAAACGCTCTCACTGAATTTGTGAAAATGAAAAAAATTGGTTAGCTGATACAATAATCAAAGCAGAGCTAGATTCTCTCAGGGAGTCTGCTCCTCCGTTCGCAAAAGTAAAATATTGCGTGGCAGAGTTGAGTCGAAGCTGTAAGAAATGTCAAGACGTAATCGCAGAAAGGGTGAAAAGATTTCCCATCAATCAAGAGGTGAAGTCTGCGGTTGATGACTTATTTGAGGTGCTCGACGATTCTCACAATAAACAGGGTATCAAAGCTATTGAACATCGCTGGGAAAATGTAGAGAAATGAAGATATTTTTTCCCAAATTTTGGGTTATTTCTTTGTTAGGTCGGGTACTTCTGGGACTACCTTCATAAGAGAACCTGGGTTTCCGAAACATAATGGACCCAATTCACCGACACCTTTCAAACTGTTTTACCAATATTCTCATTTTCCTCCTGAATGTCTCCACAGAACATCAGTTTGGAAATGAAGTTTTGTTATCACGAACATTTTGTGACATTTGTTTACATTCAGTAAGTGATTTCTGATCGCACACTAGTTGATTATACCATTTAGATCATGCCATTTAGATCATGCTTGAAATAATGGTAGTCCCTCTGTAGTGGTTATAGGTTGGTACCGGGTTATTCACTATAAATCACCCACCCACCCCTCATCATCGTTATTATTGCCTATAGAAAAAAAGTTCAATGTATAAGTTATGTGCTTATGACTTAATTTTGATAAAATTGTATCAAAAATACCGTAGCGTGCAGATTTCAGGGGATACATTTTTTAATTGGGATACCCTGTATATTATTAAATTTTTGGAATAATATTTTCTTTCTGATTTCAAAAAATATACCATATGTTACCCCTATCTTATACCGTTTTTGAGTTATTGAACGTCGAATAACTTAGTTATCATAAGTTAACATAAGCTATGAAAATAGCAACTATATTATGTTTGTTTAGTGACATTTCTTCAATGGAGTAATCAAAATGGTTCAAATATTACACATATAGAAAAATAGATAACAAAAATGAATGAATGACATGATAACTCATGAAAGATGTTCAATGTGTCCACCATTATTGTCAATGCATAATTGATAACGTCCTCTTATATTTTCAGGTGCATTTGAAATTATATGGTTTGTAGTTGTTCTTTTTCGAAGTACGTTGGATTTTGGAAAAACTTTTACCCAATTGATCGGCTACATTTTTTCAACTACATTCAGAATTTCAAAAAATCAGCAGTAATATAGCTGTTCTTCCTGGCTTTCTTGAACTATTCGCTTTTTTCTACTGAAACTGAAGGTCTCATTCACCTTTTGGTAAATATTTTTAAATGTATTTTCTGACGGTGTTGGACAATTTGGATACAACACCCTATATGCACTTTTTGCTGCACGTTTATTTTTGTTGTTTTGTAAATAACAAATATATATTTGAACTTTTTCTTCCTCACTGTAAACCATTTTGATTATTCCATTAAATAAATGTCACTAAACAAACATAATATAGTTAAACTTTCATAGGAGAGATATTTACAGTAACAACTAGTCATACTGAATAAGATAGGGGTAACGTATGGTATATTTTTGAAATCAGGAAAAAAAGATCATTCCAAAAATTCAATAATCCCATTAAAAAAAAAATCCACTGAAATCTGCACGCTACTGTATTTTTGATTTAATTTTTTTTTCTATAGGCAATAATAACGATGATAAGGGGTGGGTAATTTATAGTGAATCACCCGGTACATATTAAAATTGTAAGGATTTGTAAGCGAAAAAAATTCAATTGAAGATTCAGATATATTCAGACCACTCTGGTCTAGTGTCTTGGTATTCTTTTTAACTTCCATACTATACCAGATGCCCATTTTACACGTTTTTATCAACTCGCTCTCATGTCTGTCTGTTCAGTTCAAATTTTGTGATCGATTTTAAACCAACTTCCCGATAAGGTATAGATTTGAAATTTTGAACAAAGCTCAGAACTGGATGACAATGTACTATTAACTTCCTTTCTTGTCTGTCTGTTCGTTTGTCTTCTTGTCTGTCTGGGTGAACTATTCAAGCATCATTCAACTATTGCATGCGCCCCACGTTTTTTCATTTTAAATCTTCGAAGTATTTTCATAGTTTTATTTAGACATAGTTTTGTTGTTTCGTTTTCCCTATTTTTTTATAAGGAATTCTTTTCTTTATTTCCAATTCTCTTTACACATATTTTTTTATGATTTACTTTTGATATTAGATTTCAACTCTCTAGGTTATATGGTTCCTATTTTAGAAGGCTACCAATCGAATGAACAGATAGATAAACAGTGACACCATTGATTCTCTATTTTCAATTCCATATAACACTAAACGTTGAACATAAAGTTATCGATATATCTATCTATCTATGTATCTTTCCATCCACACACTGAGAGAAAACATGAAAAAGTATAGTATTTCGCCTGTGTGCTACAGCCATAGTCAAATATTTTCTATCAAAAATAAAGCATTTGGACTTTTTTCCAGCGTACCAAGAAAAATTCATTGATACCGGTATATAGGTTTCCATACATAAAAATTTCATCAGAAATAATAAGGATATTGCTTAAAAAATCATAACTATTTCCAAATAAAATCATCTTTCTATCTCATTAATCATATAAACAGCATATTCATAAAACTCAATGCCGAAATCCCAACTTTTGACTGTTCTGATTTGGTATATAGAATAAACTGTCTTAACTGTAGAAAGTCTTTCATTGGAATGACCAAACAACATCTGAGAATTCGCATTCAACAACACAGGATTTTAAGGAAAAACATAAGGACAAATCTAATGAAATCGCATTGTAAAAAGACAAGTTCAATTTCGAAGAAGCTCAAATTGTTGACAGGGAAAATAATCTTAATCAAAGAAAAATCAAAGAAATTATCCATATATTCCTTAGTGATACTGTGAATATGAGAAATGATACAGGAAGTTTGATTGTATGCTATAATCTTATTCTAAACAAATATACACTGTTTCAGGAAAAACTGTACTAAATATTTTTTTATATTTAACTTATTTAGGACCTTACTGAGTTACTTTCATCTCGGTGGTACACGAACGATTGGAATTGATTTCACTAGATATCCTCCAGAAAGAGACAATGCATATTTTCAATGAAATATTCCAACATGCTATTAATTATACATGTCTGAATAAGTGAAAAAACGTATTTGTATCGTTTTCAAGTCAATTTTTTTCACTGAATGTTTTATCCAATTTTAACATATTACTGTTTGTGAATTTGTTTTACTTATTATGTCTTGTTATATTATTCGTGTATTGTAAATCCATTATGTACTTACTAAAATTCAGATCACTTTTATCGTCCGGCGATTCCACATAATCTCCAGTTAGTTTGAGCAACGCAAATTCGACATAATACTATTTTTTTTATTACGTTTGCTTCCCCTCCTGAACCCTAAGTACGCCCCTGTTCCTGCTCAAAGCGTTTATCTTGCCATCGCTTTTTAACTCCACGTGACGGATCATTTTGCTACTGAGATATGCCACTGCATGAATTAATGCTCTTTAGTAAATGCTTTTCGAGGATTCAAACGATATCGTTATTTCTTTATGATATTTCTGAATTTCCTCACTCCTGTATTTATCCCCTTGCGCCAAACGAGCTAGAATCTCTTACGTTGAATTACTGAATTCAAATCATCTGATCGTATCTAAATGATCCCTTCTGAGTTTCCGTTCGCTTCGGATTTTCTAGATCACGATAAATAACCATATGGCTTTCAAGAAATTCAGTTACATATCTATACTAGGTCCTAGATTCAGTCATTCCATCCGGTGTTATAGAGAATATTTCAACGAAAGATTCTGAAATTTTTTATTAAAATTAAATGGAAGAAATGTGTGCTGCAGCTCCCAAACTATTGAGAAAAAGGAATTGATCTAGGAAAAGGGCTATGTTGTTTCTTTAAAACAGAATATTGAGCAAAAATAATATTTAAAAACAAAACATACTATGATCACTGTTTGAAGGATAAAAATAAAATTATAGTTTAACTTAAACATTTTCTCTTTTGTAAATAAAGCGTGGGGGTGCTCTTTAGTCACTTTTCATAATGATATGAAGATATCAGCACCCCACGCTTTTTTACATAAGAGAAAATTTTCTGGTCAATGACTTTATTCTTATTACTTTAAACTTTTTAGTCCTTATTGCTATATAAGCGAGTTTTTTTAGTTTTATTTGAACTATAATTTTATTTTTAACTTTTTAGTCCATATTGCTACAAACTACTGAAAAAGACTAAGAGAGAAAAACTCGATTAATCCTTTCACATGAGATAGAAGTTGTTACAAAATTGTGGCGAATGTGCTGAGAATGACCATTGCATTCGCCATATCTTTGAAATGTAAATTATGCTGATAATGATCAGTACATTCCCCATATCTTTGACTCGAGGTCTTTCACTAGAATTTCAGGGCCTTCCTGAACAAGCAAAATTGCGAGCATTTCACGTTCTGACATGGATGAAAGTTGTTCAAATTTGTTCGAAATTTTGATATTTTGAGTATTTCTTCGAACTCAGGCATTAGGGATTACGATTCTACAACTTCTCCGAAATAAGGGAGCTGGGTCAAAGTTACCTTAAAGCACTGGGAATGTAGGGAATATTAAATTTTTCTGCCATTTGGTAGGAGCATCACTAATTATCTTTGGAGCGATTTTTCTAGGCAGGACCGGACCATATCTTTGAAATGTAAATTATTTTTTGCTGACGATCTTGGTGAGAATACCAGGTCATAGCTATGAAAATATTGTATTGTCATCGGTTCTTAATACGTCTGCAAAATTTCAAATAATTCGGACGTCTGGAAGTGGGTGGAAATCAATTTCACAGATTCCATTACCTACATCCATACAAGTGAAGCTAATAAAGCGTGTATGAAAAAAGGGAACATATCATCATCATCATACGAAAACGATGGAACTGAATCTCAGCGGGGTTCTGAAAACAGAAAAGATTTGTAAATAATTTAGGAAAAGGTTGATATTCGTTTTTTTGTTAATCTTTATTCTGTGAAATGTTAGATTCCGAACGAAAATGTTTTTCTAGTTTCAATATGAAATTGTAGGAATTGCTGATGTAAATAACCTAAATTATTTCTTTATAATCCCACGAGTTTTGAGATCAAACCATGATGTTTTTTTGTTCTTCAGTGACATCGTCTGTCATTTTTCCAGACTGAAGGCGGCGTCGAATGATTTCGGAGAAGTATTCAGCATAACCAAATATTCAATTTCTGAGATTTTTTATCCAGAATGTTTTCGTCAGACGAGTCTTTTCTTTGGTATTCAGCTTCAGTTCTGCAAATCAGGTCTTCTTCCGGCCCTTGGCGGGATCTCTTATCAACATATTTCACAAAAACAGGCACTTAAGGCGAGTTTCCCCGGTGCTCAGGAGAACAACCGATAAACAATGAAAATGTATGCATTTTTTCATTGGACGTACGTAATAAATATATAGATCGGATAAAAAACCTCTTTTTTCCAATATTATTATTAACACTAAAATAGGTATAACATATGGCATGATGACATTTAACAAGGTGACGAGTTCAAATAAACCCGAGAAAATAAGTTCTTTCTCGAAATGAATTCCATTCTGCCAAAAAACCCATACCATCTATAACCATCTATCATAATATTGTTACGAATCCACTTCACCACTGGCCGAGTCATACGTCGCTGACGAAATTGAAATTTCCCATGTAAACAACCCGAAAAACATGGCAAACAATCAATGAAATAAGAAATAGGAAAAAACAAAAAACTCAATAAGCGAGATAGGTACCATTTTACACAACAAAAACAAAGAAACCGATTAATTCAACAAATATTTGGCAACCATCGGTAACAACATGAAGAAGAAAATGGAAAAAAATCAAATTTTGACCCACAATTTCCTAAAAGACTCTTTCATAAAACCTACTATATTTCTGAACCCAGTTACATCGAATGAATTGATTGATATAATATCAAAGTTCCATAAATTTCATACATTAAGAGACATATTATCAAGAAAAAATTTATTCATGATTTATTACTCACTGGTAGAATCCATTATACGATACTGTATAACCGCATGGGAAGGCCTATACTACAGAAATCGAATTGCTACAAACTTTACAGAAATCCATAATAAAATAATGTGAATAAAACAAGAACATTTTCTACCACCAGACTCTTAAAGAATGCATACTATTAAATGTAAGAAGCCTCCATTCCTACGTATGTCTAATGTGGATATATAATAAATAACAAACAACTCCTCCACACTGGACAATATCAGAAAACAACTAGAGCGACCTATTTATCAACCCACCACTTTCCAGGAAAACCCACACGCAAAGATTCGTCACTCACTTAATGCCAAAAAATTTTAACGCTTTACCCATAGAATATAAAAAATACACAAACATTGAAATATATAAAACTCATCCTGGAAAACCAAACTCTCATTGAAAAAATAATTTGAAATATAAGAAAACTCTTTACATTTCCTTCCCTGACATACTTAAACACAAAATATGTTACTCACTATGAGAAAATGAAAGAATATGTATAATCCTTTGATTCCTTTTGAACTGGAAGCAGAACACAACACAAGCACCATCGTGCTTAGATAAAACATCCAATTCCTAGCTTAGTTTTACAAGTATATAATAATTTCCGTAGACTGTAATATAATATTATTTCTATAATTAATTTCAAGAATCCAATTGAAATGTTGTTAACGAACAGTGATATAAACAACACCAATTGAATATCTTTATGAAAGTATTATTTTGAATAAATTGACTTGACTTGAAGCAATTACCTGTGACAGAAGTTCACCAACTTTCCTGGAATATTCGACCGTATGGCAGACGGATATAAAAAGTGCATCGCACGCGAGCAAGAGACAGTTTATTTACTTGATGGGTCATTTGTTTATTCAGTTGGAAGATAGTACAGTTCAGTACTTTAGTATTCTGAATAGTAATTGATTCGTCTATTTGTCAGATAATGTTAAACAGCCCATAATCAGTCGAGTATTTCGATAGACGTACGAATGGTATGGTATTCAAATTTCATTCTGCATTTTTTCGAAAACAATGGAAGAATTTTAAATTCTTTTTAGCCATTGTAATTTTTGACATAATCCATAATTCCCTAGATTCAATTATTTTGAATGAAAATGTTCCGTGAAAAAAACAAGCAAAAACCATTTCTCTTCAAATGATCCAATTATAGAAAAAATCAACATCGAAATCATCGATTTCTCACCGGGATCCTCGTTTATTTGAAGAGATTATCTTCAAACCAGTGCATATACAGTGTCAAATTTAAAATTTGAAAAACATATCAAGAAATGCCCGAACCCGCGTCGAGGGAAGGTCGGATAAACCCATCACCCCCACTTCAAATGGCAACCCTCCATGTGTGAAACATCATTGGAAAATTCTGGAACTGGAACATTTTTACATTCATTGATCGGCAAAGGAACAAAAGAGACGAATGCTATTGGCAACTTCGTATTATCTGGTAGATATACCATTTATTGCTGTTTTAAAATTCCTTTCTGCTAATTCGCAACCGTGAGGTGAAGAGTTATTGGACTTACGCAATAATTTTTTCGTCCTTTCATTTTGTCAGGTAATTTTTGGGATTTTGGGATGTGAACATTCAATTTTCATTAATTTTTCCATTGATTTTAATTGCTTGAGTTCTGTTGGAGTTTTGTTTTTTGGGTTCGCGACAATGGATGAACAATTGAAATGATTTGCCTGTATGCGAAACAGGATAATTGTTTCAGGAGAACTGCAACCGTTTTTAACGAACGTCATCCAGAAACAAATTAATTTTAGTCATGGATACATACATAAGTATGAAGAGAAATAGAGCTTCACCACGAGTACTCGATGAACTACCGTGAAAGTACTGGGACAATTTGCAATGAATCATTTTCGTCGCGAAAGGATGCAAAGGAAACAGGAACTCGTCATGAATCGCCGCGGAAAGTTCTGAAGCATAAGTTTTTTCCGTATAAAATGAAACTTTATTGATACTGCGCCTGGAACCATAAAAACTTCTGTTTCAGTGATGAATGTACTCTCTTTCTGAATGGGGAGATCAATGAGCAAAACTGTCGTTAGTAAAATGATGAAAATCGGCACCTTTTAAGTGAAGGGCACCTCATAATGTAAATGTGTGGGCTGGAATTCATAAAGATAAGTGATAGGATCCTTATTTATCAATGGCAGTCTGTACCCCAATATGTTAGAAACTACGATAGAGCCAGCTGGAAAATCAAATTGATACAGACGGCAACTGAATCTTAAATGAAAATCGTCACCAACAAGAAAGCGCTCCACTGCATTATCACGACCGTCTGAGACAATGGTTGGATGGCCGTTGTAACAACCGTTGGATTTGGCCTCCAAGATCTTCAGATGTTGTCATTTGAAGTCTGTAGTTCATGAAACTCAACCAGCCACAATTGAAGAACTTAAGGAGAGACCTTGCCTCGAAACGGATTTGGGCATTTCTAAATATTTTTTTTCCGAAATAATGCCGCTGGAAACTTTTAAATTTCACACAGTGTATATATTATCTGAGTTATTAGTAACAGTTTCTTTTGTTTCAGCCAAATCCCTCCCAGTTCACTGCATAGTAGAAGCAATCTGTTCCCTAGAAGAAAACCGCTCTCTTCAGCATGGCGTATGGAGACGGCGTCCATTGATAGAAATTGATACTTACGTAATCATTCCAGTCGCCACACCATTCCATACTTTGGTCCAAGCAGCCCTTTTCAGATTGGGCTACTCTACGGAAAGTGCTGCAGCAGCCAAAGGTTCAGTTCTGATCAAAAACTGGAAAGCCCTAACGTTCGATCAAATATCAGACGATCCACTGATCACAGTGGGAGATATTTTGGGGGAACTTTCAACTGTGGCCACTCTGAGGATACAAGTCTTCAGGGGACGGCCGGGAGTTCTCAATGAAATCAAAGACAAACTACTGCGATTTCTTCTACTTCAGTCGCATGGAGTACTTCTGTCATCTGGATGTCCATTGGATGAGGTATGTGAATTTGTTTCCAATTGGATAGGTCAACTCCAAAGATATTTCACTCGCCGCTAGATTTTAATATGAATGTATACGCACAACACCGGATTTCAATACACTCAATGAAATCTATTGCTCTATATCCGAGATACTCTTAGAAAATATCGAAGCTGCTACAGATGCACCGCTTTATCTGAGTGCAATTTCCATTCCCGACACAATTGTCTCACACGAGACTGATATCGAGGAACTGTATATACAATTAATCATTTGAAACACAAAACTTCCAGTGGTATTGACAATATTTCAATAAAAATCCTCCAAATTTTGCCAATCTCCGTTTTCGAACTGGTGGTCTACCTTAATGATGATACTTTTGCCAGAGGAATTTTCCCAGACTTCCTGAAAATCAGTATAAGGATGGTTACCCCTTCCAGCGATCCAATTTTTAACCAATCTCTTTATTTCCAACCATGGGAAAAAATATCGAAAAATTGGTTAAAACTTGATTGATGGATTTCTAGGCTTGTCTCAAAATTCTACATCCTCAACAATTCGGTTTTCAACTTAACAAAAGTACTGGGGATGCAATTATTCATTTTCTGAAATCTCGAATTGTAAAGAAAAACAGCTTTTCTGAAATTGGTTTCATAAAAAATGGTGTACCATGCACCTGTGCTTGGACTTGTCCTGTTCTTTATATATTTTAACGACATTGCGAATATTAAGACTGGAGGTATATTCACTATTTTCGCAGTCGACACAACGTGGCACGATCAGAATCCTAAAAACACTGTATAATGAAATGGCTAGGGATATTAACGCTGTGAGAGTATGGTGTAACTCGAAACTGCTTCCGTCCAACACTAACAGAACAAACTCTTATTATTTCAATGCGATATACCAGACATGCCTATGGGGACTGATAATATTTCATCAATACCTTCATTTGGACCGTAAACTCAATTTTGAAAATCATATTCGTGTTCTCAGTAAAAAACCGTCCACAAGGTGCTATGCTCCACGTGTTGTCCCAAAGGAATTGAGTGAGGCAACTGCGTAGTTTATAATGCCCTATTCGAGTCAAATGTCATGTATGATATTCCTTTTTGGTGAAACTGCAACAAACAGTGCTTTAATATTACCTTTACGCTCCAGAAACGTGGGGTACGCTATATCTGCAGAGTTGGACCTCGGGTATCTTGTGAAGAACTTTTTAAAAAGCGCCATCACAACCCAAGACCCAGAACCCAAAAATCAGATGAAAAAAAAACAATCTTTCATTTTTATAACAATATGGGCAAAGTATAAGTCTTTTAGAAGAGCTTTATGATCTCTACAACTTTCATTATTTTTTATTTGTACTTACTCTAAGATGTACTCACAATTAAAAAAATCACAAATATCTGTAAATTGCCATTAATTTGAAGTTTATCCGCTCGTGTCAATCAGATCTACTTTTCCAACTAGCCGCACCGTCGGTTTTTTTCAATTTTAACTTACCACGTTTATGAAAGGGACTAAAAAGTATAAAATAATTTCACCAGGCCCCATACAGATTTATAACCTTATACAGATTGTCCTGGAAACTTGTGATTGTGAATTTCAAATATCTATGAATATACTTTGCAATTGATTTCAAACATCTTGATGGGATCATGACAAAAGCATGTGGCAAATTTCAGGTTTATCTCAGTAAGTTTAAAATCGATTGTTCTTTACCATTATTATCACAGACAAACAAACAATCAGACACACAAGAAATCGAGTTAATTTTGTATTGCCATCCAGTTCTGAGGTATGTTCAAAGTTTCAGTCTCTAGTTCATCGGAAAGTTAGTTTGAAATCAATTGCAAAATGTGTACAATCAATCAAATCAAAATTACTTTAATGTCTGAAGAATGATAATTCCTATTGACAAAGTGAAAAAACAGTAAAAAAGAAAAAAGAGAACATTAATAGCAATTGAATATATGCTTATTTTTTATACATACCTCGTTACATATTCAAAAATATATTGAATTTACCTTGTCATTATAACACAAAATTTGTAGAGCAGGTTACTACACGTCAAATTATTCATATAAGTAGAAGTCTATATATACAAAAACATACATTACATAAAATGAATTTCAAACAATATTAATGTTAGTCACTAGACGTCAGTTTATTAAAAATTGGAGGTGATTATTTATGGTATAAAGTTATACATAACAAAGAAGGGTATGTACACAAATCAGAATTCTGATCTTTACAATTAATTAAATTATGTTAAAAAATAAAATGGAATAAAATAGAATCAACAGAATAGCACATACAAAGTGAATACCCATACGTATCAGTCGATTTAAAAAGCATAACAAACAAAAATAAACTGAAATAAAATCTAAAATTTCACAGAATAAAATTCGTCCAACGAGTAGAATGCACTGTCGAGTAAAACATTTCTCACAGAGCTTTTGAGTTTTTTTTTATCCCCAATCGTTTTAATTTCGTAAGGTAAATGATTGAACATGTTTATGCCATTATATATTATGGAATTTTTTATTTGTGCAGATCTTGGAATTGGTAAGGTTATATTTAGGGTTTGTCTTGTGATATATTGTGCGGTGCCATACACTCGATCCCTAAACATACTGTGAATTAGGCAAATTGTTTCTAATATATAGATACAAGGTAAGGTCAAGATTCGTTGTTCTATGAACAAGGGCTTATAAGAATCACTGAATTTAGCTCTGCACAACTATCTAATTGCCCTTTTCTGCAATACGAAAATAGATTCGAATAAAAATCCACTACAAGACCCCTAAAAGCAGATTCCATATCTCAGATGAGAATCAATAACCGCATGGTATACCTTTTTGGACATATCCCTACCAAGTTCCCACGAGGTCGTTCTCACTGCAAAACATCCAGAGGCTATTTTTTTGCCCAGCTTTTTTATATGGTCCTCAAACTTTAACTTTTCGTCAATGTACAAGCCAAGAAACTTCGTTGTTCTTGTACTGCTAATAACTTCATTACCCAGATACAGTTCTGGCAGATGACCTTTTAAGGTGAGGATATTCGTTTTCGATATGTTTAACGATAATAAATTGGCATCGCACCATTGTTTTACCTTTATAAGATCATTATTGATTTGTAGATGCAGATTAACGTCATTTCTATTGTTCCAAAGTATGGTAGTATCACCTGCGAACTGAGTAAACTTTCCCGTAATCTTTATTGAGGCTAGATCATTTATGTAGATTAAAAAGAGAATTGGGCCAAGCACTGATCCTTGAGGTACTCCCCATTTGATCAATAATTGTTGCGATAATTTGTTCTGAAGAAACACACTTTGCGTGCGGCCTGATAAGTACGACTCAAACCACTTCAGAACTATATCTCTGAAGCCATACCTTTCTAATTTCTTCAACAGGATTTTATGGTTGACACAGTCAAACGCTTTTGTTAGATCACAAAGAACTGCTGCCACAACATCTCCATCGTTAAGATTGATTTAAACATCCTGTAGTAGGTTAAAAATAGCATCACTAGTTCCTTTAGATCTTTGGAACCCAAATTGAAAAGAGTGGATAACGTTATGCTTTCCCAAAAAAATTATCATTCTATTTTTTACAAGCTTTTCAATTAATTTAGAGAGGGAAGGTAACAATGAAATGGGTCTAAAGTTGGCTGGATTTTCAATATCCCCACCTTTATGTAACGGAATCACCATCGCCTTTTTCAGACATGCTGGGAATACTCCCGCAGAAAACGAAAAATTGATAGCTTCCGCCAGAATCACTAGAGCGGAGTCCGGTAGGTGCGAAAAAATTTTGATGGATAGGTCATCGTATCCAGAAGCATTCTTATTTTTTATTTCATGAAAAGTTCTCTTAATTTCTCCAATGTGTGTTGGCATGAAGAAGAAAGATTCTAAAACAGATGTATTTTCTAGATAACTCATGGGGTCCGTGGTGGGTTGGATGACTTTGGAGATATTTTCTGCTATTGAGCAATAGTATTCATTAATGCCGCCACAATCGAGATTTGTTTTCACGGGTATAGAAAATGGTTTACCCTCAGCTCATTGATAATTGCCCAACCTCTTTTTGCTTATTACCGGAATTTTCTATTCTTCCCATAATACAATTGCTTTGCCGCTTTTAGAGTTCCTCTATAAATTTTCGGTACTTGTTATAATAAGAAATGAATGATTCATTTTCCATAGCATATTTTCTGATATAATGTAAGGTTCTCATATTTTTTGCAGACACTTTCAAACCTTTGGTTATCCATGGTTTTCCCGTTTTACTTTTGATGTCCTTTAGAGGAAAAGCAATGTTGAAAATATCCGACAGCATCGAATGAAATTTACTCAAGGGGTCAATGCATTTCAATGATTCATTCCAGTTATTAGCAGTACAAAGTTGTTGGAATTTAATGAAATTTATTTTGCTGTATATTCTTCCTATATGCCCTGCTCTACCAGAAGTTCTTGAATTGTTTGGGACATAACACAAGACAGCTTCGTGGTCTGACAGACCCGAATTTATGACTTCACATTCAGTACCATCGATGTTGGAGCACACATAGTCAATAATTGAACTGGACATTTTGGAGAATCGTGTGGCGGAATTGACTCTCATCATTAGATTCAATATTCAATAAGTTCTCTAATATTCAATAAGTTCTCTATTCAATAAGTTCTCTAACGGAATTGTGGATTTTGAGGTTTTATTACCAAAATCTATATTAAAATCACCAGTGAGTATTACCGAGGCGTTGTGAGGAATATTTGCTAATAATATTTCTAACCTTTCCAGAAATAGTTTCTCACTGAATAATGGAGATCGGTACACACAGAAAATGAACAAGGAGATATTTTTACAATATATGCCCGAAAACTCGAACTCCTCCTCAACCAACATATAATCATAACTTTTCAGTTCCGTAAAATTAAACTTATCAATAAATTCTTCATGGATGAGAATCAGGGTTCCCCCATGTTTGGAGTTCATCCTAGAATATTTTGAAATCAAATTGTAGTTTGGTACACAAATGTACTCATCTATTTCTAACCAGTGCTCTGTTAATAATACTATATTAGGAAAGTTTCGACTTTCTAAAAATACGAACAGTTCATCTGCTTTGTTTCTTGCTGACTGAATGTTCAGTAGAATTAAGGACATACCTTTGTTCCCGTCCCGCCTTCTAAAAAAGACAGAACAGACAGAAGGAGATAGACAAACAGTCAGATAATAAGTAATAATATTTATTCTCCAATATCCGCAATAATACACTTTGCCTTATTTTACCGTAATGTAGAATAAATATAGGATAGGATTCCTCCTCCTCCTAGATTTATCCTCCAGGAGGATAAACCTGTGCGTGGGATGAATTTTGTATAGATATAATACTATTGATTAAATGGGAGTACTAATTTCTATGATCACAATGGAAGAGGATGCTAATTAAAAAAAAAGTTTAATGATTGTAATAGAGACAGATTTATCTTTGGGGTTATTAGAATGATTCGATTTGATGATCAGAACGAAACAGGTTATAAAAAAAAAGATACCATACAATTTTCTAGTCCACATTTTATCCGTCATAATATTCATTGAAATGTCAGTGAAGTGATGAAATTGGAAGGTCTACAGGAGGCTAGGCTTGTGCGTAGACGAGATCTATTTTTTTATAACAGTAATTTAGCCATGAATGCTTGTACATGCAACAGTTTGATATTCAATATAATTTTTCATTCATAAGTCTTGATGATTGTTTAACTTTCCTATTTCAAGTACTGTGCGTTCATTTCTCAATCAAATGTAATCATGGTTAGAAAGCGCATTGTCATTCAGTTTTGAGCTATGCCTGATTTTCAAGTGTGTATAGCTCATCGGGAAGTTAGTTTAAAATCGATTGCTCCTCACTATTATTTGTTATCGATACAGACAAGCAAACAAACAGACAAAACAAAAAAAATTTAAAATTTTCCAACGGACAAGGAAAAACAGACAGACAAGAAAGCGTTGTCTCCATTTCTGAGCTATGTTTGAAGTTTCAAAATTCTCCCCGGATAGACGTACAAGAAAGCGTGGAAAAATAGAGAACGTAGAGTAGCCCAAACCTCATCATAAATATCCCTATGTATGCATGTCAAGTGACAAACACTAATCAGTAATCTGGTCAATTATAACTGGAAAGAGTAACTTTCCAGTTTTAAAGTACTGTGCGTTCATTTCTCAATCAAATGTAATCATGGTTAGAAAGCGCATTGTCATTCAGTTTTGAGCTATGTCTGATTTTCAATTGTTTAAGCTCATCGGGAAGTTAGTTTAAAATCGATTGCTCCTCACTATTATTTGTTATCAATACAGACAAGCAAACGAACAGACAAAACAGCGAGTTAATATTGCATCGTCTGTTCTGAGCTATGTTTAAAGGGAAAATTTAAAATTGCAAAATTTGTACCGAACAGGCAGACAGACAGGAAGACAGACAAACAGACAGACAAGAAAGCGTTGTCTCCATTCCTGAGCTATGTTTGGAATTTCAAAATTTTCCCCGGATAGACATACAAGAAAGCGTGGAAAAATAGAGAACGTAGAGTAGCCCAAACTTCATCATTAATATCCCTATGTATGCATTCCAAGTGACAAACACCAATTAGTAATTTGGTCAATTATAACTGTAAAAAGTAACTTTCCAGTTTTAAATTAAAATTATCTGATTTGAGGTGTCGAAATTGAAAAATTCACACAATTGTGTATACATATTTTTCCAATTTTTGTTTTCAATCTTCATCTAATGGACACGTAGGGGCTACAAACATAGAAACAATTTTACAATGGTTGGATATATTCAGCTTCTACTACCTACCCAACTGAGAAACTATTAGTTGTTAAAAAACAGAAAGAAAAGTCGAACTTCCCGAAAGTTAGGAAATCAATAAACACAAAAATCCCAATATTTACTTGAGGAGCAGAATAATTCCCTTCGTTGAGTTAATTGGATAAATTTCCTTTTTTTTTAATCACCTATTGGATTAACCTTAATTATCTTAATACCTCCTACTACCTCATCTACATGTTGTTAGGACTAGGGTTCGTTTATTGAAATATACTCGCTCAAATTATTGTCCGTTTATCACACCCCGAAAGAAACACAATAATGCACTCTAACAATTAAATACTGAATTCAAATTAACTCTCCAAAATATAGCGCGTACCGCACTGCACAAAATGATAGTTCACCTTGAACTCGATGAATGAAATACTGAATGACTCCTTGTTGAATGAATGACTTATACAGGGTGACCCAGGAATGAACCGCCAAACGCTCAGGATCGATTTTTTATATAAAAAGTTTTTTTTCCGTTGTTTTCTTGAAAAAAGCTCCTAATTACCACACATGAGCATGCCAAGTATTGTCAGCCAAAAGGTATTTGAGTAATTGATAAAAAACTGTTTTTTTCCAGAAACTTAGACACCCTGTATTCCGGAAACGAAGGGAGTTAGGACAAATTTTTATAGAAAAAAAAGTATTTTTTCCGAAAACCGATCCTAATCGTTTGGCGGTTTAACCCTGGGTCACCCTGTATATCCTTGTTCTTGGTTACCAGAATCTTCGAGCAGTTCGTGGAAACATCTGGATGATTCTATGTTTGTCAGCGGAAATTCCCAGCAGTTACACCATCCTAGGAGCATAGAAAAACCTTGAAGAAAAAATAAGGTATCTAAAATAAATGTTTGGGGTCCAGAAAAAGTTACAAAAAAATATATAAGGCAAAATCTGCTGTAGGCCTTCTATTTATTTTTTATTTCCCAAGCACTTTTTATGGTTGAGCTGTGCAGAAAAGAAAGGCGAATTCCTGAAAAATAATGTTTCGCTTAACCTAAAAATTAGTCTTTTTATATGTGAACTTCGTGTTGAAAGATATGCACGTCAATCCATCGTAAATTCACATACCCATGTCGAAATTGAAGCGCGGTATTTTCTTTAATAATGTGCATATTGTAATACGGCTTATTATAGAAGTCTCGCCTGGCAAAGGAGTTGGTTATGAGATGCCCGTCTTAAGAATTAAACGAGAATGAATGTATTAAGGGTGCAGAGAATAGCTGTAACCTTGCTTTTAATAAGATTATGTAGCATTATTTCATGGTATTAATGAGATCAAAAGCCTTCTACATCATGCAGCATGGAGAAGATCCGAATCCCCCAGCCACATCTCCGATGAGAGTCTTCTTCCTTCGCGATAAATAGTGCAACACTAGCGATGCCGAATAGGAGTATGCGAACAATTTTTTATTTTTCTATAGTGATAGAGATTATTCGTTTGTGAATGGCAGATGAACGGTCAGACTAGGTGGTCACTTTCACCAGTAACTGCTCCCTTGAGTGCTACTCCATTCAGTGGCGTACACGGAAGCAGTACAATTTTAACTCAGATAATATTGTTGTATTTTCAATATGAAATCGAAGGAGTATTCGAGAAAAATAACTTAAATACCAGATGCTACGTATTGAATGAATTAATTTTGAAATGTTTCATTACTTTATTCACAGGAATATAGAGATATAAACAATATCACGAATAGCTCCATCAGGAGAGAAAAGTGTCGGTAATTTTTTCGGATATAGCTGATGTCAATATTACCAACTCATATTTTGTAAACTGTAAACCCCCGAAATGAATATAATGTTTTGCCGAACTACTATGATGGTGTCAAAGAAACAATAACTACCACATTGACATTCAAAAAAGTAACGGAAACCGAAATAAGCAAATTTCTGTACAGTATCAATTTTCTTATAATGCGATGTCCATTTATTCAGAGTTCAACGCTCACTTGGTGAATTTCTGTCTAATAAATTCAGTTTTTCCAGTCACTGGAAAATAGCCAACATAATTCCACTTCTCAAGGTTGCTTTCCCAAAAAATATAAATGAACTCCGATCTATAAGCATTCTACAAGTCATGTCAAGAATTATTGAGCATACCACGAAAGAACAAATGGTAACTCAACTTAATTTCAATAACATTTTACCCGAGCAGCAATCAGGTTTAGGGCTTGATATGGTTGTGTGTCTACTCAACTTTACAGACAATATCATAACTTCAACAGATGCATGTCTGTGTACAATTTTGGTGTTATTAGACTATTCATAGGCATTTGATACTGTAACATCACATTCTACTATACATTTTCAAATTCATTGGGTTTGACCAAAATGTGATAAAGTTATTGGAAAATCACTTGAAAAACACAAAAAAGAGTAGTTCATAATACAATTTCATCTGAATCATTATATAATACCAGTGGGGTTCCGCATGGATTTATATTAGGACCTATACTGTTCATCATACGCACATCCTCATTTTCATCTTACATACAGAATTCCAGTGTTCAGATGTACGCTGGAGTCACTCAATTAATGTTCACTTTTGGTCCAAATGAGCCCCAGCAATGTTGTAAACTAATTATTAATGACCTTGAAATTCTCTATAGTATCTATATCCTAAGAATACTCTCTACATTTGAATCCACCAAAATGTACTAAAATATTTTTGGAAGACAAATTTACAAATTAACCCATTTGGTTCATCTGGAAATCAACAACGTGAATATTCCATCGGTGAAAGAGGCCAAAGTTTCAGATCTAACAATCGATACGGGTTTGAGATACATTTCTTCCTAAATCAAAAAGCTATCATCAAGTTAAAATTGCTGTAAAACTGAAGACATATTCTAAACACATAATTTAAAATTATGCTTTACGACTTATCAATATTATCAACTTTCAATTACTGCGATACTGTATATAGACATTGTATCACAGACTATTAAAAACAAAGGATCCTAAAAATTCAGAACTATTGCTTGAGATTCATATATGGCATGAAAAGTTAGTCCTAAATTAAAAAACGCGAACTGGCTCAACAGGAAAAACCTTTGTTAGTAGGGCTCACCTTTTCCGGATAAGTCATTCTAAAATATCTGGAAGCAGCCTAGACTGTCGCAGACCAGGATTAATCGATTTCTCAACTTCATCAACAGATTTTATGATATCTACAATGAACTCTCTGATTTTGTTCAGGTCAGAAGGTTGTTAGAGAGATAATAGTCTGGCAGAAATGAGTAGTGAATGGCTTGGTATTAATTGTATCGGAAAGTTTAATGGAACAATGTCATCTTAACATGTTCCAATCCCCTCAATTTTCAAGTCAATTCATCGTCTAGAGGCATCAGTCTACTCTCCTGCCTTTTTTCCATCCTTCGTGGAAGTTTCGATGATCCCAAAAAGACTGTTTGAGAAGAAATCACTTTGGAAAAATAGCCAGGTAGACTTAAAGAAAAATCGAACAGTCATCTGATTTTTGACAGACATATGTAAACATATTTCAAGGTTTTCATCACATTTTCGCGCCAACTGTTCTGTGCGGGATCTTGTTCGTAGAACTATAATCTTTGGTTAGGGTATAAGGTTTTTGCGGTTTGCTAATTCTTTGTGTCAATTAGAAATAGGTGGTTAGGCATAGGGAAAGTTGGTGAGACCCATCCTATGCTGGTGGACGTGGTTGATCTCCATTTGAGCTTGCCTCTACGCCTTCTTCGGTTCACTGTAGGGACATAGAAACTAATAGATTCATTTTTATTTCGTTAGAAGTCGGTACTTTGAAAGAAAGAAGTTTTTCTTGGCTTGCAAATAATGCATCCAAGTGGGTAAAAATTTTCAGACTTAAAAATTTTCATTTAATTGGTACTTGGGAAATTCTATTCAGAAATTATAATTTTTTTTGCACTATTATAATTCCTCGAAGGGAAGATTTTGAAATCAATATATGAATATACATATATTCAGATATGTGATATTTTCAGTTTCTATGAAAAAGTAATAGAAGTAGTAAGATCATCTTTTGATGATAGTTTAGGAGGAAGATTTTGATGGAAAAGTTTCGAATGATATATTTCATTTTTCCACATAGCCCAAAAAAGGTGTCCTGGCCGTCGCGTAAGTTAAATTCGAACCTAAATTATGACTAGTCCGGAGATTTTCAAGAATATTAATAAAACCGATTTTCGGGCAAACCATCACTACGCCTATTTTATTTCCTCTCTGTATTGATGAACTAAAGATTTCCGTTTTCCGCAGCCATAACTTTTGCTTCTTCCAAAGTTCTTAGCGATACCCAGAACAATCGTGAATACGTTGTTGTATTTCTTGTTTCGATCCATTCAGAAATAGTGTTTTGAGATCATTAAAATTATTTCACACTATTTAGCGTACTAATTTCCACCACCCACTACAAATCTCAACAGTAATTGACCAAAATTAAAAGGAAACTGGCGATGCCTTTGCTAATGACGAATTCTTGTGTAGAAACCTAGGTACACAAACTCTCAGTAAAAGATTAGGATCACTATCATTATACACACTGTGAAAAGAAGTGCATTCAATACTGGTTTTTCCGATTTGAGAGCCCAATAATATTATCATTTAATGCTTACATATTCATCAAAGAAAATTTGGGTTTAATGATGATCGTTATGTCATAATCGCATACAAAGATTTTTACTTTTCTTCGCTCATAAATATATTCCATGCGGAATTACGCCACTGTACTTCTGTACAACCTGATTTCAAGCTGATTCTCGTCTTTCGATACCGTAAGATAGCCCACTCAGCCTATTGCGCATATAAGCATTCTGCCCTTCAGAAACGAATAAGCTCAAAGTTGCAATGGTTGAATCCGGTTTGCATAAAAAAATTACAAAAAAGATCAACAAACTGAAAACAAGCTCACGAAAAAATAACATATGATGAAATAACTAACGATAATGTGATGATTATGGTGATAAAATATCACATTATATTATGGCATATAACAAAATAAGAAATCAGTGGTAGGGCTCCTCACGGGGCACTGCCATCGGAACAAGCACCTCAACATTATAGGTATCACGGATGATACTGAATGCAGGTGGTGCTTGGAGGATGAGGAGTCAACCATCCATAAACTCACGGAATGCCCAGCAGTGGCTGGAATACGGGAAGCGCACCTCAGGAGCATCGCTCTGAACCCAGAGAATGTGAGAAAGGTATCGGTTAGAAGGCTGGCCTCCTTCGTTCGCGAAATAGGTTACCTTCAAAACTGAACCGATTTCCAGAAGCGGTGGGTGGATAACTGGCCCGATAGAGAGGCCTATATGCTAATGGTTCTGTCCGCCCACATACTCCCAATCTATCTATCTATCTAACAAAATAACACACAACATTCATAAACGAAATAATAAAAAACTGCAAAGGGTAAAATGAGTTACGGTCTAAAAATTCTTTTATACCCCGTTTTGGGTTAGATAAATCATACACACAAACTTTTTTTGAATAAACTATGCCACAATTAGGTTATGATTGGAATAGAAAAGACTGAATTTCTATATCAATATGATAAAGTAAAATTTGTTTGTATGTAAGGGATAATATCTCGAATTCCTGAACCGATGAAAAAACATCACCAATGAAAAGCTAAACTATCCCTTAGTAATATAAGCTATCATTCATTTCTATAATAATGAGTTTTCAGTTAGAAATATCAGTATTTGTAAATTGAGTCAGAGCAAAATGCGTTGATTGGCTGCTTTATCGGCTTGCGCTAACCAAATGGCTGGATATACGTGAAAATGACGAATTGGTACTAGATTTCCAGCTTTCATTTCAAATAGAGAAACACATACTTCAGGGTTTTGGAAAATGAAACCCTAAAGGGGGTAAAATAGCGGCTGAAAGTTTGTATAGGAGTACCGTTGGTTTTGAAGTGGGGTCGTTGATTTTGGAAATTCAACCCCTAATGGGGTGAAATATAGGGGTGAAAGTTCCATTCCATTATTTTTGAAGTTAGAGTCATGGAAATTGTTATTCGGGCTCTCCTTCTCAAATAAAGAAAAATTTATTTCAGGGTTTTTGAAAATTCAACCCTAAAGGGGGTAAAATAGGGGTTGACAATTCGTCTGGGAGAACCGTTAGTTTTCAAATCAGGGTCATAAAAATTGGTATTTGAGGTCTGTGTTGAAAATATAAAATATGTGTATCAGTGTTTTTGGAAATCCAACCCTTAAATGGGTGGAATGGAGGGTGAAAGCTTTTTACGTTAGTTTTGTAGTTAGAGTCATGTAAAAAAAGCGTATTATATTATGACAAGGCCACGGGCATAAGCTAGTTTATTCATAAAAAAGTATGTTGGTAGCTTCAAAATATGTTGAGAGGGCTTTTCGAGATACATATAAAACAAATTTCATGTCTTATAGTTTTTCGTTATTTCATTTTTCTCTTAAAAATAAGAAAGATATATTGTTTCGAACTCGAATTTCTAGACATTACCTGAAGAGGACAAATGTGATTTTGCCGAAACGTCGTGAAATCAGACCTTTTGAGGACCAAGAACACAGAACGCGGACATAAACCCGATGAACTATCTCCACACATTATACCCGCTAAAATCTACGAAAAAACATATATATACATATATATATATATATATATATATATATATATATATATATATATATATATATATATATATATAAATATATAGGGGTAAAACTAACTTGATGAACTAGGTTTGTGATACCATTTTATACTTTCAAATTTGTGGATTTTGAAATAATTGTTGAATACATGTAAAAAGATAATCTTTCTCAGCATTCGGTGCAGTATACCGGCGATAGATATCCAAACTGTGCTTATGAATAACACAAATTTTGTACTAAACGAACCTTGTTATAGAGGATCGGCCGGCTGGTCAGGTTGACGAGAGTCAGTACTTGAATGGATGACCATAGCCTGCCAAGGAACGTTCGCGTTATTAAGCCTCGTACAACTGCATAGTAGCATATTCGCAGCTGCACGCGATATATCGATGAGCATGAGATATATCGAGAGATATGCCGTCCTTCAGATGGGGCGTTAAGATGGCGGTCCTCAGTATATAGGTGTTCGGCTCGTTAAAGAACCCTACCCTTTGAAACAACAGAGGAATCGGCAAAATTTCCGGTTGGGGTAAGAGTGTTCACCGGCGTCGGTTGAGCCCAGTGGCGGATTCAGGACAACGTTAACTAAATAATAAAAAAAACTCGTTTCATCCAAACTCGTAGATAAAATCAGAACTAGTTGATGAAGTCAGCATGCTTCAAAGTACTTAACAAATCACTATTATAAAAATTAAATTGTGAGGCATTGTAACACACACATTTTTTCAATTCGCACGAAAAGTAAACGTGATTGAATCACCAAGGCATGTGAACAGTTGACAGCCGACCAGCGTTCAGATAGGAAAAATAGTTAGTACCAACAAATGGGTCAAAATGTGTCAATTCATCGTCATCGATCAATTGGTGATTATCATCAAAATATCCGCAGCAAGTCAACATGTCTCACCCATTTTCCCTTTTCCAAGTTCCGTTGGACTTGTAGCGGAATAATTCCATTTGTAACATATTTTTCAGTCCACTAGTACGATTATTCAATACTATATAAATCCCAATATCTAATCACTAAGTTTTAATTTCGACCTTGTCTAGATTGAGTGATTGAATTATTTTTCTAATCGTAAAATTATCGACTAATAACAGCAACAACCATTTTCACTTTAAGTACTACAAGATGTTGACGTTGCTTTCAATACGTAGTTCAGCTAATCTCATATTTGATTTCCATGTTTCTCCTATTAAATGCTTATTCCAAACACGAATTATTCTATTTTATATAATTGAAAAAATACTCGACTCATATGTGTTCAATTGGATTGATTCTGCAATGGTGAGGAGGAAATATTAACACAGTATGACCTATTTCTCTCGTCAATGTTTCGCAATAATATTGTTTTCCATTTGAAATTATTTAATTATTTCATGAAATTGTTGTTCTGTATTATCCTCAAAATACATATTATTTTCAAGCATATAGCCCTGGATGGTAGGTTTTGTCACATTTGAACATGGAACTTTATTCAACCTTCGAATGTGGTAGCTCGCATTATCCATCACAATCACACTATTTGGTGGTATGTTTGGTAAAAGTTTATTATTAAACCTCTCTTCGAATAATTTTGCCGTAATAGTTCAAAATATCGCTTGCCTCTAAACTGTTCTATCTCCCAACTGATCACACAAACAACATCAGTAAATAAACTGACTGTCGCTCGCATGCCTCGATTATTCAGCGTGACATCCCGGTGCCTTCTTGGAATCCGTGTTACTCCAGTCACTGGGGACTGAAAAAAGCCTCTGCCCTACAAAAGGTATTCGGCCATCTTTGGATTAAAGACAATTTTGAAGAAGACTAAATTTCCTACATTTTGAAGTCGATGTGTAACGAGTTACAGCGGCGGAGATAAATCATCCAACTCAATTTTTTCACAATAACATTACATAGCAAAATCTTCTTGAAGTGATTTTTTTGAAAAAAAATTGTGGGTGGGATATATTTTTTTCATAAAGTTATATGGCATCGTTATGATTCTTTCGGGTCAATTTGTGAGAAGTACGTTCAAAATGTACAATATCACTACGATTCAAATGCAGTCGTTGTTTTCGATGGATGATGATGATGATGACCAAAAAAATACGAAGAGTGCAGAAAGACTTCGCCAAACGAAGAAGCAGATGTCTGAGGAAGTTTTTTCGATGAGACAATTACGGTTCAAGTCTTTGGCCAATGAAAAAAGTAGAGCCCGTCTGATTCCGATGCTGACAAAAAAATTCGAACCAGCTGAGTTCACTGTAAACACTTTGTGGTCATGTGGTCCCAAAGTGGAACCACAAACTTACGATTTATTTCATAGTGTACCAGAGAGTGCCAGCTAGAACCACATCCATACAATAGTTACACAGTCCGCCCTCTATCAACTATCCCATGAGCTGTCGTCTTATTGTTATGGTGTACTACTGAAATTATTTTGTTTTACAGGTGTTTTTTCGAATGAGTTGACCAGTTACTTGTTTATTTTCTATTACAGTGTAAAGCCCATCATGGCAGGTAAGTTCATCGTTAATCAGGCAAACATAAGTATTGGTTTGGGTAAATTACAGAGAAGTTTTGATTTCGTTGTACTTGACTGTTATTTTCCTTATTTTCAACGGTGTGGTTCCACATGGGTGCCACTAGGAATATAGCCTTATATCCTAACTTTTACTAATTTGTATTTTTGTGTTTTAGCTAAGAACAAGTAGACACGAGGCGAACTAGAGGGTCTTGAGGTCTTGGAAGTGATGAGTTGTTCAATATTATGGACTTCATATCATCTGATGGCGAATCAGATGTATCGGATGCAGATTCGGATAATAATGAACCTTCAACTGACCTATGGATCATGAAATGATTTCCAATCCTGTGAATTTCTTGGAATCGGATATGTTAGACGAAGAGTCAGATGACGGACCTACTGATGAAAGGCTATGGACGATGAAATGGTTTTGGATATTGATAATTATGTTGCAGAAAATTAATATAATAATTTGCCTTTATCAGCTCTCTGTAATCTCAATAATAATAATGGTGCCAAGGAACGGCAAAGAAAGAAAAAGTCAATTTTTGGAATAAGCATTATGAGGGGGATTAAAAAATTACCAAGCTACATGGATAACTGGTCTTCGAGAACTGAGCTACGAGATGACTTCATTGAAATACTGGAAATACTGGATGAATCCAGTATTTCCAGAAATCGTTTCAGTTGGCTCCTTGGGTATCTCCACTTGAATGACAAGAGTGTTGAAACTAGAAAAGGTGAGGAAGGATATGACAAACTATATAGATCACGTCCAATGTTGGACAAACTTTCTGGAAATTTTGATAAATACTACAAAGCTAGTAAATGTCAATCAGTGGATGAGCCAATGATAAAATTCAAAGGCCAAAGTTCATTGCGCCAATACATGGCCAAGAAGCCAATAAAAAAAACTACAAAATGTGGGTTAGGGCTAACGAGTCTGGATTCATATCACAGTTTCAAATTTATACAGGTATTATATTTTTTGGTTGGAATTTATTGTGTTTTCCATTCCATTCCCAGGCAAGGCAAAAGACTCTACTGAAACAAACTTGGGTGCGAGAGTAGTTACAGATCTGACCAATACTTTGACTGGAAAATCTCATGGGGTTTATATGGATAACTTATTCACTTCATATCTGTTGCTGAAGGAATTACGCCCAGGGAAGATATATGAATGTGGAACCAACAAACAAAATGCCAAATTTCAGCCTCAGGACTTTCCAGTGGATGGAAATATGCATAGAGGTGATTCTTAGTGTCAAATGAATGGAGAACAAAGGCGTTCGATTTTCAAGTAATTTTCATAACCCAGAAGGCCTGCAGGTGATTCCAAGAAAACATGGTACATTTCATTATTTCAACTGCTTGAAGCTAGTGAAGGACTATTACACACATATGGCCTACGTCGACAAGTCGGATATGTTGAAATCTTGTCACGAAATAGATATAAAATCAAAGAAATGGTGGCAGCGTATCTTCTGGCATTTCATCGATTTGGCGTTGGTCAATGCATTCCAAGGATAGATCTGGAGATGCTGGCAAATGTTTCAAACTGAAACCATTTCGCCTTGTAGTGGCTGTTGGTCTCATAGGGGTAGACCCTGAAATATCACAGAGGGACAGAAAGAGTGCAGAAACAGTCCAAAATGAATTGAAGGTGCATGTGCCGATAGAGAGAAGGACTGTTAAAGCCGTCCATATGCCACTGCATGGGAGCAAAGTAAGGTGCGCCCACTGTAGTACGAGGCAGAAGCCATACAGGACAAGGTGGCATTGCACCTCCTGCAATGTTGGTTTCTGTTTCACTGATGAAGTAAACTGTTTCAGAAATTTCCACAAAAAATTAATGAAATCATGAAATATCACAATGTCTTTTCATTCCCAGTGGTTCCATATTGGAACCACAAGTTTTTTCAAAAACTCCAATATTTTTCAAATTCTCCTATTTTGAAACTGTGTTATTTTATATGACTGAATACTTCCGCGAATAGTTTTAAAGTGGAAGAAGCAGCTAAACTCATTCTGTTCTTAAATGCGGTTAGCGGCTGTGACACATGATCCCTCTTCAGCCATGGAAAAAAAATTTTTGTTTGCTTCCCCCAAAAAAAACAAAGGACTCAATGCCGTCATTGGCATCTTCGGAGATAAGAATGCCAAACCAGAAGACATCGCAGAAGCTGGAATCCGCTTTCTCGTTGCTTTGAATGGTGGCAACATGGAAGAGGAAACCGTGGAAGAAGTCAGCTACCAACGTTTCACAAAATCGACAATGAGAAGCAAATTCCACCTAGCTTTTTTACCACCACCAAAGAACGCTGTACGTAACCATTCGTTTACGACCTACCACCAAGTCCAAAAAGGGTGTGGGATCAAAAAAAAACATTCGACTGGGGCTGGAACCTGGGTACCAATGGGCTCACTCCAGTAACAATGTCGGAGAAACCTGCCCCAGATACCTTAATAAATGTCATTTCATGCAATTACAAAAAGAAAGGAATAATAGAAATATTCTCGGGGACATAAATTACGGAATAAGAGCCGTACTCAATTGCAAAAAAAAAAATCTGCGGATTAGTCCTTAGTTATCACAATTTTAGAAAACGTGCCTTTCACTCCACCATATGGTGGTATGAAAATGAGTTGACTTTGACTTTACAAAATTATAATTATTTTGAATAGCTACAAAGGATTTTTTGAAAGAATGTTTACGTTTCTACCGCTGCATCTCATTACACATCAGACTTACACAAAAGTGTCTTCGGAAAAAAATTTAGGGAATTTAGTCTCCCCCAAATTTTTGTTTTAATATTAGCCGTTGAGGAACTATTTCGAAAAAAACAATTTTTTGTACCTCCAAGATCAGATCAGGGCCCGGAATTAAATAATATATCTAAATCGTTTCCACCCCACTTTTTGCTCGTTGTTTGTTTACACAGGTAATTCCAATCTCCTTGGTAATGTGTGATTGTAGTAGCTGTGGCGTAGTATATTCGCAATAATAATAAATTCTAAAATTCCTTTTTTTTTCGTGTTTGGTGCGAAAGTTTCGTGTAGTATTGCGAGCAATTGTTATCCGGAGTCATGTTCATACTCAACTACGGAAAAATTACCCGTGGATTACCACAATATTCACCGTCTTCCAAAGAATGCATTTCAAAAGGTAATGAGTGCTACGCTCACGTCGATTAACATCGTTCATACGCTCCACATAATGGGGTTCATCTCATTTGCAGGATATAAATGGATGAAAATTCGAGAATTAGTCGGTTAGCAGAGATTTGCTGATATATAAAGCAGATAAGACGAGAATAATAAGAAGCGTATATCAGCAAGTGTTTATGTGTAGGTTTTTAGGGTGAGATTAGGCACTCAAAGGCAGACGTTCGAAAGCGTGTTTTCCCGGATTTATCTCAGGTTCAGCTACTATCCGAATGAAAAGCACAAGTGTTATGATTTATAAGCCCGTCGTTAGCCGGCTCATTTCTGCCGCTTTCTGTTGCAGTGCCGGATCAAGCTATATGGAACATTTCCTTGATTTTCTTAACAGGTTTTCTCCTTACATACTAGAAGGTATGCAAATTTACTGAATTTGATAGTAGGGAAACCATGTGTGCACCTAAAAAACTGTAATTGACAATTTTAATCGTGCAACTATTCCATTGCTTATCAGAAGTCCATATAATTCAATGGAACTGGCCCTACCAGAATGGAACAGTTTAACGTGTATTTTGAATTAGTAAGATAAGTACATAATATACAATTTTGATTAAAATATTATTCTACATCTGCATCCTCATCATCTTTATCATCACCATTAGACTCCTGATCAATATTACCTTCATCAACACTACCACAGAAAGTAGGCAGTCTAAGCTTGCCTAATACAACTTGATTACATTTTGTTTGATTTAATTTTCTCGGTTTTTTTTTCGTTTACTTGTCACAATAGGGTCCAAGGATACCAGCATCCAGTTGAATACGTCACTATTGGTGTTGATTCTTGAAGTTTTTCTGGAGTGATATTGTCTTAACTTTGTAAAGTATCCATGGCCTGTCTCAATTACATCATCTGGCAGTTGTCCTACTGGCAAAGGTGAATATTTTATAATATCAGCTCCATGTATCAACAGTTTGTGAACACTGGCACTCATTTTGTGTGTCCACAAGAAATGATGGAAAGTATATTCAAAAATATTTCTATCAATTCTTTATCGATTCCAGTTATTTGGAAAACGAGCGACGGATTCTTGAAAACTTGTGGTGCTATATCACCGTCATTGCTATTGCTTCGTTTTGGCTGATCAACAACGAGGCCCATTTCTTCATAAAACTTTCTCCTTCCTTTACTCTCTTTTGCATATTCACCTCCTGCTGGCTACTGTTGTAATTCCAATGTATATGCTGTATACAGTAAATACTCATAGCATCTAAGATGTGCATGTAGTAAAGAAATACCATATTTGAAGGTATCTTATTCACAGACTTAATCATTTAGTTTCTCTAGATCGTCTAAATCTTTAGGAGTAGCCTTACACACATTGCAGGCTTGCGAACTAGAAGTATCAGTCGAAATGTTAACAGTTTTTTCATGTTAACATCGTACATATAAAAATATGTTTACATTTTATTTCTTTGGTGCCTTAAAGGATCATTGTGGGATCCAATTGCAATATTTGTGTTTGTACTTCATTATAGCCTTCTTTCACATTTTGGAAATTCACCTTTTTTATTTTGAATCCAATTGGATGGCACCACTTTGTCGATTATGGTGTTGTGTTCTTGCAATATTTTTTTTTATATCATTATTACCTTAGATTCACTCATTTTCAGAGGCACAACACAAAATTATGTTGGAATCCGCATAATGTGTCCACCGCTGCCATCTAGGCCCCATTTAAAATAGCCTACTACGGTGCCACAGTCCCCCGAAATAGTCTGTGGTATCACATCAGCCAAACAACCAAACGTTGTGAAGTATGCATAAGGAGATCCAGCAGTGGCATTATAGCCTTGTTTTCAGTTATCTTAGTATTTGCAGGATAACACTTCCTCTTTGCCTCTGCTATCACATGCTATCAGCCTGTCTTTCCTTTGCTCCAAGTCGCATCGTATATAATCTTTTTTGTCCACCTAAGATGCACTATGATACTTGAAGTTTCTTCAAGGCTGTACGGTCTTATAGTAGCAGATAATGATGTCCAGTTTATTTTTTTTTTATCTATTGGGCGAAAATTGCATGGCAAATTTTACAATTTGGGCTGCAGTCCTCTCGCCTGATTTCACCAAACTTGATTCTGCAGCCAAGCACAGTTTTTCTGAACTGAGATCTAATACAATTGGTTCAACATGTCTTAGCTTACTGTGTACAGAACTCTCTTCGAATAATTTTCTTGTCCTGCCTCGCCTATTCTGCTCTGAACATTTTGGTGTTGATAATGGAAGCAGTGATAAATGTATATATCCGGGAGTTTCAGTCTTCATCGAGCCATTTCATGTGCTTGTCCAATATGTACGTCAATAATTGTTTATGGCACTCTAATGACGATAATTTTAAAATTGTTCATGTTTTACCACTATGAACAGTTTTTCTCTTTTAATCTTCATTTCCTTTAGAGAGGGGTCGCCTGAAAAAAATATGCTCGATTTAACAAAAGGGGAAACAAGAGGACAACAAAAGAAATTCTTACGATGCATGGCGAACTGGTTTATAGAGAACGTCTTAAAAGTATTTGTGATTAGTTTGAAGAAAATACTAATAACCATTTTTGTCGTCGTAATTACGTTATTTGGCCATATGTGCGACCGTTGAATTCAAGTGAGAGAAATAGAAGCTATGAATATGTCCAAGGAACGTGTTCATCACATATTGCTCGAAGAATTAGGCATGAGAAAGATCTCCGCGCGTTGGGTGCTGCGTCTGCTCACGTTAGACCAAAAACGTGTTCGAACGAACATTTCCAACGCTTTTTTATCGCAGTTCAGATGCAATGAATGGAAGTTTTGGCGCCAATTAAAACTTGGATACAGCATTCGACCCCAGAAACAAAAATACATTCAATAGTGGACTGTAAAAGCAAATCGGCTACAAAAAAGCAAAAACTCTTTTATCTACTGGGAAAGTGAAGGCTAATGTTTTTCAAGATAGACATGGAGTTATCTCAATCGATCATCTTCAAAAACTAAAAACCATTCTGGGAGCATACTACGCATCATTAATCGACAAACTGAAGGCAGAAATTGCGGAACAACGGACACATTTGCAGAAAAAAATTGTTTCACCAAGACAATGCGCCGTCTCACACCTCAGCGGTTGCCAGGGCGAAAATCCACGAATTATGGTTTGAACTGCTTGTCCTCCCTCCCATCTCCCCATCTAGCCCCAAGCGTCTTTTTCTGTCCCTTAGCTAAAAGTTGCGCTCGGAGGAGCTTTTCTCTTTTCTCTAAGTGAGAAGGCCATCACCTTCGTAAACAATTATTTTTGACGGGTTAAATAAATGGGAGCATCGCTGGGAGAAGTGTGTAGAAAAATATAATCAAAAATTAATTTGAAGAAGAAATGTCTTTTTTGTGTCGAATTTTTTTCAGTCCACCGCCGTAAGCCTGTATGGGGCTAATATAATTAGTTGATACTTTTTAGTCCGTTTTTTTAACGTGGTATATTTGTTTTTATTTAAATACTTATTTTTGGTGGACGATCAATTTTACACCACATGATATTTCAGTATTTGATTAAATCATGATATCTATCTAATTCTGATCAAAGATAAAACTAAAATTCAATATTTTCAACAGGTGACATCAAACTTTCAACGAAGGAGAGCACATTTCAAAATAATGTCAGAAAGTTACTATTTCACAAATATTTTATATAATGAAAAAAAGAGAAAACAATATGAAATAAATTACAATAGTAAACGTTTTGGTCGGTCTGGCTCTGGTATGCTGAACATCAGTTCCTGCAACTTCGGGGGTGGGATGAGAGCGGATGAACTCTGAATAAACGTCACGCCGGAATAACAAACTTCCGATAAATGACAGTGAAATATAATATTCCTGTATACTTGAATGAATCATTTCTGTAATAGCTGCGATTTTAAATCACCACTTCATATTGAGTGAATTACAGTATTTTGTTTCTCTTTTTTAACTTGATTATGAGTTTGCGATAACTTTTTTAGACAACCGTCCGCAAAGTATCCACGGCCTAGTCCTGGAAGTACGTATTTCCCGGACTAGGCTGGGGAATAACATCGTTGTTGTTATCGAGCTCAATAACCAAATAATAGTAAAGTATAGTATAGGTAGGTATGCTTCAGAAGAATGCAGATGATCACTACCATAGCAACGAAATAACGACTCACCAATTTGCGTGGTTTTTGGTCGCTATTTTTCAAATGAATAATGGAAAGCAGCAGTGAAAGTGAGTTCAAAAATGTACCTGACGAAATTCCCAATGTGGCAGCTGCTGCTGCAGCACAATTATTAGGTTTGGGAACGAAAATGTTCATAATTTGTTCGAAAAATGGATGGATACCAAGAAACAGCAAAGGAGCGCTAAAACTAAACTGGGCAACGTGCGAAGACTTGCCTGCGTAGGCATTACAGGGGCAATAAAATCAACACCCACTGCAGCCATGTAGATGGGATTGCTTCCCCTTCACTTGGTGATACAAGGCTAGGTGCCTTGAGACTGAGAAACACAGTGGACAACAAAAACGTTGAGACAGGACACATAAGCATCGTAAGCATTGTAACCAGGGACATGCTTGACCTGAGCTTAGAAACGATTCTCCTCTGACAAGTCATACAGAGTAACTATACCAGAGAGAACTGTATGAAATAACGCCATTCTACCAGGCAGGATCTGGTACACAGACGGTTTCAAGATGGAGAATGGTGCGGGAGCAGGATTGTTTTCTAGAAACTCAAAGACCGAGTTCAGATACTCACTGGGCAATTACACTTCTGTATTCCATGCAGTTGTCTTCGCAATCCTTCAATGTGCGAGGGAAAACAACAGGAGAACAATAGCAGAGGAGCAGATCGACATTCTCTCAGACAGCCAGGCGACACTGAAGGCTCGGATCAACCAGGAAGTGACGTCCCAACTGGTATGGACGTGTAATGACAAACTGAAAATACTAGCAGAAGAAAACCGCGTCAAACTGATTTGGGGTCAGGATATCAGGGATTTGCAGAGAATGAAAAAGCCGATGAAGTCGCTAGAAGAGAATCGGAATACGAACCAGGTCCTGGACAGATCTTCGGGGTACCAAAGCGCACGGCACGAGCGTCTGTAGAAAACTGAATCCAGGACAAACACAAACAATACTGGAACAACATTCCAGGAAATAGACAAGGGAAGAATACATCAAAGGCCCGGGCCAGAAAAAAATAGCAGACCTGTTAACTTTAAACAGGGAACAACTGAAAATCATTGTGGGGCTCATAACTGGACATGTGCCAGTAAGAGAGCACTTCAATGAATTGGGACTATTCAATGGCGTCCTAACATGCAGATTTTGCGATAAGGAATCAGAAACAGTATCACACATACTGTGCAACTGTGGAACCTCAGGCAACCAAAACTTTATAGCACACACTCAGTACGTCAGAACTCGTACAAACATATTGAAGGCACAAAATCACTGAAATGGGTCCTGTAAATGTGATCAACAGGCAAGATACTGTGGGCCGACAGGCCCAAGTGTCATCATAGGTCATGACCAGACGAGCCAACTGGGTGTAGTCATCAGTGGTAAATCGGAGATACAAAGGGTAAACAGACCCTAGAAATCCCACACTACCGTAAGGTGCTCATGAAGGATTTTCTCCACCCACAAAAAAAATATTCAAAACTAAAACTATTACAAATGACATAGATTTGGCTCATTTGGAAATGACAAATTGTTGAATCCTCTACCCTGTGGAGCATGCATTTTAGTGAAGAATGATATAAACATAGCCACGTCCCCGAAGGTTATTGCATTTCTCAAAAGGAAGAACGTTGGTTACAAAGCAAAGAAATAAAAAGTCTTCGGCAGCAAACAAATCAACAAATTCAATAGAGTAGCAGACAATGAAACCTTTTTATGCTGAAAGTAATTTCAACAAGAAAAAACACGATTGTAGGAAAAAACTATCAACTCAGTTTGTTTTTGTTTTCAGATAATAACAACCATTGAGTTAGACGGTGCGTGTAGACGGGAAGATCTTCCAAATATGTCCCTTAATCATATAAACGACAAGGAAGACATGCTTGTGTAAATATCGAATTTCAAAACACACATTGAGGGTAATTTGGTATTGTATATGCAATATTTATCTTCACGGTCTTACCATATTCCACACAACAGATTATTTGTAAATTACAGAAAAAAAAAAAGTTAGATTCAGCTGTTTAGTGCCCACAGTGTTGGAAACCTAAGACCGAGGATTGCAGAATTTTCCAAGCTACCCAATCCTAAAAATCACACAGGCCATTGCCTTCGTCGAACTTCGGCGACGCTATTTGTTGATGATGGTGGTTGGAAGTCTATCAATATCTCTGAGGGATATACAAATAATTCACTTACAAACAGAATTGAAATCGCGAAACTATTCAAAAATTATTACATGAAAACAATCAAAATAATTCAGTGATCTTACCTCCATGTTTTGACTTCAACAACAGGCTTATATACACACCAAGTATTCAAACAAATTGAATCCCAAATTCAATATCAGCAGGAATTGTTCGAATTTTGATATAAAATATTGATATAAACAAGAATGAGAATATTCCCAATTTTGTTCTACAGATAAATATTATAAACAATCGTGATTTGTCATTTCTCACGGTTCTGATATCTAAGGAAATATGAACTTTTATCAGAAAGGCGATTCTGTTTTTGAAAAAGAAAATCTACACAAGATGCAATTGCCAGAGTAACATCAGAAGTGAGTGATTGCATTGATAAGAACACACCAGCGATTTGCGTCTTTGTAGACTCAGCAAAGGCCTTTGATACAGTGGATTACAATCAACTTGCCCACACGCTTGAACGTTTCGGTGTCAGAGGCGTAGCAGAAGGCCTAATGAACAGTTACCTACAAGGAAGAAAACAACTTGTGAATATTGGTGATAAATGCAGCACAATAATAACAGTTGAATGTGGTGTTCCTCAGGGCACTGTACTTGGTCCAATGTTATTCATATACTTCTAGGACCTTTACCAACTATCACAGTCTGGTAGAATAACCAACCATCATGATACCGACTGTACCTCACTGAAAACCAAAACTGAGAATGACCTCGCATCTATTTCCAAATGGTTTATTGGACTACTAACAGTTAACTATACCAAAACTCATTTTATACTCTTCACCTCATTTACAAGTATACCGCCTCATTACTGAACTACTGTTATAAAAAAATAGATCCTGTCTACGCACAGGCCTAGCCTTCTGTAGACCTTCAATTTTTTTAAATTTTACTAAAATTTCAATGTATATTATGTCGGATAATATGTGAGCCAGGAAATTGTAAACTGAATATTATTCTTTCTTTATAACATGTTTCGTTCATCGAATCGAATTATTCTGAAAGCCCCAAAGATAACTCTATCTCTATTACATTCATAAAATTTGTTTCTTTATAAACATCCTTTTCTATTGTATTCATATCAATTAGTTCTTCCATTTAATCATTAGTATTATACCTATACAAACTTCTCCCCACGCAAAGGTTCATCCTTCTTTGTGATTCCTATCCTATATTTATTTTATATTACTGCAAAAGAAGAGAAAGTGTACTTTTGTGGATATTGGAGAATAAATATTATTATGATTAGTATTATTAACAGTTGCTGACAAAACAATGTACGCAACACATCCGCAAAATGTTTTTTCCGGGCGTTTTTCAGTGGTTTGACTATCCACTTGCTTCTGTACTGAATTCGGAAAACAATTGAATTATTTCGGGTATTGACTCGGATTATCGAAAAAGTATCCTGATTCGATTGGATTTCATCTGTAGATATCAGTTATCTCTTCCTGGTGTTGAATTTGTTGATAAAATGACGGCCTTTGGCTTGCTTTCCCGAAACGCCTCTGTACTAATTTAGATTAACCTCACAAAAAGAGAAACAAAAGTTTCGAAAATTACTAATCGAATAGAGTTTCACCCCCAATTTCTTTTACAGATACTATTGTCACAACTGTGCCGGAACAACAACCCCTCTTCAGGCCCCATGCCAGAAATATCCGAGGAGAGTCGCAGAAAATTCGACCAATGGTGGGCCACTCAGTGCAGTCCCCAATCACCAGCTGGAAGATCGCAATTCGTTCCTTCTTACCCCAGTCATTACCCCGTCCCCACCCAAGCCCCCACACCATTGGATCGTACAATAACAGACTCCCATCCTGCCATGCAAACAGTCCATAGTCAATTCCCTACCCAAAAAACCAGAATGAGAACCAGCTTTGATCCAGAGCTGGAATTGCCCAAACTCCAGCGGTGGTTCACCGAGAATCAACACCCCAGTAGGCAACAAATCCAGCAATATGTCAAGGATCTGAACAACCTTGAATCCAGGAGAGGACGAAAACCACTGGACATAAACAACGTGGTGTATTGGTTCAAAAACGCCAGAGCAGCTCAAAAGAGAGCTGAAATAAGGAATGTCGCCACGCCAAACCTGCAGTGCCATCTTGCGGTCAATGGTTACAACAGCCACAGCCCTACCAATGGCGGTGGATTCCTGCTGACGGAAAATTATTTGAATTCCGAACGATTGAATGACCACAGATTGAAGAATAACTTATCGAGGAGGGGGTTGCAAAATTCCCACACTTCCGACGAGTTCTCCAATGCTGGATCTGATATGGAAGATGAAGATATGAATGAAGGACCACCGGCTAGTCCCAGTGGGCCATTATCGCTGACCACCAGGAAGGATTCGAGGGATGGTAGCCCTAGGTCTTTCACTCCACCACCTCCACCAGATATTCAAGTAGGTACTAGTTATTTCGTTAAATCAGACCGGGCCCATTGCAGATAGTGGAACCTCATCTTCTGCAGAGATTTGATTTCACATAGGTTCATCATACCAGATGAAAATTGTTGAACAATATAACTAGCCCTTCCAATTTTGAAAGTCGGTTATAAAAACTATATTATCTCCACTCTTCCTCAGACTACTTCGAATATTCGAAACCGACTATATATTGAATCAAACATTCGATGAAATTCATATCTTGGATATATTTTTTCCAGAAATGCCACTGTATTTCAATAGATGTTATTGTTTTCGACATAAAATCTATGTTGTGTATATAAAAGACATGGAAATTTTGTATGTGGAAACCAAAAAACCTAGCCACCAAAAAATGTTCACAACAAGATACTCCCTATTGATTCCTACATAGATATTTGAAGTATGAGGTTGGGCTCTTTCTCCAAGCACCACCTGCCCTCTGGATCTTTGGTTATCCCAATGGGGCTGAGGTGCTTGTTGAGATAGTAGTGCCCTCCGAGGAGCCCTACCACTGTTCTTATCTCCCTTCTAGTAGAGGGGCCTTCTATGGGTGTCCTCGATTTTCTCTCGTCTGGGACAGCTCCCCATCCATCGTTGAATTTTTTCGCCAGAAGTTGCATCATGGTCCATATAGCACATAAACGGAAGAACCCTAGAATTTGTTCTGGCCCTATCACAGGGAAGCTGTTTTTATTTCTGGCCGGATAGTCAGATTTTTCGTTTCCAGGTATCTCTGTGTTTCTGGGGACCCATTAATGCTCAACCTCATTGGTCGAGGAAATCTTTCGCAGTTTTCCCATTCATTCCAGCACCAGTATGAACCGACTCTGAATGCTTTCATGGCCGCCTGACTATCACTGAATATAGTGATTTTCTGATCGCGGTAGACTCTATTGATGTTCTCGTGAACACAGTTATTTACCTCCCAAACAGGGGATTTTCTTCCGACTCAGGGGATTGCCCATAGACTCCGACACCAGCAGAGTCCTCAAATGTGGAACTATCTATGTACCAGATGATTCCAGTTTCGGGGATCAGGCTATGCCTATTTTGCTCTCAGTCCCCAGTTCCGCCCCAGAAAATTGCCCATAGACTCCGGCACCGGCAGAGTCTTCAAATGGGGAACTATCTATGTACCAGATAATTCCAGTTTCGGGGATCAGGCCATGCCTATTTTGCTCGCAGTCCTCCCGTTTTGGGATGGTTAACTGGGTTGTTTCTTTGGATCTGAAAACAGCTGTTGAACAGTCATCCGTTATTTCCAGGATTCAGTTACCGCTTGATTCCATAATCTAGTATCTCCAGTACTCCCCGCTCTTTCACTGGTTCTTAGACGGGCGATGGCCTTTGGTGCCACGTGTTCAATGAAGAGGTGCAGAGGGGGCAGTTCAGTAAGTGCATCCAGTGCCCTTGTTGGCGAATTTCATCGCACTCGTTATCGCTAAGCCAGCAAGTCTTTGTATCCTATCCAGAGAGGTCTCTGACTTACCGATTGCTGTACCTAGCCACCAAATGATGGGCCCGTATGTAATCCTTGAGTATATGAGATATATATATATATATATATATATATATATATATAAATATATTTATATAAATATATTTATATATATATATATATACATATATTTATATATATATATATATATATATACATATCTAGTGAAGGATCTTGTGGCTCAATTTCCACGTGCTCCCAAACGTCTTTCTGCATGCCCAGAAAGCTAGTGTGGCATTCTAGTCTCAATTTTTGATGTGCCCGTTCTAGTTTAGCTTGGACTCCAAGATTCCTGAAGTATCCAGATGATCCAGTGCAGGATCTTGATGCCAAATACTCACGTGCTTTCAAACGTCCTCCTGCATGCGCAGAAAGCCAATGTGGCGTTCTAGACTCTATTTTCGATGTGCCCGATCCAGTTTAGCTTGGATTCTAAGGTATTTGGCCGAGTTTTCATTGAAACGACCTCCTGGGAGTTGTACCACTGAAAGACTCCCAGTCTGCGTTTCATGGTGTATACTGCCAGGACCGCTTTGTTAGACCCATAGACACCAGTTAACCGCCTCCTCTAGGACACTTTGCATCGTCCTTCTTTCGAAGTTGTTTCTCTGGATACTATGTCATCCGCGTTAGTCTGAGTATATAGCCCATGTTGTTAAATACTGCCAGTAGGCAGCCCAGTTGGGAGGGGGGACTCCATCCTGTGGCTTCTCCCAGTGAGAGCTGTTTTCTCGTGGATCCGCCTTATTAGGATAGGGTTAACGCCCCTTTTATCTGCACCTTTACATACAGATTCAAATGATGCGCGTAAACTTCCATTGATTCCACAGGAAATTGGTAATTTCCGCTGGGGGCGTTTTGCCTGCAATAAAGACTTTCACAGCCTCCGTCTTTGGGTCCTTGAGGCTCTGTTTACCGCAGGGGCAGCAGTTTCGTCCCAATTCATCAGAGGTCTACCTGCTTCGAAAAAACGACTACTTTGGCCCGGACTCGTTAGCCATTCCCACGATCAGACACAGGCCATGTTTCACCTCATACGCTCCAGACCCTCTATTGCCGGTTCGTCAGGCCAGGATTTGGCCTTTCCAGATGTTGAATTGAAATCCGGACAACGGTTTTTCATAGTCTGAACCTGTCTAGGACAACCGAAATGAGATTAGTTCTCTCCCAGGGTCTGATGACTGAACTATTATGAGTTATAGAATCGGGACTGAATTGTTCGATGTGACGCGTGAACGTAAGTTTTTTATCCAGAATCATTCCTAAGTCTGTAACTTCATTGGAGGCATTAAGTTGTTGAATATTCATGCTGAGATGGGAAATAAAATGATGTAAACTACGTGTGGAGGTTATGTGGTGACATTTATTGACTGAGAGTCTGTGAGTAACACAGGCATTTCTAAAAATATCTAGATCTCCCTGCATGTTATGAAAATCCAGGTTATCCCTCATTACTTTGTAAATTTTCAAATCGTCAGTATAAGTATAGGAGAAATTTGGAAAATTTGAAGCACTTTCAAATTACCTTCAAAATATGCCAAAAAGAAGTGGACCAAGATGGGATCCTTGTGGCACATCCGATGTTACTCTTCGTATACGCGACCTACAATCAGTTAAGACCACAAACTGTATTCTCTATGACAAAAGAAGCTTTCATCCACCCCAAAATTTGTCAACTTTACAACAAGTGTGTATCGAAGGTTTTCGAAAGCATGTGTTAACGGAGCAAGTCGAAGCACCTTACTCCATGTTCGAGAGTATGTCTTGAATGAACCAAGTTAGTTTTTGTACTGGTCATATTCTGTGAAAGCCTTGCTGGTATGGGGAAATATAGTTTTTTATGCGAGAGATCATTTCAAACTTTTCCAAAAAAATTCAATAGGGAAATCGACCTGTAGTATACAATATCATTTTTATTTCCCGATTTATGTACTGGTATAACTTGTTCTTCTTTCCATTTCAGGGAAAATTCCATTCGAGAGAGATTCATCGAAAATTAAATGCATTCTTTCAAAAGTATTGCTGGGTAGCCGTCAGGACCAGAGTCCTTATTTTAAACCTTGCTTGTTTTTTGGATATATTTCGAATGTCGAAGTATTGTTCAGTTCAAAAAGTGATGAAGTAGTTAATGAAAAAATCAGGAAAAGTTCTACCTACTCTATAGTTCGAGTGCATCGGGAATGGAATTGGTATGTTGTTTTTTCTGTTGGATATGGAAGACCAAAAATATTCGTATTATTTCTAATGCATGTTTTTCAATTTTTCACATACCTTGCATAACCTCTATAGCCGTCTTGACAATCTTCCGTAATGTGAAGTACTAATTTGTCAATATAAGTTGAAATATCTATTGTTTGTTTTTTAGATATATTTCGAATGTCGAAGTATTATTCAGTTCAAGAAGTGATGAAGTAGTTAATGAAAAAATCAGAAAAAGTTCACATGTGGATGTACAATCTACCTACTCTATAGTTCAAGTGCATCGGGAATGGAATTGGTCTGTTGTTTTTTCTGTTGGATATGAAATACCAAAAAAATTCGTATTATTTCCAATGCATTTTTCCCAATTTTTCACATACTTTGCATAATCTCTATAGCCGTCTTGACAATCTTCCGTAATGTTGGAAAGGTTTCATAATCGCCCCTAGATCTTTACTTCTTTCATTTTATGTGCATTTGATCAATTGAAGGCCTTATTATCATTATTCACTACGGAACTGAATAAAATCTTCAAATTGCCAATGGCATTTTCTTGTATTTTTGAAATGATGGATTCCTTCGAAAAAGGTCCTAAAGCTCCGAGATCAGTGTTTTATGTAACAGTTACGTGAAGATTATGTGAGAAATATACACCACACACAAACAGTATTTCAATATCACTTTTACGTAAAGTTGGATAGAGTTTATATTCATGTTATCTAATTATAACATTGTATTACACGTTATTACAGTAAAGGCCCCCAATCGACTTCGTAGATTCTATCCCTTCTCAGTCAGGGCATATTTACGAGGGTAGTCCCAGAAGAACCCGACCTAACAAAGAAAAGGCAAAAAATGCGGGAATAAATATATTTCTTCCTCTACAGTTTCCTTCCAGCTCGATACACGTTTCCCAGCGATGTTCAATAGCTTCGATACCCTGTTTATGGTGAGAATGATCGAGCTCCTCAAAATAGCTGCAGATTCCAGCTCTTCATTGTTGGCAAATCTTTCACCTCCGAGCCATTTTTCCAAGTTTGGAAACAGAAGATAAATCTGGCGAACAGGGTGCCAGAGGAAGCGATTCGAACTCATCGATATTGGTCATCGCGATAATGGAAGTGTGAATTGGTGCATTTTCTTGATGCAACAAAACTTGTGATTTCCTTTCTGAAGATAATCGATGAAAATTATCCCGCGGGCATCCCAAACAACTGACGCCATGACCTTTTCTGCTAATGGAACTGTCTTCGCCACCTTTGGAGCAGATTCTCCCCTTTTAGTCCATTGTTTTGACTGTTCCTTCGTCTCAGGTGTAAAGTCATGATGACCTATGTTATGAATCGATGCAAAAACTCGACTTCATTACTGTGAAACTTCGCCAAAGACTATCGAAACATCCTCACTACGCTGTTTTTGTTCCATTGTGAGTAATCGCGGTACCCATCTTGCTCACAGCTTTCTCATGTCCCAATTTTTAGTCGATATGCGATATATAGCACTTTTTGAAATGCTTACCACGTCTGCTAGCTCGTGCACTTTCAGTCGACGGTCATCCTATAAGTACTATTTTGTGGATTTTTTTCACCATTTTTTTCACTTGGTCGACCACTGCGATGTACGTCTTGGCAGCTCGAACGGCCTCTTTTCAACTCTGCCACCTGATATTTGACTATTGTAAACGGAAGAACAGACTTCCCCACAGTAGAATCTAGCCCCGCTTTGAGATTGGTTGGACTGAGCCTTTCAAATAAAAGTATTATGTTTTGAATTGATGTGGCCGTTCCTTTATAAAAATCCATATTATAGTAAACAAAAGCTATTGTATAACGAAACACGTGTTGTGGTTTGGTAAACCCAGTTTAGTGAAAATCGTTTAGTGAAGTGAGTGTCTTTTGTTTACTTTGAAAGTATTATGTCATGAAACGATAACAATTTTTCCCCAAAGAAGGTTGGATCTTCTGTAAAACACTGTCAATATATTGTTTTTTTTTTTCTCGAAGTAATCGAATTCAATTTAGTAGATTTCTAGGATTCCTACAAGGCACTGTTCAGTTTTAGATTTCTGTTCTTACAGATGAGTGATTAGGCCAAGGCTCAATATGCGTAGTTTTCAAAAAGAAACTTGTTTTCCGAATGAGTTAACCCTTCTTAAACTTTGTGAAACTACTATCTTTCCGTTTTTCCATATATCCCCTTTACTGAAATGAATCAAAATAGATCAAATTATATACCTCAGTTTTATCAACCAAGTCAATCCATTTACCATAAAATATTCAGTTTCTCAAAGAAATCTCAAATACCACAGTTTCGCTAAATAAGCCAATTAATTACTATAAAAATGTTCACTCTTTCATTTGAATAAAAGCTTTGCTCGATTGTTAGTTTCTGTTACTATAAAAGCTTGCGGCTCACACCAAGAAGTATACTTTTCGGCGACAACTTACTCTCGACTCCACAATCTTTCCATCACATACCTAATTCTTCCCCGTAACCCCACAAAAAATATCATGGTTTCTACTGCCGAATAATCCTGAATTAGCAAAACATCCAGTCACTGTATTAAAATTCAATCAGTAGTCGTTTCGATAAAAAGCTTTCGGCAATTCTTCCTCACTTTAGAAACTCTTTATTTATCCATCTGCGACTGAGATAACTCTCAACAGTATATGAGTTCTTTCGTTACACAAAGAATTATATCGTTCCTCCGGAACAATTTCAACATAAAAATTCAATTCAATAATCAGATCTACCTCGAATCAAACTAGAACTAAACAACATTCGAACCCTTTCTACCATAGTCATTATTTTCAAACAACAACCGTAATTTTTACGTCAGGTAGGGTACTTTTGGGACTACCCCCGTAGTTATCTATACTAATATTATAAAGAGGTTTATTTGTTTGTATGTAACCTCCGGGTAATCTCCGGAACTACTGAACCGATTTTGAATAGCAAGTTAAACTATCCCTGAGTAACATAGGCTATAAAAATGAGTTTCCAGTTTGAAATCTCAATATTTATTGATTAAGTCGGAAACAAAATAATGTGTTTGTTCGAGCGTCACGCTAAACTACTGCACCGGTTTCCATTAATTTCGAGAGCTTATCATTAGACTTAAAATCTGATATGTATTTCATCTCGCAAGGGTGGCGGAAACCAGAGATATAACAATACTACCAAATTCTTTCACAACCAAGTGCATCCAATAGGAGGTGAGCTCCCATTTCAAGTATATCTCTATACTGCAATTTTATAAACAGATAACAGTTGTTTATTTGTTTCTTTGTTTAATAATAATAATCTCTGGAACTACTGAACCACTTTGACAAAAAAATCCCTAATAGAAGGCTGAAGAGTTTTCTGAGTAAAATAGGCTATAATGCATTTCGATAAAAATTAGTTTTCAGTTCGAAACGGTATAACGGGATGAAGTGATAACGGAAAGCAATATAACGGGAAACGCGATAACGGGATACGCCATAACTGGAAACGTGATAACGGAAAACGCGATAACGAGATAATGGGATAACGGAATAACAGGATAACGGGAAACAGGTTGAAGAAAAGCAGGCAAACACAGGCATAAGCTATATGGAACAACGCAAAAAAAACATAGGAAAAGTACAAATTTCATGCTGGTACCAGCTTGCCTGGACAGAGGTTTATTGGAAAACGATGACCATTGTGAAAACACTTTGAGAGAAGCTTTGGTTTTCCAATGTCCGTTAAAGCTGGGGAAATTGTTTGTAGCTATACTATTATTTTGTCACCCCTCTGAACCACTCAAACTGTGGGCTATGTTCAAAGACGATCGACCTACGTGAAGATATTAGACACAGTATTTGATAGCAAAATCAAGATTTCACTTTGCCTTTCAATTATGAGATGTACAGTGAGGGTTTTATACAAGTGGAAAACAAACTTTCAGAAGTGAACGACAAAAACTTATGCGATTTTGGTTTACGTTCTCCAAATCGATTACGTTATAATGCAGTGGACACGATACTATCACATACTTATTATATTAATGAGATATCAGTTTTTATTCAAAGTTAGTCACAGATCAAAAGCAAGCTTATAACGCAATAATTGATTTTGTAGAAACTAACATCGGTAAAATATTTCCTTTGGGTGCTCCAGGAAGCACTGGGCAAACATTCCTCGCAAATTGGATATTGGCAAAACTGAAGACAATCTGGAAAAATAGCACTGGTAGTCGCTTCTTCTGGAATTGCCGCAACTCTATTACATGATGGGAAAACTGCGCACTCCACCTTTCAACTACCACTAACTGTATCTTTGAAGCAACGATCGGTATGTTCTATACGTGAGAATGAAATGCTTGGAAAATTGTTACACGATACATCATTAATTATCTGGGATGGATGTACTGAGTCACAGAGCTCATGTAGCAGTAAACCGAATGCAAAACGATCTCAGAAATCCAAGTGTCGTCATGGGTGGGGTTACTTTTGTTTTTGCTGGTGATTTTCGGCAAACACTTCCTTCCATTACGAAAGGAACACGTGCATTGTTCAATTCAAACACTCAATTTGCGCATTGATTAGAGAGCCCATCATATGTTCATTAGAAATAATGATAGTAACAATTATTACATTTGAGCAGGTATATAAATATCGGAATATCCCCGCAAAACCAGTGGGTTGTAGGGGTTTAAACAACAATAACGATGTCGATTTTCCACAGCAACTTGGAGAAGGAAACCCGTTCCTCAAACATTAATGTTGTAGTGCTGAAATCGAACTGGAAAATAGATTAGGTCACATAGTTTATAGTCTCGAACATCTCATAGATGCAATATATTTTGGTATATATAATCTTCTACAAAGAGATTAGCATCATAAGTCTATTGAAACAGTCAACAATATTGAAGACACAATACACTACCCACAAGAATTTTTTCGTTCCTTTTATCTTTCTGGCCGGCCACCACACGACCTGATGTTGAAGATCGGTACGCCCATCATGCTGTTAAGAAATTTGAGTTAATGTTTAATGGCCAAAGATACTTCGGGTATACTGGACCACGGCTACTGAACATATTACCTGAACCGTTGAAAAACCGCATGTTCTCTCCTTCTTTCAAGAGACATGTAAAGCAATGGTTACTCTCTGTCGAAAGACAAACAATCCATGCTATAGTAAACCCTTAAACCTTCTGAAAAACACTGTACAAATTAAATATAAGCGTATTCAATAAAGAAGAAAAAATGAAAACTGAAAAAATAAGGTATCAACCACCATCAATAGTTCGTGCTTTGCCCTCTTCTTAATCATTGTATTATCTGAAGATCACACACTTTGTAAGGAACAAACATAATGAAACTTCTCATAGACAAGTTTTACGGAACTTTTTTGAGTATCTCTGATGTTTTTTCCCCAATTGTTTAGACTAACTCGTCATATGTATTGTCATTCTAAAATGGTGAATAAACATTATTATTATTATTATATCATTATTACATAACTATTATCTTGCATATAATTTAATTGTAGCAACCATTCTCACCGGGCTAGTAGCCGGCAACTAGCGCACATTCCGCGTATTCCGATGATACCGACGTATCTACCTATATCTTTTAAGCAATTGAAGTTTTTGGGACAAACATTCTCGCTGGTAGGTATAGACTTGAGAAAGAAGTGCTTTTGCTATGGACAATTATATTTTTGCTTATCTCGAGTGGGACTTTCCGAAAACCAATATATTTTGCTACCAGAAAATAATAGAACATCAAACGTAGTATACAGAGAGACCTTGATGTGATATACTGAAAATGTTCCTGGCCAAATTCGTCATTAACATTTACATTCACGAATCTATCTCACCCTGGACCCAGTTGAATGCGTTCAGATGTCACGGAGTTTGTCTTATATTGTTTAATGGAAAAATTATTGAAAAAAAAATCGTCTTTTCAATTATTGATATCAGCTGACTGACACCATACTGTTATACTTATTATTCATGGAAATTTTTTCGGTTCTGATCTCGTCTTCATATGTATTGTACCTAAAAGTAGCCTCTATTATCTAGGTTATCTTTTTCTATATATTCGCCAAATTTCATAACAATGCGTTTGGTAGTTTCAGCTTTCAGTGGTAACAAGCACATCTTCACGACCATTCTGTGACCTTTATAATATTAGTGTGATGTGATAGATGAGTTTCGGTTATACAAAGCCATATGAGTAAACTTTTGCGCAAGCTTCCAGCAGAGAGACACTTCCGTGGTCAAGTGTACATTTAACTTTTATTTATCTATCTGTGCGAACCCGGGACGGGCCAGCTAGTATTGAATGAATTGAAATAATATTGTATACGTTTCTCAGCTAGCACATATTATTAGAGGATTATCAGTTCTAACAACGAACTTGATAATACTGGGACCCCATATAACATTTTTCTTTTGTCTGCAATCTATCTATAATGGGCCCTGCGTCACCCCCGTTTTAAATATTAACTAAACAACTGATTATTTCAGATTGAAAACACCAGAGAGGAGCCCAAAGATGAAATGAATAACTTCAGTAACACCTCCAGAGACTTGATAAACAACAACAAAATACCTCTGTCAGACATGGACGAAGACGATGTCGAAACTGAAAACGACAACAAAAGTCACTTCGAAGGTAGTGAAATAACATCCCCCGTGAATCGATCCATCGCACAACGTTTCTGTAATTCGCCGGATGTGGATAATCATAATCAGCTTATTCACCGTACCCCAGACGGGCTGGACAGATTATCGGCGGGATTCCCGGTCCTTCCTAATTCCATGTTTAGCCATAGTATTATGTACATGAGTCATTATATGCCGGGCTTATCTCATCCGGCAACTTCTCCTCCTGGTTCCAGTTTGTCCCTGTCGAATCTCACCGCGGACGAACGTCGAAAGAGAAACCGCACGTTTATAGATCCTGTTACCGAAGTACCGAGGTTGGAGCAATGGTTCTCCCTCAACACCCATCCTTCGCATAACTTGATACTGAAATATACCGAGGAACTGAATTGTATGGCATATCGACAGAAATTTCCCAGGCTGGAGCCTAAGAACGTCCAGTTTTGGTTCAAAAACAGACGAGCTAAATGCAAGCGACTGAAAATGTCTCTGTTTGATAATCAAAGTGGCCAATATCACCATAGTGAAAGGGATTAGGTTTCTCAAGTCAGGATTTTGTAATTCACTCGTCAGTATTGTCATTGTTATACAGGGTGTAATCTAACCTCTTGCACGCCCGTGAATGACGACTTTATAATGCCATTTTATAACGAATTACAGTGGTTAAGAATCTAACAGAAAAAATTGAAAACATGTTTTGTTCTTTGTAAAATTCGACAAAATTTTGGGTAGCGCCTCCCGCCTAATTTCAGGTGACCTACTCAGAGGAAAACTTCGGCAATTGCCGAATGCAACAAACATTCAACTCGACATTTGAATAAGGTGGAATGTTGAACTGATTGTGTGGTAAATGTACACATTGCATGCTGCCTGAGATACATATTCAATTTCAAAGTGAAGAAAACAACTTACCTTGTTATATCCAAACTGGTGATAAAGTCAGAACTAGTTGACTTCATACTTTGGTTTGAGGCACCTATCATCAATTTCTCAGTCACTTGTGAGAAACAAACGACACAAACAGTATTGAAAAAAGAAACATTCGTAATTGAATATTTATTGGAAAAATAATATCACGACCATTGTAGTGATTCAGATATTCAGAACACGTGAACTGAACAGTGTTGCCAAGCAAGATTCTGGCATGCACGGTTTACAAAGCTGTCTACGAACGAAAGTTTGTTAGATTCTACTAGTGTTTTCTGACTGGCTGGTGAATGAAAGATCCTAATTAGCAACCAATCAGAAAACAGTACGCGATGAGCAGGAGAATTGATTTGAACATTATTGTCTTTGTTTTTTGCTAGCTCTTAAAACTAAACACCGAGCTGTTCCGTATGTATTTTGAAGAGTAGAATACAAGATAAATCACTCGTCGTATTTATGAATGGAGTAGTAAATTCCAATTCTGGTTGGATTATGGAGTCGATAATCACTGTGCGGGCATTTTCGTACTAGATATATTGATATAATATACATTATTTTTTATAAAATGCCAAATTTTTTGAAAGACAAAGACAATAATGTTCAAATCAAGTCATGTACACATCGCGTACTATTTTCTGATTAATTAGTAATTGAGATCTTAAGATCTTTCATTCACCAGTCAATCAGAAAACACTAAAGAATCTAACAAACTTTTGTTTGTAGACGGCATTGTAAAACGTACATGCGAGAATCTTGCTTGGCAAGTGTTCAGTTCACGTGTTCTGAATGTTTGACTCACTACAATGGTCGTGATATTATTTTTCAAAACAATATTCAATTGGGAATGTTTCCCTCTGCAATACTGTTTGTGTTGTTTATTTCTTACAAGTGACTGTGATAATTATGATGAGTGCCCCAAAGCAGAGTATGAAGTCAACTAGTTCTGACTTTATCACCAGCTTGGATATAACAAGGTTAGTTATTTTCTCTTTTTGAAATTTAATCTCTCTCAGGCAAACTGCAATGAATACATTTACTACACAATCAGTTCATCATTCTACCTCATTCAAATGTCGAGTTGAATGTTCATTGCATGCAGCAATTGCCGAACTTTTCTCTGAGCAGGTCAGCTGAAATTAGGCGGGAGGCGCTACCCAAAATTTTGACGAATTTTACAAAGAGCAAAACATGTTTCCTTTTTTTCAGATTTCCAACTACTGTAATTCGTTATAAAATGGCATTATACACTCGTCATTTACGGGTGTGCAAGAGGTTAGATTACACACTGTATTATGTAAAATATAGTACAAAATGTACACACGGTTTCGATCCTATTATGCACGGGCATTAGCAATATGAAAAGGTTTTTTTCCGCTCATTGCTATTCATCGAAAAATAAGTCAGAAATGCTGTCTTTCTGTTTTCTGTCAGACATGGAGATAAAATCAATAGAGACATAATAACTGCATTCGAAAAATGACTCACAAGAAGCAGGTAGATCACTCCATTTACAATACTAGACATTTTTTTTCGATTTACCAGGTCATCATCATCAGTGGTTCTCATCAGATCGGCAAGTGAAATGGTACGTGCCTGATTGTCATAACAAACAAAACGACCATTTTCTGTTTATATATTAGTTGCTGAATGCAAGCATCTTGCTCAAAGTAATTCTGTATTATATCGTAGAATTGCTCGACAATTCCCGCTTAGAATTTGCGATTATCCAACTCGATTTCAGTAAGAGGAATTCCGACTTCGACCAAAAAACAATTTTTCAGTTTAGCGTCAAGGGCATAATTTCTATGAAATGTTAGCTAGTTCGCCCTCTCCTGTTTGAATGTTGGAACTAATCTCAAAATGTCTGAAATAAAGCTAATGAGTTTTTATTATAAATATTTTTTAATGATTTTAAAACACATATTTGAAGGGGTTGAATATAGACTTAGTTAATAGTGTTGACAATAAATAATTATTACTATTATTGCGTGCCAATGCATTATTCATCAGTTGAGTTATTATTCCATAATCGTACTAGGTCGGTGCCAATTTAGAAGAAATATACACATTTTGTCCTACGAAAAACATTTTCATGATATTTAGGACGATAGTTAAAAATAACTACGCATTCCAAAAATAAGGCTAATTTTAATGTTACCATTCCTTTTATCAATCGATAGAAATCCAGTCGAATATCATCAGGTCTATTATTTGTATATTTCTGTTGGTGTCCCCAAATTAAGAAGGTATTTTGTATGTAATACGAGAGGTGATAATGAATTATAAATAAAATCATAACCACGTCATAATATAATAATGGAGAAAGTTAGACAACCTTCTTTCCACGAAGAGTATATGAAAGTTGTATATATTCATCATATAGTTAATAGCTCTCCTTGAAAAATGTAGTGTGTTGATAATTTCACATAATTGTACCAAAGATTGTTAATAATTGAACTGATTGTGAAATTATTCAGTTGTACACTAACTTCCCAAGTTTGGTATAAGCAATATACTCACATTCAGTATATTTAATATACTGATATCGTATTATTCTGCATACTTAATGATTGTTGTGTCTGTCGTAGCTTGTTAAAATATTGTATTCATGAAGCAAAATAGTATTCTCCAAAAAGTTTTGTTATTTCTTATGTTACATATTTTTAAATTCTGTATGTATGTATATAAATGAATAAAAATTATCGTGTAATTGGCGTATTGTTCCTCATCCCAATTGTACCTATAGTCCAATCAAATGATGGTCGCACGTGGACAATATTCAGGTAGTCGGTAGGTCTCCATGGTTCTATATGTATTTTGGAGTGCTGAATCCAAATTTGAAGTTTGCTGACAAAATTACCTCAAGCGTTCCGAGATATTCGCAAAAACAGCTATATTTTCGCACCTTTTTCAGTTCTTATATTATTCATAAATTTTCAATGTAGGACCAAAGGCTGAGGAGCTAGAGCAAGTTGAAAATTGACAGAATAGAGTTCTTTGTCGGTTTTTCGCAGATAATTCATAATCTACGCATTTCTCGAAGAAACGGACTATGTACAAATTGAAAGAATTTTTTATATACTGTGTGGTATGAGGGATATAAAAATTATAGGTGTTATACATGCAATGAAACAACTCTAAATGACATAGTCATGAATGATTCTAATTGAAAACGTATAATAATAAAACCATTAAATTAGCTATTTTATAATAAATAAATAATAATAATGATATTATATTACGTCGTCGTTTGGCGAGAGGTTGGTACCCTCATCCTCTATCTGGTGGTCTGAAAGAGAAATGCATGAACATTGGGATAGTTATGATCCTGGTCTGCCTCCGGACCGTACTGCACGAGGTTGCTGCAGTTCCCTCCACAATTTACACATATTCGTGCAAAACAGTCCAGCTTTCACAGATTCATTGGTCTTCCAAAATTGCTTTTTTTATATGCGTCTTTCGCCTCAGAAACTCATTACAATGCAGTTGAGTATCAATCGAATATTTGCGTAATTTAAAAATTATTATCCGTCGAGAAATCAATAAGCTCTTTTGAGTACTCATTCAAAAACACTCAATAAGTAATTTGTCCTACAAGAGAAGCAATTAGAGATGGGTAATATGGTAATAATCCTCGGTATTTCAATAATCCGAACAAAATATGAGATACGCATATCCTGCAATCAAAATATTTGGATTAGTGAATTCTAACTTTTAAAAATATTCAAACACGTGAATTAGGTATCTTTCCTGAAAACGAGAAAAAAATACATAGGTTCAACACTGCGTGTCTTGGAAACGACGTACAATATTTTCAATTCGCCGAGATGCATTAAACAGATACCTGGAGATTTTTCGATGGGACATGGGTGCCGAAAATCAAGCGAGAGTTATTTTCGTAACACTACCTTTTTTTCATGTCCAATGCTGTCCGAACTGCGTTTCCACAGGTCAGGCAGCATTGGTCCTGTTTGTAGGGTGGTCGAAATAGGGAATGATCACCCACCGAATGCCATATCTCGTGTCTTCGTCGGGTCATCGATACTGTGAGACTCTCCCCTGCCTGGAGGGTAGTAGGGCATACTCACTAAAACATCCACACCGCAAACCTCCCCTCGAGTACTGGGATATGCCTTGTCGGCGTTATATCGAACCTCCGGCGGGACCCAGACATACACCATATTCCATCATACATCGTCGTTTGCTACACTCCTCTCACTTCACTGATGCCAGCATTTCCGTAGATACGCTTTCCGATCCCCTTACATGTTCCACATATTCCAACCCTGGGCCAATCTTTCTTCATCTTGCAAATCGTCTCACTACTTCCCTCGCTTCCTGTTACCACCTCCAGAAAGTTATCTGGGGTGATGCTCAACCTCCTCTCCATTTCGCTCCTATACCTTTCGAATCTCTCGCATCGGAACACCGTGTGTTCCGCGTCGTCGGTAAATCCTTCGCAGTACAGACACTCATCGTTATCGCTCTTCCCAATCTTTCGCGTGTATGACTTAAAGGAGCCGGGTCCAGACAAAAACTGCGTAAAACATACATTCGGTATCAGCCGCGGGGTCCACTGGTCTCTGCATTCCATTCCTGCTGCCACATAGTAAGCACTTTCGCTCTTACCTGTCGTCTACTTGCTTCCTGGTATCCGTCTCCGCGTTCGTACAACGTTACCGTCTCCGCCATTAGTAGGTGCACCGGTACTGCTGAGGCGATGACCTGCAGTGCAACTGTTGACACTGTCCGGTAGGCGCTAGTCACCCGGATCAGTGCCAGCAGCTGAGCGCGCGTTAGCTCAGCCTATAGGTCTTACACCTCATGCCATACCGGCGCCGCAGCGTAGAGTGTACCACGCCCAGCAGCACTCGTCTCTTCATCGGGCTTGGTCCCCCGATATTCAGCATAAGCCTTCTGAGAGCCTCCGCCCTCTTCCCTTACTCACTATTTCATTCACATGCGCAGTCACCAAAAACCACCCCAAGGTATTTCAGGCTCCTGCCCGGCACCACCACGGTGTTACCAATCAGGAACTCAATGCTGGGACGGTTCCTCGGGCCCTCCAAGACTGTCTTTCCCTCAGCCAACTCCTAACCGTTTCCCGTTATCCACCTTTCTATGCGTCGCAGGGCGATGTTGCCCTTGTCTGATAGCAGCACAAGGTCTCCCGCAAATGCAATCGTCCTCACTCCCTCCCACGTAACACTACCTGGCATCTGGTCAAATGAAGGAATCCTTCAATATTGCTATTTCTTCGAGAAATGAGTAGATTATGAAAACGAAAAACCGGCAAGAAACGCAATTTTTTGCGAAGTACGTAAATTTTTACAATTTTCAATTCATTTAGCTCCTCACCCTTTGGTCCCACATTAAAAATCGAAATGTATAGTAAATTATGTCTACTTTAACTTTTTAAGGAATAGTATTTTAGATAAAATGCTTAGTTTCGAAGTTACGGGCAAAAACCTGAAAATGTTGCGAAAATGTAGCCGTTTTTGCGAGTATCTCGGAACTTTTGGGGAAATTCCGACAGAAAACTTCAGATTTCGATTCAACACTCCAAAAAACATATTGAACCGCAGAGAAACCGACTACTTGAATTTTGTCCACGAGAGTGGCTTTTTGGCTACCATTTCATCGGGTTAAAAGTGTCCTTTTCAACCAAGAAAATATTGGGTGAAAGGAAAGAAGTCTGCATTTATTTCTATCGAAGAAATATGCTATGCATTTCGACAATATCAATAGTCATCATCAGGAACTCACAAAAATGTCCATAACTTAACGCCTACTCAACTTTGTTGTTGTTGAGTTATGCTTAGTTTTGTGAGAGCCTGATGATGAGAATTGACATTGTCGAAATGCATAGCATATTTCTTTGATAGAAATAAATGCCTTTTTCATTGTGGACTCCGATTCAGAACTAACTCCACCTCGATATGGACTATTTTCAAAATCAAGAAAAAATTATTTATTGAAATGAGCTTTCGTTGGCCACCTGGTTTTGTTATTGCCAACGTGAAACTAATGTTGGCCGAGCGGATGCCAAATTAAATTCAACTCTACAAATTTATAACCTACATGCTCGTAAATGCAGACTGAAGAATTTTCCAGAGAATCACATAAATATTTCCAGTTACCGGAGTCACTCCGGACGATCTTTAGACTGAGAGATATCTAGATCCTGGTAGCACTTCCACTGACTTTTTATGTTCAATTACTCATAAACTCTTTTCAGAACCATCACTTTCTACACGATAAGTTCAGATTTCTCCTTCTAGTATTTCTTCTCATTCAGTAGAAATAAAACACACATTAGAGCTTTTTAACAAAAAATAATTTTATTAAGCTCTGTTCAATGAAATTTCATGTGGTATTTAGGTTCCTAACTTCTGAAATACCAAGTTGACAAAAGGAAGGATATTCATTTTTGTTTTTCAATTGTAATATAAATCAATCAAAATAAACATCATCTGAAATTGAGATATAACGTACTCAATTGAATCACGAGAATTCAAATAAACTAGAAAACAATCATCTGTTTGAAAACGTGAACAGGGTGTTCATAAAATCAGATGTGGAATCATCTGCGACTCAGAGATAGACTTTAGTCACTATCTTCCATCGTTCAAGATAACCTCCTAGAAGTATACATGTTGAAAAGGGCTGTTAGTGCTTGGAAATCTAAAACAGAACTGATTCCCTCTAGAAATATGTGACTATCCTCCCATTCTTCCATTTCCGTAACGCTACAATCACCTGTTGGGAAATATCTTACCATTACAAACATTATCCTCAAAATATACGAGGGTAGTCCTAGGAGAAAACACAAAAAATGGGAAAAATATCTTTATTTCTGTACATAGTCTCCTTTCAACTCGATACACTTTTCCAGCGATGTTCAATAGCTTAGATACCCTTTTCATAGTGAGAATTGTCGACCTCCCCAGGATAGTCATCAACCGCAGATTTCACCTCTTCATTGTTGGCAAATCTTTTACCACTGAGGCGTTTCTGAAACATATAATAATCTGAGGAGACTGAATCTGGTTATTAGGGTGCGCGAGGAAGCAATAAGGACTTTGGCTTATTGATTTTGTCAATGGCGATAATGGATGTGTGAACTGGTGCATTGTCTCGATGAAACAAAAGTTATTTTTTCGCCAACTGCGGCCGTTTTTCCATGATTTCATCACTCAAACGTTGCCATAAGTTCGCATAATACTTGCCGTCGATTTTTTCCCTTTATAGAGATAATCAGTTAAAATTATCTCACGCGCATCCCAAAAAAACTGACTTGCTGAAGGAACTCTCTCCGCCTCCTTTGGAACGAACCCCTTTCAGTCCATTGTTGTGAACTGTTCCTTCCGCTCAGGTGTAAAGTGAGGTACTTTATTGCTGTGAAACTCCGCCAAAAACTCAATTCTCACAGCGATGTTTTGTTCCATTGTGAGAAATCACGGCACCCATCTTGCACACAGCTTTCTGATATCCAAATTTTGAGTCAATATGCGATGTTCAACACTTTCAGAAATGCCTATCATGTCTGCTAGCTCGCGCATTTTCAGTTGCCGGTCATCCAATACCATTTTGTGGATTGTTTTACCATTTCTGCCGTTGTCATGTCATTTTGTCGACCAGTGCAATATTCGTCTTGGCAGCTCGTATGGCCACCCATGAAGCCTACTAACCAAGGATTTACCGTGGTAAACGAAGGAGCAGACTCCCCCAGAGTAAATTCTAGCTCTGCTTTGATACTGGTTGGACAGATGCCTTTCAAATGAATGTGTTGTATCACATAACAATAATCAGTTTTAACCATTTGTACAAATTCACTGAGAACGTTCACTGTTTATGGCTGCCAAAAAGATACTGAACAGCATAGCTTCATAAGCTTTGTACCACAGCCATTCTTGTTAAACAACAACAGCCATCTACAGGTCAGGTCGAGTACTTCTGGGACTACCCTCGTATACCAGGTGTCAACGTATTCCTCAGACAAGCCATGGTTTCCACAGGTCCGAGGGTATGAGATCTAAACTAGGCAGGGGTGTTGGAATCAAGAATTATATTTTTTTTTTCAATATTTCAAACTCTCCCATCACTTCCGGTTTCACTGGAAACGACCCCAACCTGAGACTTTCGAATTGAACACCCTGTATATTTCAACATTTTTGAATTCTAGGGACGATCCTGAGTACGATCAAATAGATTTGAGACGAAAAATTGGTACATTTGATTTTTCAGAAGCATTTTTATTTTTGCATTTAGAGTGCGTTGGACACATTTCAACTAATCTGATGGACATGAATGATGAGTATCAAACTATCGTTTTTTTTTTCGCCTAGTTAAGTGCTTATGCCGGTTTGATATTTCGGAAACTACTAATTGTGAAAAACCTGAATTTTTTCAAATGACAACATCTTTTAGACACACATTTCCTGGATTCTATTTTTCACGACGAATCCATTGATGTTTCTGATAAAAAATCCGATGAATAACAATCCGAATGCACTACTTATTTGTCGAAAAAATTTGGAGAAATTATGGTATATCGCTCAAGTATGCTGCGGATACAAAATTGAACAAAACCAGATTTATAACTTCAATTTTACGATCAAAACGAAACGTATAATTATTATGCGAAAGAATCAATTTTTAAATAAGTCTAGCATTCCGAATCAAACTTTGAAATCATGAATGAAACGCTCTGTATAATTATACATATTTTGATTCCGCAAACATCTACAAGTAGGTCTATTCAGTTTTGGAAACTATTTTTTTTTCTCGGATACTGGTCTCGTCGCCAGCTACACTTCAGCCTCTTGAGCTTTTTGTGCCATCGGTTTTGATTTACAGCACCCACTCCGTAACTCTAGTCCCCTGTACTAGTCTGTACAGGTTCTTCACCGGTTGACTCTTGTATTCTTCGGGGGGTTAGCCTTGGCTGTCCAAATATTACTTGAATATTGTTTGCGGTCTAGTGCCTTGCATTCTGATAATATATGTTTGGCCGTTTCTGTCCCTTTGCCACAATTTCTCCATTGTACACCTCCATTTTGTGCAGGTGTCCTCTGTGACCAGTGAGAAGGTCCGTTATTCTTTTAACTTGGTTCTTACTCATCTTGAGTGTTCTTCGCTTCAACGATTCCAGCGCCCTCTTTGTTTTCGTTTGAGCCAGTCCCGTATGCAGCATCGGGTGGCCGATTTTGTCACCCCGAGTGCGGGTTCTGGACCAATATATGGAGTTGATGAGCCCGTCCTAGCTAATTCATCAGCTTTCTTGTTGCCCTTGATGACACAGTGTCCTGGAACCCACATCAAAGTTATTTTGCTTGGAATACAGAATTATTTATTACCAGTGAGGTGCTCATTCGGGAGTTCTTCCCCTCACTGTATATTCCAGCACCAGTTTCTTCTCTAGTCTTGTATCCGTCTTCTATCCATTTCCTTCGATCTTGGATAATTATCTAGAAGTTTGTGTCAAAAAAGTATCTAGGAGTTGTGTGTGTGTGTATGTATGTTTTGTGGGTGTTTTGTAGCCTTAGAAATCCCATTCTTGCCTTCCCCATGATTGTTATGTCATTCGAGGGAAGATCCAGTAGTGCTTCCATGGCTGCTGTTGGTGTTGTTTTCATAGTCCCCGTTACGCGGAGGCAGGCAAGTCTTTGTACCTTGCTCAACTCAGCCGCGGCTATTTATTGGGTTATCTTTGTCCACCATACCAAAGATGCATAGGTGATCATGGGTTCCACCACAGTATTGTATGTCCAATAAACCATTTTGGGACTTAGCCCCCATGTTTTTCCGTGTGCTCGTCAGGCTACCAGTAATGTCACCTCGGCTTTCTTCTTTACTTATGCCAGTTGTTTGTTCCAGGTTTATTTCGAATCTAGGATTACTCCGATATATTTAACTTTCCTTGACAGCTGGATGTTCCCTTGGAGAGTTAGAGATCCCAGGCCCTCTAGCTTCCTTCTTCGGGTAGAAGCTACAATGGTTGATTTGGAGGAGCTGATATTCAAACCCTCTTCATTTATCTTTGGAAACGAATAGTGCTCACTCAATTTTTCAAATTTATTCCCATTCTCATCACATCTCATTCCTTTGTTTGGTAAAAATTAAAAGTGTGCAATGGAATCAAAAATAATTTTGACAAGTCACAAATTATTATTCATCGATAACATAATAAGTTAGTTTACCTAGGCTGCTTTGGTCATTACATTTTTGAACAAAAATGTATACAAGATATGAAAAAGTGGACATGCTAATAATTTAAGGCGAATGCAAGGAAAATTCGTAACAACTTTGTATGCTGAAAGCTATCCCAACAGACAACATCCATGTTTTCAATATTTTTCCGTTGTTGAGAAACAAGTTAGACAGGAAACTCCCAACCATAAAACTTTTATCATTGATGAGGTTTTAGCCTTTGTAGAAGTGAATCTTACCGCTTCTACTAGGGAAATTAACCATGAGTTACAAACTAGTCATGAGTCACCAAGGACGATTTTGAAAAAGTATAGGTACAGCTCGTTTAATTATCAAGTGCACCAGCATTCGTATGAAAATGATGGAAATCGAAAATTAGTTTATTGTAATTGGTTACTTCAGAACAATAGGGGAATCTAGGGCAAAACGGGGGCCTGATTTTTTTATAAAACGAATTAACTTAACTGTGCCATTTTGAATTTAAACAACTAAATAACCAACTTGAAATTTTTACGTAGTTTTTTTATATATTTTAAAAAAATCAGGCTTCTCCCCGTTTTGCCCCGTATACGGGGCAAAATGGGAATTGTATCTGGGGTAAAATGGGTTAAGTATATGAGGTACGTGTAGGTGAACGAAAATAATGTATTAATATAAAAACTCTTTAGTTATATAATATATGATATACAAAGTTAGCTAGGAACAAAATTCACATCGGAACGTAGTCTCATCGTCATCGCTGTCAATACCGGCGCAGGAATTATGAGCCCATTCGTGGAAGTACTATAGAATTCTTTGCAATAAAGACATATCGCATCGTCTTCGTCTCTTGAGGAATCTTCATTATTTTTGTCTTTCAATACTGCTTTGTTTGTTAATTTAGGAACTGCTTTTTTCTTTTTCCCTACACTGCCTATTTTTCTTCTGACACCATTAGCTTTCTCATTTTTTTCTTGAATAGATATTTCGAATTCCATTTTGTAAGGAGTGGATGTTAAAATTGCTATTTTTCCTCGTTTTCGCTGAGGGCATTTTGCAACAAAAGTTACTTTAGGAATTGCCTGCAAATCTTGCGGCGATGCAAGAGAAAATATATTTGGCTCTTGTAGAACTACCTTATTCGGTGTTTTTTCACGAGTTGGAGGGGCATCAGGCATCCACGAACATTGTGGTAATGGTGAAGAATCATTGTTGATGATTTTCATTGGCACACGTGGAGGCGGAGTTGTCTCTACTCTATTTTTATGGATCACAGATTTTTCTGGAATATGATGGGCATTTTCTCCTAAGGATTGCTGTTCATTGCCTTCATCGTCTAAAGGGATATCTGTCGTAGAAGCTGGTAAAAAGTCACTTTCTTCAAAAATATTTTCATTCGGTGGCCAAATTCCAGTTGTTTTGAAAGCACTCATAGCATTTTTCATTGTTTCTGCGTTAACATAGGCAGCGCCAAAAAGAGTCGAAAGTTGCCAAAGTGTTACGACTTTTCCGGAATTACTTCGTAGCCATACTCTCACTTCATTTCCGTAGTAGTTGCTGAGAGGTTTCATAAAGCCGACGTCCAGAGGTTGCAACTTATGCGAACAATGCGGTGGTAAACAAAGCAGAATTACTCCATTTTCTCGGGCATAATTAATAAGGTCAAGATTTTTTGTATGACTGGCATGGCCATCACAAATTAAAAGTACGGTGTCATCTTTTGAAGCCCTGGAAAATTCAACAAATTTTTTCAACCATCTGAAAAAAATATCTCCAGTTACCCAACCAGAATCACTTGTTTCAACCATAGAACCATGTGGCAACCCAATTTCAAACTCAGGGCGTTTTCTTTTTCTGAGAAAAATAAGGCAAGGAGAAACATAACTTCCCGAAGCTGAGCACCAAATGTCAGCAGTCACGGTTTTCCCCCACTCTGCAGAAGTGAGAACTCCTTCTTTTTTTTTTTAAGTCCTTTAAGTGTTAATATCCTCGAATGTCCCTTTGGATTTACAGTGATACCTGTATCATCACAATTGAAAACCTTCTCTGCAGTTAGTTGATACTTATCGATAATACTTGTGAGCAAACCAAAGAACTGATTCACAGCAACCTTATTGAAGCCCATTGCTCTAGCTCCTGATGTGGCTTCTGGTTTTCTTAGGGCTATGGTAGGGTGTTTTCGAAAAAAATGTTCCATCCAGTCAGGACCGGCCATCTGAGTGCCTTTACTAAACCTGTTTGCAACACCGTTTACGACCGCCAATTTATAAACAAATTTTCTCAACTCTCTCATTGTAAAGCCGAATAATCTTGATTCCATGTCTTTTACATATTTCACAATCTCTAACTCTTGAGCTTCGGTTAACACATTTCTGGCGCTTCCTAATTGCGCTATGTTAAACGTTGACCCCACATCTCTTTTTGCTATTGCAACATAACGTGAATGTGGTGCGAGGCACCTTCAATTGCTGCGCTGCTTTTTTATAACTCATGGTACCCTCAATAATCGCCTGTACTGCTTCTTTCATTGACTCTTCAGACCAATTTTGACGAGTTGTCTTTCTTGCGTATTTTCGTACCATCTGAAACCAATAGGAAAACATAATAAATCCAAGGACGGGGTAAAACGGGACCCCGTTATGCTCCATCATCAAAACCCCATTTTGCCCCAAAAACACGTGCTCAAATAAAAGAAGAAAAAAATCAGTGTAAAAGTGTTTTTGAAGCCATGCGTTTGATAAGGTTGACTACATAAAGGCAATAACGATATAGCATAAACAAAACATCAATAACTTTTCGAAAAATGTACGTACCTTAAGGAAATATATGATCCAGTTTTACAACGTACGGCGTTTATAACTCTATGCCGGCAAGGTCAAACTAACGTTCCCCCGATTCGTGCTGCGTCTATTGCAGTGAAGGGTATTGGTAGTGGAAATAATGCGTCGGAGATTTGGCGGGTTAATTCGAACGGAATTCACGAAAAATTACGGTACTCCGTTATGCCCCAGTACCCCGTTTTGCCCTAGATTCCTCCACTGCTAATCCCGACTTTGTTCCTTTGATATTGTTTTTCGATGGGTCAAGATTCACGAACAATGGAATGAACAGACAAAACTGCAGATATTGGGCGCAACAAAATCAGCATTCGATGAAGAAAAGTAATTTTCGGGAAAGATTCGTAGTAAACGTATGGGCATGTAATCGGAAGTGAAATAATTGCACCAATTTTATTTCAAGGACAGCTGACCGGAGTAAGGTATTTAGAATTCCTTCTGAATGATATGGAATAACTGTTGATGGACTCAACCACTACTTGCTGTTTCTGAAGTGATGTATATTCAACAGGATGGGGCTCCGCCTCAAAAAAGCCAGCATACAAGTCATGAACTATTTAATGAACCGGTTTAATGAGCGAGTAATTGCAACAAATGGTCCTGAACTTTGGCCTGCCCGATCACCTGATCTCAATATACTTTTTTGTGTGGGGTTGAAGAACGAGTGTTTCATACACCACCTCAAACACTTGAAATTTCACAAAATCGTACTATTTTGTGATGCGAAATATAATTGATAAAGCCATAAAATGTCAGGAAGTTGGCGGAATGCACTTCGACCATTCAATTCCATTAAACTAATCCTGGTACTATGGGTACTTTTTTTCGTTGGAATTGATTATTAACTTTTGTGATGTGAAAATTGATGTTTTTTATTTAGTTTCATTCAATGTTGTATTCGAAGAATACCTGATGAGCAATATACCCCAATTTCCTCATAATTTTTCGACATAAAATCAGTGTATTCCATTCGAAACTAGAAAATGTTTGTCTGAAAGATGATGTCATTTGAAAAAAGATACGGTTTTCACAATTAGTGGTTTTGGAAATATCAAACAGCCATAGGTACTCAACTAGGAGGAGAAAAATATCATATAATATTTTTTACCTAGCATTCCGCCCATAAGATTGGTTGATTGGCACTCTACATGCAAAAATTAAAATGCCTCTGAATAATAAAATGTACCAATTTCTCATCGCAAAACTATGGGATTGTACTCAGAATCGTCCCTGGCATCCAAAAAAGGAAAAATATATAGGCGTTTTGAATTTCCTATGTTGGTATCCTTTCCGGTGAAACTGTAATACTGACCGTAATACTGACATTGAATAAAGTACAATTCGCATGAAGGCAGACTCACTGATAAATGGATTCGGCGAAAACCGTACTTTTCACTCACTAAGGATAAGTGGTCTGTGAGCAAGAAAGGAAAACGAAAGGAAAACCTTCATCTAAAGTCAATACTCAAATGATTTTAAATTCAAATAGACTCTTGTTTCTATAATCGATCATCCGAGCCTAATTTCATTCTTGCGCTTATCTCGGCATTTTCTTGGTGCGCTTATAGTGGGAATAAATTTCTCCCCTCCTCTCTTTCTATTATCCCTAATTTTTATTGCCATTTTTATCATTACCGAGATTGCGACGGTGGCGCTCGAGTTAATCGGATCACAACCCGGTGCTTTGAGAACGTGATCAAGAGATGCGAAGGATTTGCACTGTACGCCTGTCTAGTCTCACATATCTGCAAACTGTGAACCGCGGAAATAAAGGCTGCTGGGCCCTGTGGACGATTTTCCAATTCTCCTAAAAAAATTTAGTTCAAGATTTTCGTGTTTTTCATCTCATTAATTTTATGTTACAATCGAATCCATATCAGGATATACAAACCATTTCGAAAACGCAAATTTCAGTTCAGATCCTATTCAAACCTTGAGAAATGGCCACTTCAACCCTCTTGCGCTATATCAGAATTGAATATCCATACTTGAATTTTTGAATATGGAGACGATATAATATATATATATATATATATATATATATATATATATATATATATATATATATATATATATTCGGAACTGGGGTTCCTTTATTGAAACACATGATTAACTTGTCCGATTTATTTCGCTTTGAACAGAACACAATATTGCACGACAATAATCACAGTTCCAAATACGCGTTTCATACTGTACTGTCTTACTGATCACACAATTGACAACAATGAATCAACTGAATAAAACTAACTCGCCTATCGCGTGTGACCCTCTTATATAGTACGGCCGAAACTTTTAGAAGAGTGGCGAACTCTCGAGAATGTTCTTTGGAACGATCTCGGCGGCCTCGTGACGTCGTCGCAGAGTTGTAACGGCTACATTCGTCCGGTACGCAGGGGCGTACGCCGCTAATTTGTAACACTGCTCCTCCCCCCTCTAATTTTGATCACCCCGATCAAAAGTCATTGGTTCACCATGATAGGGTGAGGTGAACAACCTTCATCTTAGTCCTAAGGCTGCGCTTGATTCTGTAAACCACGTCGTTGATACTCTTCTTTACCTCGTACGGTCCTTCCCAAAACCTTTTTCCTGCCGTGGGTTGTACAGACAAACCTGGTTATTTTCCTTGAATCCTTCTGAATTTGTTTTCGAATCATAACGAGTTTTCATCCTGTCATTGGTCAGTATCATCCTCTTCCAAGCCCTTTCGTGGATTTTCAGCAGGCTGTCCGTCAGTTTATCTGCAAAGTAGTGCACTTCTACGTCTTGGGTGCCTCGTGATCCAAATACCAAGTCACAGGGCAATCGAAGGTCCCTTCCGAAAACAATGCTAGCCGGGGTAAGCTTGGTTGAATCGTGGACTGCTGCTCTGTATGCCTTCAAAAATGGTGGAAGATGTCTGTTCCAGTACTCCTGATGTTTTTGCCTGTGCCTTGGAAAAATGTTCTTCCAGAGTTCGGTTGAATTTTTCAAGCATGCCATCTGACTGGGGGTGAAGCCATCTGACTGGTGAAGCCATCAGCTCGCAAACTTTCGTGAATAACTTGGAATTCGGAATGCAGCTCTATCGGTACTCCGAATCTTGAGAACATGTTGCCCACCAATGACCTGGCTACTGTGGGTGCTTCCTGGTCTGGAATAGCATAGGCTTCCACCCATTTACTGGAATTTTCCATGGCAACGAGAATGTATTTGTTGCCACCCTCCGTCACAGGAAAGGGTCCAGCTACATCAATGGCAATCCGTTCGAATGGTGCACCTACGTTGTATTTCTCCACCTCACCCCTGGACCTTGTCTTGGGACCTCTGGTGGCGCCGCACTCTGAACATCTCCTGCACCAGCTTTCTACGTCGTCTCGACATTTAACCCAGTTAAACTTCTGCCTGTTCTTGTTCAAAGTTTTTTTACTCCCAGATTGTCCTCCTGACTTTCCGTCGTGAATTTCCCCCAAAACTCCACGTATCGCCTTCCTGGGCAGAACCAATTGAGAAATTGATGACCTCCCATCAGCTGATTCCCATACCCGTTCAAGTAATCCATTTATCACAACCAGGGAATCCCATTGTGCACACATTGCCTTGAAGATGGGATCTCTGTCCGAAATATCTCCACAGGAGGGTCTGCTAGTTCGGTCTTCTTTCCAATGTAGTAAGTCGGTTTCCTTGTCCTGTCTCATTTGCGCGATGGTTCATTCGTCTTCAGTTAATAGTCTCGTGCATCTATTATCGGTGACTCCTTCGTGGCATTCAATCCGCTGACAATGCCCACAGGCTTCTGAACACGGTCACCTAGATAAGGCATCCGCATTACTATGTAGTCGTCCTGGGCGATGTTTGATACTGGTACTGATTCAGCTTTTCTATCCATCTAGCTTGTTGTCATTCTGTGTTTTTCATCTCCAGTAGCTATTTCAGGGCCGCATGATCGGTCCTAATGAGAAACTCACTTCCATATAGGTATTGGTGGAAGTGATCTACTGCCCTGACTATTACTAGAAGTTCCTTCCTGGTGACACACTAATTCCCTTCAGGCTTGGACATCACCCTGCTGTAGTACTCGAAAACTCTTTCTTGACCATCTTGCACTTGTGATAATACAGCTCCAAATCCGGTATTTCTTGCATCAGTGTCCAGTATGGACAGGCCGTTTTGCTGTGGGTATGCCAAGATTGGACTCGAACAAAGCGCTGCCTTCAACTAGCGGAAAGCTTTATCACATTCGATAGACCAATGGCAATTGACTCTATCTCCTGTCAACTAATGTAAGGGAGCTGAAAAGTCTGCGAATACCTCCACGAAATGTCAGTAATGGGTACACAGGCCTGGGAAGCTCTTCACTTCGTGCTTATTTTTTGGTCTCGGCCAGTTTCGAATAGCCTGTATTTTAGATTCGTTGTTTTGAATTTCTTCTGTCGAGACTGTGTGGCCCAAGAAATCCATTTGGAATAGGAAACACTTCTGAAGATTCCGATTGAGGTTGGCATTCCTTAAACGTTCGAAAACTCCAAACAGGTTGGCCAGATGTTCTTCTAAATTCCTTCCTTTAACCATGACATCATCCAGGTACACCAGGCAAGTTTTCCACGTGACTCCACGCAATATCAGCTCCATCAATCTTTCGAAGGTCGCCGGAGCATTACAAATACCAAAGCATAACGCTGAATTGATATAGTCCGCTACCAGTAGTAAACGCAATCTTTTCCTTGTCGTTTTCATGTATTCCCACTTGCCAGTATCCGCTCTTCAGGTCCAGCGTTGAAAACCATTGCGAGCCTGCTAATGTGATCAGTGTGTCATCGATTCTTGGAAATGGGTGGTTGTACTCCTTCGTGATATCATTCAGTTTTCTATATCTACACAGAATCTTGTAGATCCATTTTTTTTAAACTTGTTCCACCAAGGCGGAACATGGACTTGATGATTCTTCGATAACGCCATCTTTGGTCATTTTATCGAAAAGCTTTTTCACTTCCTGTTTGGCAAATGGTAATCTTCTCGGTGGTTGTCGAATTGAATGACTTGACCGGTATCTATCCTGTGCTGGACCAAGTTGTTTCGTCCTGTTGGTGACCCTGTGGACTCGAATACGTCATTTTCTTGGCAATGAATTTCATGGCGGCTTCGTATTGTTTCGACGACAAATATTTCAAGGATTTACCCATGGTTCTCAGTATGTCATCAGCCTTGCCTTCTCTGTACAGATATCCGCTTGTTTGCAATCTGCTACCCACTCAACTGGGTCGCATACTCATATGATGTCTCCCTTCCGAATTGTTATTCCATCGGGAAATACATTGGCAATTCTTACAGGGATGTTTCGTTTTGTCCTAATGAGAGCTCGTGCAATTGATAATATGCTGGGAGATTCTTCGCAAGGCTGCACTACTCCAACGCAGCACACAGGGTCTTCTTCCAATCGGGCCTCAACGATCTTCCCAGTTGAACCAGGTATCCTGACAGTTTTGACTATCCGCAATTTCAAAGAATGCCCCCTTTCGGATGGTGTTGTTAAAATAAATCATTTCCCTCCAAATTTCATGGTTTTGTGCTCACCATCGAAAGAAAATCCATAGTCACTAATCAGATCCATCCCAAGAATGAACTCGTCTTCTATATCTGCCCCAAAAAGTCTTTCCATTATTCGTAGTCTTCCGAAGGTAAATGTGATGTCTGCTTCCCCTCGTATCGGTGCCTCCTCTCCAGTGACCGTTCGTAGGACGAAATTGGATGTAAGCGGTCTTACGCTGTCTGGTTCTAGGATACCACTGCGAATCAGGAAAACTGAGGCACCAGTGTCTATAGTGCATATGACGTTTCTTTGGTGCACCTTTTCTCTGATGGTCAAACTATCGGGGATTCCCCTTCTCCTGTTGACGTGGACGACCCTGGAGGCTTCGTTATCGCTAGCCAGCGTGCGCTCCGATATGCTTGGTAATCTTAGTTTTTCTGTTATCTATACGAGGACATCAACCTGCAGTTTATCTTGAAATGTCTGCTCCTACCACATCTGAAGCAGTTTCCTCCCGATTGGTTTGTAGCATTGCTATTCCAGGTTTTCAGTTCTTCTAATATTCTGAGCATCTGTGTAATGCTCTCGTTAGTTTATTTTCCTGAGGTGGCTCTCTGATCGATACCGCCTCAACGTTTGGCCTCGGAGTGTTAAAAGCCGCTTTCACTTCCAACGAACGAACCAGAGCTTCACTGCATTTCTTGGAGCTTGTTAATCTTGTGGTTCCCTGTATTTTGAGATCCCCCAGTCCACCAATCCCTCAGTCCACCAATAAATACCTGCACCGCCAAATGTTCATTGAAATCCTTCGGAGCATCTGGATAGGCACGCTTGATGAGTCTCTGGACGTTTGCTTCGAACTCCTGTAGATTTTAACCAGATTTCTGCACACGTGTTTTCAACTGAGCCCGATATAGCTGTTCTCGGACTTGGTTGCCGTATCTCAATTCTTAAGCAGCAACAAGATCTTCATACTTGCGGTTTGGGTTTTCCGGGATGGTCTGTAACAATGCCGAAACAGGTCTCCTCAGAGCCACTATGAGTGCCGTCACCTTTTCTTTATCGTCATATCCATTAGCTGATGCTGCAGCTTCAAACTGTTTACGGTACAAGGACCATAGCGACTGCCCATCAAAAGTCGGTGGCCTCACGGAATTGTGCGATGTGGCAACCCTGTCACGGTGGTCTTGGATCTTCAGTGAAGCAAATTTCTTCTCTAGTTCTTCTCGCACCGCCCACACTTGTTTCTTTGACTGTCCATTCCTTCCATCGTTTTCCAGACTATGTTGATTTCTTCCTTGAGGTCTTCAATCTGCCCGCAGTTTTCTGGATAATCTGTTTGAGAAGTGCTCTCTGTTGTTCTCGTTTTTCTTTCTTCTCCTGTTTTTTTTTTTTTTTTTCACGTTTTTGTTCACGCCCAAATTATGTTCATTTTATTTCTTCACAATTTATTTTCTGCTGCATTTCGCACCAAATTGGCCATGTAATTTGTTGTTTTCGTTTTTACCGTAGTAGCTAAGCAACCCTCTCAGAATCACACTGTAAAAATAAACATCAATAAAAAATTGACATATCAGTCAGAAATTAATTTCATCTCACGTTTTCATATCAAAATAATATCAGAGAAAAGTGCATAATAGCAGTAAACGCACAAACATTCTTCATCCTCTTGTTTTTATACGCCGTCGTTCCTTCCCCTCTTGTTTTTCTTTCAGTCGGCGTTCTTCCTCGTCCTCTTATTTTTCTTTCGGCCAACGTTCCTCTGAAATTCGTTTTCCTTCCGTCAGTCGTCTCTCTTGCTTGGCAAACTGTTGTCTGATCATTTCCATTACTGCCTCCATCTTGTCGTATGAGTATTTCTCGTATTCACCATCAATTGTCCTCGACTATTCACTAAAAATCCTCACTTCCTGTATACTGTATAAGGTAGGTGCGGTGAATATGCCCATGTTAAGCGAAATCCCTGATAAAAATTTAAAATGCAAAATATTCAATTCGGTTTTTTATAGAAAGCGTACCTTTAGAACCAAAGAAGTGATGTTTGGACAGTAATGGATGATTTAACAACCGAAGTTGTGGGACATCATCAGCGAGTTTTTTAGCGATTTGATGCATTCAAAAATTGGCACATCAGAACAAGTATCCTTTTTCAGAAGCTTCTGAGGTCATTTAAAGAGATATGTACGTAAATTATCTTTTGACTTCTCATGACTCATAAGATCAAGTTGCTGTCATAGTAAAACAGGTCTTTGATATTCTATCTCTTGGCTGTTTTGATTTACGAAAGTGGGTTTCAAACCATCCTCTCGTTCTCCAGCATGTTGAAACCTCGACATCCCCTTTACACGTGTTACAACTCGGCTCCCATGAGAGCATGCAAACTTTAGGTTTGCTATGATCATCAAAAAATGTTTTTTTTTTGTTTTACAGTCCTGAAATTAAATCAATGAAGAATATCACCAAGCGAGCAATATTAACAAGTATTGCACAATTATATGATCCCTTGGGCATTTTGAGCGCATGTACAATTGTCGCAAAAATAATTCTACAGAAGTTATGAGAGGAAAAACTATCTTGGGATGAGTCAGTGCCTTTGTGTATACATACTCAGTGGTTGAAGTTTAGAGATGAACTCGGTCAGATAAATTAAATCCAGATTCCCATGCATGTCAAATGCATCGACCCAATTCGCATTGAAATGCATACATTCTGTGAAACGATGCCTACGGTTCATGTATATTTATTTGCAGTATCAACTTCAATGGAGAAATTTCTGTCAACTTGTTATGTGCAAAGGCTACGGCAGCGTCCATGGAATTGTTTACCACTCCAAAACTTGGGCTTTGTGGTGCATTGACATCGGCACGTTCATCAGATTGAGTTGTCACATCCCTAACCTTGCAATTTGATCAAATTTGTTGCTAGTCTGACTCAACTGTGGTGCTAGGATGGTTAAATACGTCTCCAAGTATGCTTAGAACCTTCGTGGCAAATCGAGTTGTTGAATTTCAGTCCAAAACTGATAACTGCACCTGGAGACATATTCGTGGGGACGACAATCCCGCCGATTTACTTTCTCGGGGAGTCAATCCAGGGCGTCTGATTTCGCATGGCCTTTGGTGGCACGGACCACAGTGACTCTCAAGGGATTCTTCCGAATAGCCAATTTCAGAATTACCTTCAAATACCAATTTGCCTGAATTCAAATCATGCACCCAAACAAGCATTCTCACTACTCTTTTTAATGGTTTTCCAATCACTAATTTCTCGGGTTCAATACGCTTGAAAAGATGTACAACATATTGTTTGAGATTCAAACATAACCTTTCAAGTCCAAAGGAACTTAAAACACTTGGCCCTTTGCAATCAAGAGAAATACAACTTTCCCTCCAACTTCTGATACAATTGTACAGTCAAGGCATTTCCCTTCAGAGCTGTCCTCATTCGAACAGAATAAACCCATAGAGTCCAATAGCAAAAATCTCAACCCTTATCCATTTTTGGATGAGAATAAAATAATCAGAGTAGGTGGCAGGATTAGAATTTCAAATTTTGATTATGATAAGCGACATCCCATTTTACTTCCTGCAAAGAACCACCTCACAACTTTAGTATTACGTGGGGAGCATCAAATGCTATTTCATGCTGGACCCCAGCAACTATTGGCTTCTGTAAGAGAACAGTTCTGGGTGATTTCTGGTAGAAATGCAGCCCGAAAAGTTGTTCACCAGTGTGTGAAATGTTGTCGATTTAAGACAACTACAATTCATCCTCTCATGGGTGAGATCCCAAAGGAGAGATTGAGTCTTTTGCCTCCATTTTCTATAAGTGGGGTGGATTATGCCGGTCCTTTTGTTCTCGAGGAGCGTCAAGATCGCGGAGGTAAGACTTACAAGGCTTGGGTGTGTTTATTCATTTGCTTCACAACCAAGGCCGTCCGTTTAGAAGTCGTCACTGTCCTAACAAAGGATGCTTTCATAGCTGCTTTGCGCCGTTTCAGTGCTCGAAGAGAAAAACCAAGAAAATTGTCTTTCAATAGTGGCACAAATTTTGTTGCGGCAAAAAATGAGATTGAAATTCTACCACCTTTCTCAAAAACAAAAGTGAATTTATAGCTTCTTCTCTTACCAATGGAGGAATTGATTGGAAGTTTAGTCCAGCAAATTCACCACACTTTGGTGGTTTATGGGAAGCTGGGGTGAAATCTATGAAGGCTCATTTATAAAGAGTAATTGGTGGTGCAAATCTTGTGTACGAAGATTTTCAAACGGTTTTATCATAGACTGAAGCAATTTTGAACTCTGGTCCTCTCTCCCCACTCTCCTCTCTCCCCACTCTCCTCTGACCCTTCTGACCTGAATCCCACCACTCCTTCTCACTTTTTGATCGGTCGACCCCTGACAGCCGTACCCGATCCTGCTCTACGTGACCTCAAGTAGAATCGGTTGGATCGTTTTCAAAGGTTGCAGCGATACCTACAAGATATTTGGGTAAGATGGTCCAAGGAGTACATCGGAGAGCTCCAACGACGCCAAAAATGGAAGAAAATGGGACCCCAAGTAACCAAGGGCATTTTTGTCCTAATCAAGGACAACAACCTCCCACCATTTTCGTGGAAGTAAGGACGAGTCATCGATACACATCCCGGCGAAGATGGCATAATAGAAGTGGTTTCTGTCCAGACTTCCCTAGGCATATTACGAAGAGTAGTATCCTCCATTTCTCCGTTACCAATCAACATAGCTTGAGTGAAGATTTTTTAAAGACGTTTATCTTTCAAGGCAGGGGGCATGTTCACGCCCGAATTATATTTATTTTATTTTTTCACAATTTATTTTATGTTTGCATTTTGCACCAAATTGGCCATGTAATTTGTTGTTTTCGTTTTTACCGTAGTAGCTAAGCAACCCTCTCAGAATCACACTGTAAAAATAAACATCAATAAAAAATTGACATATCAGTCAGAAATTAATTTCATCTCACGTTTTCATATCAAAATAATATCAGAGAAAAGTGCATAATAGCAGTAAACGCACAAACATTCTTCATCCTCTTGTTTTTATACGCCGTCGTTCCTTCCCCTCTTGTTTTTCTTTCAGTCGGCGTTCTTCCTCGTCCTCTTATTTTTCTTTCGGCCAACGTTCCTCTGAAATTCGTTTTCCTTCCGTCAGTCGTCTCTCTTGCTTGGCAAACTGTTGTCTGATCATTTCCATTACTGCCTCCATCTTGTCGTATGAGTATTTCTCGTATTCACCATCAATTGTCCTCGACTATTCACTAAAAATCCTCACTTCCTGTATACTGTATAAGGTAGGTGCGGTGAATATGCCCATGTTAAGCGAAATCCCTGATAAAAATTTAAAATGCAAAATATTCAATTCGTTTTTTTATAGAAAGCGTACCTTTAGAGCCAAAGAAGTGATATTTGGACAGTAATGGATGATTTAATCTTTGATATTTTTTTTATAGCATTTTTTTAAACATTAGTCTTACGGGGCATATTACCAACCCTGTCGTTAATATGCCCATGGCATGTTCCTAATGTGCCCAATGATTAATTTTATCAAGAGCAAAACAACATATTTATATGGCAAGTATATTTATTTGGAGAAACAAATTGAATGATGGCAACAAACCTAACAAACCCAAAATTCCAATTTAACTGAAAAATTAAACTTGAAACTTTACACTGGTAGGTAGACAGCAATAAGTACTGAGAGTACAAAAAGTTATTATCAGAATAATAACAAAGGCTATTTCAAAAATATATGAATTATTCTTAAGCTAAGGAAACTCTTTGAAAAACAAAACAAAAAAAAACCTAATATTTCTGCCATAGGGCATATTAACTCCCCTTAACGATGGTCGTATTAGCGACAGAAACAGAAAATGCATCCTAAAAGTTGTCAACGGTAATTTATTAGAATTTTCATTAAAGGTAGTATACTAAAACAATGGTAAAAAGGCGTATTTTTAAATGCTGTACTTACAGTTATTGTAAACAAACATACACAATATTTACACTCTATTGAAGCACGTTTCATTTTCATAATCGATTGCGCCGAAAACGTATGTCTTCCCTTCAAGCTTTCTGGAGAGACTAATAAACACAGATTTGGCTCGTAGTGCTGTAAGTACGAAATATTGAAGTGTTGACCGCCCTCTATTAGCAAATAAGCTAAACTTTTCAAAATTGCACCGGATGAGCATATTACCACCATGGGCATATTCACCGCACCTACCTCACAAAACTGAAATTCCTTTATTGAAACACATGATTAACTTCAATATCCGTTTTATTTCGCTTTCAACAGAACCCAATATTGCACTACAACAATCACAGTTCCAAATATGTGTTTTACACTATACTGCCTTACTGATCCCACAATTGACAACAATGAATAAACTGAATAAAACTAACTCGCCTATCGCTTGTTACCAACCCTCTCAGATAGTACGGCCGAAACTTCTAGAAGAGTGACGAACTCGCGGGAATGTTCTTTGGAACTATCTCGGCGGCCTCGTGACGTCATCGCAGAGTTGCGACGGCCACAGTCGTCCGGTACGCGAGGTGAACAGGGGCTTATGCTGCTCATTTGTAACAATATATACAGTGAGGTCCATAAGTTTACGATTTATCAGTAGAAACACGTCCATTTTCAATTCTAAACTGACATTTTTCAAGCATTATTTTATACCTCCCCCTTCAACCCCTTGGAGTGACCGCAACCCATTTAAAGAATTCAAATGGCACGAGGGTGCGTATGATAGTTCATTTGATCATGTGAAGGGGTGTTCAATTCTTCATGAAGCAATATAAGGTTTTAAGGTTTTAAATTTGAAAATGTCAGAATGTATTTTAAATGTTTACAATCGAATGTATCCTATACTATGACTATGTGCCAAATATCTGTCAAATTTGACTTCTCTAATTACTATTGTGTCATAAATATTCAATTTGAATGTAACGCATTTTTCTAGGGTCGAGAATAATGACTATTATCCCTAGAATCGTTACGTTATTTATGACGCCAAGACACTTATTCAAACAATTTTTAAACTGAAGTTCAACCCTCGGAAGCCAGATTTTATAGTGGTTTACTCCACTCACCAGGGGTAGCAACAGAAGGAGATACGGATGTCCAGGGGTTTGGTATTTCGACTTCATTGAAATCTCCAAAGGTCTGTAGGCTCCAATTACAGCCCTTGGGACTGGACTCTGGTTGCTTCTGATTGCACATACAGTCAGACAGACCTGTATTCGTCCTAACTCAAACACTGTTCTGATTCTATAGTTTATGTGCCTGAAAAGGGAAAGGTACTTTCCATAGAAGATTCCACGTGTAACCACAATGTAACAATTTTATTTAAACTCATTCAATTTTCACAATTTGAATTCATGACACAAGGTTATGAAAACTTCAACAATATACTTTATTCACTAAATTGAGCAGATTTACGTAAACGTATCAATTTATGAGTTCGAACAATGAAGATAAACTAGAACACCTCTATGAGAATATAATTACACAATATATTTGTGGGATGATAGCTATATCTCACTTTGTCACCCCGGAGACCGATTTTTCTATGTTTACAATCTAAGTTCAGGAAGAGATTTTTCTGGTGGCTTCGTGAGATTTAAATTCGCCCACTTCAACTTTACGACTTTATAAATTCATCTTAAAACAAAAAACTTCACACTGGCTACTCATCGTAATTACTTTGAGCTTCACGTAGAGAAAACGGAACCACTCTCGAACCGCCCTTTGTCAAAGCCCAAACTACGGTGTTATCACACTTCTGATCTACCCCTAGCTAAGTACAAACTCATTAGGAAGCAGTTATATATGACTAGGATTCTGCATACGAGACATCAACGTGTATTACTTTTTATATTCACAATCGCTTTGGAAATCAAGGATTTTATAAAACCACCTTCATGAACTTTATTCTGGATTAAAAAGCCGATATATCTGTATATTTGTCTTATTGTCATTTGAAGACAAAAAACGTTACTCTGCAAATATCTGGAGAAAAACAAAAAAATTGTAACCTGTGATCTTAATTATTAGTGCGCCAACTGCTCTCGTTCGGCCATGCTTCAACACATGAGCAGCTAGAAAAACTGACATATTGTTACCCCCGACAACACCTCCGAACGTAACACGGGGAGCTGTAGGTTTAAATGGTTCATAGATCTCTTGCTGAAGGATATTGAGACACAACAGCAGAGCGATAGATGCGAAATGTCAGGTTCAGTATTTCGTTCAATCAATCACCAGAACGATATCAATTCTATTACACTCTAAATACCTACCAGAAGTCAAAAATGAAACAAATGCCCGATGTCAATTTTCGCGAGTACGGTAGGATTGTTAATTAATGTTCAATAATTGAATTCACTACGGTCAACCGGGGAGCTAGCCTGCTATCGTAGTGATAAAAATTATTAATATTTATTATTTGCTAAAAAACTACCCCATGACATAAATCAATGCGAAATAACAACTGATACATATACTTGATTTATCGTGAGAGTCAGGCGTTTTGCTAACCTGATAAACTCAAACGGCTATCAAACACATCTGGGAAAAATTTGCACAACAGGGAAATATGGTTATAAAGGTGTAATAATGACACAAGCAAATCATCAGGCTACCAAATGTTTAAACAGAATGTTTCACTCACGGTACCTCATTACTTGAACGAAACTTTTGCATGGATGCTTATGCTTCACGGAAAAGTAATTTTTTTGACGGTCACGACTCGCCGAACAATTTCGAACACTTGTTCTCGGACTGGAAAAAAGTGCTTGTTTTCGAAAAGGAAGCAAAAGAGCTTGTTCTCGGAGTGGAAGTGTAAGGGTCTTTTCCCCCTTTTCCTTTTCTTGGCGCTTTCCTATCAAACTCTAAAATTCCCTCGGGCGCCACCTTCAGCTTTATAGTGGAAAAAGGCCACTTTTGCTCCGGGCAGTCTCAGTGAAGAAAATAAACACTCCAGGGGTCAGTATAGTATGGACAATACGGGGCCAGAAGGGCAGGCTTTAATTGCCCTTATCTGGGTTTCGTACCTGGGTGCTGACTGCACAATCAGTTGTTAAACTTAAAGCTCTGAATCAATTATTAAATAAAACAAAGGTCAGTTCCAAGTCATCCATAACAATTTATTATCTACTACTCTTTACAAGCTGGCTAGCGGTAGCCTTCACGACTATAAATAACACGGCAAGCTATACTATAGAAGGGGGAAGGGGTGTAAAGCGTACTAAGGCAGGTATAGCCAGTTACTCAAAGCTCATGCTTGTTCTCGAAATGGAAGTAAAAGAGAGCGATCCTAATTAGATATCGGCTTTTATATCCAATGGATTTGAAAGAAATATCGGAAAAATCCGTATTAAGAAAGATGCTCTTTTTGTATGATTGACCTAAGAACCGAACCGGAAGCAACTTACCTTTTTGTCTCCTTTTGAAAAAGCGTTTTTACTATTATACTATTATACCTTTTTCTACAATCATTGTAAAAATATTCAGAAGAGTCTTTTAGTCTTTTTGTACGCTACAAAAAGGCATCAGAACTTTCTTTTGTTCGGTTTTGTGATCGGTCCAGTATCTTTGGATATTTACACTTATTTTCTAAACGGGACATCAATTTGTGGCAAGGCCATAATTAACCTTCTTCATACTAACTGGGGAAATTTTGTACCCAAATTTGTTTTTTTTTTATTAAAAGTTGGACAATTTTGTTTCCGTTAAGCGCATGTGAATATCCTTCCAGAAATGCTATTTAGATAATATTCTTGATTGAATTCTCGAAGCAGAATTAGTTTCAGGAAATACTAATTTTTTTAAGGTTTTAGTGACTGGGATACAAAAATACCCCAGTTCGTAAAACTTGTAGGTGTGCAAAAACTCTTTTTTCATAGTTTTGAACAGGTATTTTCCTGCAAATTCTGGATATTGGTGTTTTGCGATTAGTCGTAAACGAGCATTTTTATTCTTATTACGTCTTTTGTTGGTGCAACATTGACTTTGTGTGAGGTGTTTTGGCGAAACATTTACAATTATTGGTGTTTGAAATCGTAATAAAACTTGACCGGGTGAGTTGTATGTCTTCTTCGTTTTTTTTTTGCTATTTCTTTTTGGTGATTTTGGAAAATGGCAAGTAAGAGACCAAAAAACCCCAGAAAATTGACAGTTGAAGAATTACAACAATATCACGAAGGATATCTGGATCTAGATGATGGCTTACCCTCATTTGAGGATTCATCTGGCGAGGAGGATTTGCTGGAGGAAATGTATTTTGAGCCGGATGTGATCTATGCAGCGGCAGTTGAACCTCAAGACGATCATTATGATGTCGCCGATCTTAGTTTGTTGCCTGCGTGTACTAGGAAGGACGGTACGACTTGATTTAAACGACCTATACATTCTACAAAGTCGACTAGTAGAAACATTATAAGACAAGGTCTTGGGCTTTCGGAATACAGTAAAAGTTTTGAAACTATGGTAGAGGTGTTCTCCCTTTTTCTAACCAATAATATTCTAGAGATTATCATTGAGAAACCAAATGAAACAGCTATTTTGGAATATGGAAAGTGGAATGGAAAATCATCCAGAAAATGAGAAATTATGGACACCTACAGATTCCGTTTAAAAATAAAGACCTATATAGGACTTCTGTTATCCCAGGGAGCCTTGAAAGCTAGAAAAGAGCCAGTAGAAGTGTTGTGGATATCAGATAAGTGCTATAGCCGACCAATTTTTCCTGCGACCATGTCAAGGGACAGATTTGTTGCTCTTGCAAAATGTATCCGTATTGATGACATGGCAACAAGAGCCGAACGAAGAGCGGTAGATAAATTAACGCCAATAAGATGCATATTTGACATGTTTGTTGAAAATTTCAAACGTGTGATGTATCCCGGATCTCATATGACCGTCGACGAGCAACTTCTTGGTTCAAGAGGTCGTGCACCCTTTAGGGTTTACATGAAAAGCAAACCAGACAAGTACGGGATAAAACTTTGGGCTCTCTATGACGCTGCAAATGCCTACACCCATAAATTTCAGGTGTATTTAGGTAAGCAAAATAATACTGTAGAAAAGAATCAGGGGAAAAGGGCAGTTCTTGACATGGTGGAACATTTGTCTGATGTATATGGAATCACCACGGATAATTTTTTCACTTCTAAATCTTTGGGCGACAAACTCCCAGCTAAAAACTTGACACTTTGTGGTACAGTACGCAAAAATAAAAATGTTGTTCCAAAAGAACTTCTTTTGTGAAAAACTCGTCCATTTCCTTCAAGTCTATTTGTTTTTACCAAAGACCACACATTAGTTTCCTATTCAGCTGACAAAAACAAGGCAGTCATTTTACTGTCGGGACTGAACACAACACAGACGAAATCAGTAATGAGGCCCACTCCTATAAACCTAAAATAGTTCTTCACTACAATATGACTGAAGGTGGCGTTGACACCGCCGATAAAATGGTAAAGGAATACACTACCCGAAGAATGACAAACAGATGGCCAATTGTTATCTTTGGTCACCTCCTTGATACCGCGACTCTAAATTCCTTTATTTTATGGAAACTGAAGTATCCCGATTGGAACAAGTCATATCTAGATGCCAGGCGCAAATTTCTCCTATGTCTTGGAAAAAAGCTTGTCAAGGATCAAATACGTAGAAGATTTGGTAATAAGGATAGGCTCCAGCAACCCATCCACGACCACATGGTCACTGTGGTTCCCGAGTTAGGCGACCCACATGTACCACCTTTGGCGGAGAGATCATCTGGCCGCTGTCATTTTTGTTCTCGCCAGAAAAACAGAAAAACTAGAAATAAGTGCGAATCTTGCAAAAATTTTGTTTGTTCAGAGCATATTAAAAAAGAAGTATTTTGTGAACTGCGCAAAAATCAAAAAAATTTCTTTTTTTTTACTTTCAAAAATTTTACTTTATTTTATATTTTTTAAACTGTTTCTCGTTACAAAATTTGTTAAAATAAATATTTTGTGTACAAATTTGATTGTGTTTGATTTTACATCAAATATAAGATGCTAAACTTTTTTTTTTAAATATTGCGTCATTTAAAAAATGAAAAATACCACCCATATGAAATTTATTAGGTTCAGGAACTTAATTTTGCGCAATCATGGCAAATATATGTCGGGTATTTATAAAAAGCATTCATTCTTCTGATGAAGCAACATTCATTTTGAATTGAACAGTCACAAACAGAATTGTAGATACTGGGGTAGAGAAAATCCACATTGGATGATGAAGGCTAATACTAATTTCCTGAGAAGGTGAACGTTTTGGCTGGAATTATAAATTCTCAAAATATCAGGCCATATTTCTTTGATAGCACATTAACTGGCGGGCGTTACTTAGATTTCTTGCAAAATTTCTTACTTCCAAAGTTGTGAATACTTTTTCCAGATGATGACAACCCAAATGAAATTGATAAAAATATTTGGTATCAGCAAGACAGAGCTACACCACATTTAGCATTGGAAGTATCAATCAAGATGGGTGGATTCGTAGACGCGGTGAAAATTAATGGCCTGCCCGTTTTCCTGATTTGAACCCGCTTGACTATTCTTTATGATGTTCTCCAAAATCTGAAGTCTACTACAACAGACCAAATAACGTCGATGGTTTAAAAGATAGATTGAGGTAAGAAATTAATCAGATCACCCCGGAAACGATGGACAATGTTTTAGATTAATTTTAAAAACGCCTCCACTTTTGTCAAGAAGCAACAGGCGCCCAGTTTAAACATTTTACTCACAATGTTTCATGTTCTTTTGTTCGCTTAATAACATTAAAAAGAAAATATTCTTCAATAAAAAATGTAGAGAAATAAAAAATTCTCATATAGCTGGACCCTTTCAAGTGAGCTGTCACATGCAGCCTCGATCTATTTGATTTTTCCAAAGCGTGGCCGTCACTCCAAGGTGGTTGAAGGGGCAGATAAAACATTATGCTTGAAAAAGTCATTTTGGAATAAAAGTGTCGTGTTTCAGGATTTTACTCATAAATTGTAAAAGGTAGAAAATGAATTCATCCGTTACGTATGGACCTCACTCTTATATACAGAGTGTAATCTAACCTCTTGCACACCCGTGAATGACGAGTGTATAATGCCATTTCATAACGAATTAACAGTGGTTAAACATCTGAAAAAAATATCTGAAAACATGTTTTGTTTTCATTGTAAAATTCGACAAAATTTTGGGTAGCGACACCCGCCTAATTTCACTTGACCTACTCAGAGGAAAACTTTGGCAATTGCCGAATGCAATAAACATACTCGACATTTATTGGCTGGTGGCTCGGTGGCACGCGCGTTTGTCTTGTGTCCACTGTTTCCACCCGGCGCGGGTTCCACTCCGGCAGCTGGTGAAAAAGGCCCCAAGAGTGGTTTCGGATCCCACTATAAAAGGTTAGGTTTCCGTAATCTTAACTCGTACAAGTTTTCATTAACTTCTCAGGGTTGGTCAAACAAGTAAGAAAGCGTTTAAAAAACTATGTGAACAATGTAGAATGTTGAACTGATTGTGTGGTAAATATATAGATAGGTAAATTCTTCCAAACAGTAACTAGACAACACCTTAATGAACACGAATTAATACCAATCAACCACACTCATGCTACTCGACACAGAAATAACTCAGTATGTGTACCAAATTCTGAAAAAAATACCCTACGACGGTCATATGTTTACTTGGGACCAAAACTATATAACTCTATACCACCAGAATCGAAAGAAATTAACTCTACTTCACTCTTTAAGACACTTGAGAAATTGGATGACACAAACAGACAGACTGAAAATCCATCAACTTCTTGACCTGAGTTTATGGTTGACTTTCTGAAAAGAAATTTGCAATTTTCTGAATACAGTGATAAAATTGTATAGTATATATGTTTGTATTTCATATTGTATTATTTTAATATTATGTGTATATTTATGTATATGTATATAATTTTTATGCAAATATTTGTTAATTGATGTATTCTCTGTATTATTATTGCTATTATCATCATTAATTTCAAAATAAGTAATCCTATGTCAAATTTTCCTTCTCTTGAATATTTCTATACTATTCCATAAACACAGTTATTATTATAATTCCACCATGTACCCACCCCCATACCCATGCTCGAGGGCAACCTTTTATGGGTTAACTATATTTATTCCTCTACACCCATATTCTATTATAAACAAATGTATATCCCTACCGAAGGGAAATAAATATATTATTATTATTATAGATAGATAGAGTTTATTAGTTCCATAAAAATCCACATAAAGGGATGTAGAACATGTCACAACAAATATTTTTATACATATTTCATTCGTAACATTAGCACTTAGGTACGTATAATTGGAGATAAAATTTACAAATTGAAATTTAAAACTAACTGACTACATATATATCATTTCGCAATGCAGACTAGAATCAGTAGATAATTAAGATGATTGAAATATCGTACATAATAATAACAATAATAAATTATGAAGATATATAAAAATTCACGATTGGGACATTTGATGAGATAGATTCAATTGATAGGTATCTTTTCATCGAAAAATTCGTTGAGATTATAAAAGGCTTTAGAGACAAGTATTGTTTACAACATTTTTTTTATTTGACTGTATCTAGGTTCCTTAATGTTATAGGAATTTTATTCCATATTTTTATGATTGAGAAGTTAAAAACTTTCTGAACATAACTGTATTTTGTTTTGTCTGCACCAAGGTCATTTTTATTTCTTGTGGAATAGTTATGACTCATTATATGCTGCGCCTGGATGCCGGTGGTTGAAAATACAAGCAACATCTCGATATGGCAAATTCTCACCACATAAAAAAACGATTTCCACTTCGTCTTGTGTGGATAACATTGTACATAAAACTTATTTGTGAATTATGAATGTACGAAAATCTTTACACAATACAACTCGATTTATTAAACGCAATAATTAGACATTAACCAAAACTAAAAATTTGTTTCAAAAGCTTACTAAGGGAAAATTCTATTTCTATTCGATCAATTGTACTATTTTCTTCCCGAGATGTTGCATTAATCTTGTATTGTTTAAAATCACGAAATTTTATATCATGTTTAGTACAAATCGCTAGAACGAAAGTCTTTTGAATAGTTATGAAACTGTAGGTCATTGTTTAGTTTAGAGAAAAGTATGATATTTCGGGTTTGTTCGTAACTGAATTATTGGTCAGAAAAATAATCAAACTGGATAAAAATCTATTGAAAAAAGAAATACGAGTGTAATAAGAATGAAGAGAAATTCATTCATGCGATGACTGACATAAACGTCCATACATTGAAAATCTGAATCAGTTTCACAATGAAATGAAAAAAACTTGATGAATTTTGCAACAACAAAGACGAATTTCTGGAGGTGCATTTTTTTTTCTGGTAACAGGTCAATGTGGGTATTTTCTGGGCAAGATATGACATTGAAGTCTCGTATTCATCAAAATTATGAAATTTGAATCATGTTTGTTCGAATCGGTAGAGCGAAAAATTAAAAAAATTGGGAGAAAGTCAAAGTGGCAGTAGAGAGTATGAAATTGGAAACCGAGCAACTTTTATCTTTGGCATTTTTCAAAATTTCAAAAAAAAACTGATTTTTTGTGGATTTTCGAAAAAAAAACAACTTTGACAGGTTTTTTACTCATTTTTCAAGCACAAACTAACTGCGCAGTCAAATTTTCATTATATCTATTAATAAAAAAAACTTCCATATGTTGCGAACTTTATGTGTGACACTGTATATATATATATATATATATATATGAAAAGTATCAAATTATAGATAGCGACACCTATAATCTGTGTGGTGGAGCTTGGACCTGTTATCGTGGAATTTTGAAGATACGAGATTTCGTACAACATCAATAGGTCACCGACAGATGCCAGCATAGACCAACCCACGATACCAATAGTCGTACTCCTAGTGCGTTTTTAGGAACGCAATACAAATAACGAGAATATGAGAAATCTGTTACGAATCCAAAGGAGATCACCATCCGTCTACAGCCTGTTTCATGGTTTCCCAATCATCAGGACGGCCTGTGGTCTCTTTCAAATTCGTATCAGATATCTCGTAGGTTATTACCAATCGGTACGTACGAAAATGTGAAAAGTATCAAATTATAGATAGCGACACCTATAATCTGTGTGCTGGAGCTTGGAGTACGACTATTGGTATCGTGGGTTGGTCTATGCTGGCATCTGTCGGTGACCTATTGATGTTGTACGAAATCTCGTATCTTCAAAATTCCACGATAACAGGTCCAAGCTCCACCACACAGATTATAGGTGTCGCTATCTATAATTTAATACTTTTCACATTTTCGTACGTACCGATTGGTAATAACCTACGAGATATCTGATACGAATTTGGAAGAGACCACAGGCCGTCCTGATGATTGGGAAACCATGAAACAGGCTGTAGACGGATGGTGATCTCCTTTGGATTCGTAACAGATTTCTCATATTCTCGTTTTATATATATATATATATATATATATATATATATATATATATGTTATATCGAAAAATCACCGTATTCTACGCAGTTATTGCCGACGTAGTATGCAATAATGTTGCAATGACAAAAAGGACAGCATAGTCAGCATCCAGACACCTGGGCCCCAAGAAGCATCCAGAATCGTAAACAAGACGCAGTTCTGCATCAGCATTTCCGAACTTATAAAAAGATGTCCCGATCAGAGGAGCGTCACTTCTATTCCCTTAGTCGTCCGTGTATTTTCATATACGTAAAATTGTATTTATATTATAATAAAATAAAAAGTTTTTTAAAAGAAGTTTTCTACAAATCCACTTTAACAAATTGGCGCAGTCGTGCGGATTTCTACAACACCTCGAAATACCAGGGTGGTGGTTTCCAAACCTTCAAGAAGCAAGAACCCAACGCAAGACGAGAAGACGGTCTCTGTGGCTCTGAGAAACACGCAAAACGAGGCTCATCCCAGGGTAGTTACGCTCACACAGTAGAAGGGATTTCATCTTCCGTCACCCAACAGCAAGCGAAACAAGAAGAAAGAAACACGAAGAAAGAAACAAGAAGAAAACCAAGAACCCTAGCAAGTAAGAAGAAAGAAAAACGAACAGACAAGAAGACGGTCTCTGTGGCTCTGAGAAACACGCAAAACGAGGCTCATCCCAGGGTAGCTACGCTCACACAGTAGAAAGGATTTCATCTTCTGTCGCCTAGCAGTAGGAAAATAATTGTAAGTAACATAGAATCATCTTTCCTAGTCATTAGATTTCAGCTGTATGAATTAAATTCAGCAGTACAACTGAAACTAACTATTAATTTTAAGAAAGTTCTGTTTTGTCCATCCCAAACAGTGACATACCCCATTTTTCACCCAATTTTCACCCAATTTTCACCCAATTTCACTCAAGTTCCATTCACAATGTCTATCTCTGATGACAATGATCATGATAATGTTCATGACCAAGACGAAAATATTCCCGAAATCGAACCTTATAGACTTTCAGAAATATTTTCAATAGTACTGAATATGACGGAGATCAATCTCCTTAAGTACCTTTTTGAATTCTTGTGATCATGCCCAACGTATGGCAATAGATCAACAAAAAACTTTTTTGACTATTCATATCAGAAATAAATTAAAATCAAAGGCAGCCCAATTGATAAATTCACGAAACCCAGAAACGTATACAGATATCAAAAGTCTTTTGAATGCACACTTTGGAGATTCACGAGATTTAACATCACTAATTCAAGATTTGCAAAGAATAAAACAGGGAAATGGCGAAAATGCCCTCACTTTCTTTTCTAGATTACAAACACATAACGCAAAAATGCTTTCGTGTATTCAAAAATCGAATTTGGCGCAAACACAAAAAGCGGCACAATCAAATTTAATAGAATCAATGGTACTCAATACCTTATTAACCGGATTAGAACCAAAACTCGGACATATTATTCGTGCGAGTAACCCAACAGACATGGTGGAAGCATCCCTCGAATAAAAAAGGAACTCCAACTATCCTATTTTGAAACCCAAAAATTTGGACAATCTAATTCAAACAATAAAGGACAACTTCTTTTCAAACAAAGAAGATTACCAACTAATCCACGAATCCAATATTCAAATTTTAATAGAAATCAAAATCCCAATTTTTCTCATTCAAATCAAAATCCCCAATTTTATCAAAGCCCTAATTTCTATCAAAATCCGAATCCAAATTTCAATAGGAATCCAAATCCGAACTTTCAGAGATTCCAAAACTCACAAGCAGTATACCAGAACACTCGAACACAACAATTTCCAAATCGACAACCAATACAATTTCAACGAAATCAATTCCAACAAAATCCATCACAAATGAGACCCATTCAACAAAACCAAATAAGACCTTCTGTTATCCAGAAAAATCCGAATTTTCCGAATCAAAGAGCTCATCATTTTAATGAACATTATGAACCTGAATCATATGATGATCATGACAACTTTTACTATCAAGAAGACTCTTACTTTCCATCTGACATTGAAAATGATTATTCGCAGTATTATGATGAATCGTACGTAAACAGTTATGATTATTCAGACGAATTACAATCGCAGGATTTTTACCAGCGCGTAGACCAAGACAAACCACCTATTGTGGAAGAAATTCCAGACGATCAGATTATGAACAACCTTACGACGCAAACGAATTTATTAGAAATACGAGACAAACAACCGGAGAAGATCAATTGCACGAATACAGTGAAATCTCAATCTCAAAACCCATCACAAATCAACAATTACCAGAAATTTATTTAAATACAGTAAACTCCAATAATTTGTATTACATTAATGATTCTACAGGGAAATTCAAAATTTTAGTTGATACAGGAGCGGGAATTTCAATTTTCAAACCACATGCCGTAGAAAAATATATTTATTATCGATCCACCTGAAAATTTGTCTATACAAGGTATTAGTAATGAAAAAATTGTAATTAAAGAATCTGTTATGATTCCTTTCAACGACACAGATTTACATAAGATTTATATTCACGATCTTGACATGGAATTCGACGGACTTTTAGGTTCAGATTTTTTAGAACACTATGATGACATTAAAAATCGTAAATTAATTACAAATTTCAAAGAAGTCTCTCTTTTCAAAGTTGAAAAACAGATGCGAAAAGAAAATCCCCTTAAAAAAAAAAATATTATTTCAATAGGTGAAATAATAGAACAACCATTTGAAATGAAAAGCGATTTGAAAAATATTGAGGCTATACTGTTAGCCCAGGAAGAAGAAATAATTGAAGACCCAATCAAAACTGACCCAAAAGTAAAACCAAAAACACCCGACATTTTTGAAAATATTTTTGTTGAATCAAAAACAGAAGGAAGTTCTGAATTAAAATTAAATTCGAAGATTGCTGAACAAAAAATTAAAATTTCAAATTCTCTCACACCTAAAGAATGTAAATTTATGAAAACAAAATTACTCGAAATAAAATCCAGCAAAAAGCATATTTCAAAAAATACTGACGTTTCAAAATTCGTAGGAACTATTACGAAAATCATTGGAAAAAATATTACACCGAAAATCATTAATGATACATATGAATCATTAGAAACAATTGAAAATTTTGAAGAAACTCAAACTAATAATAGAAACAACTTCCAGAATCAGGAAATTAGGAATTGTCTTTCACATCCAGATTTCAGAAGCGAATTCGTAAAACAGAATTTCGACAAACGCAAAATAGTCTTTGGACATGCTGTGCGTCCTCCTGAAATTAAACCTTATCCTCACAAATCAGGTAGACCTCCTGAAAGGAAATTTTTAGGTCATACTTCGGGTAGACCACCCGAAAAATATATAAAATAAATTATGTATATCAAAAATAAAATAGAAAAATATAGTAAAGTCCACTTGTATTCAAAACGAGAGATGTCTAGTATATATGGACGATATTATTGTATACTCAGCAACCATTCACGAACATATTATGAGACTGACGGAAATTTTTAAAAGATTACAAAAAGCTAACCTAAAAATTCAACCCGATAAATGCGAGTTTCTAAGAAAAGAAGTCGTTTATCTAGGTCATATAATTACTAAGGACGGAGTTGAACCAAATCCCGAAAAAGTAGAATGTGTTCAAAATTTTCCACAACCAAAGAATCCTAAAGATATAAAATCTTTCCTTGGACTAACTGGTTATTATAGAAGAACTTTGCAAAAATTTTCAAACCTTTAACACACCTATTACAAAAAGATGTCCCTTTCAATTTCACTTCAGAATGCTCTTTGGCATTTGAAACTTTGAAAAATTTCTTAGTTCAAAGTCCAATTTTAATATATCCAAATTTCAATGAACCCTTTATTTTAACATGTGATGCAAGTAATTTTGCAATCGGCTCTATACTCTCGCAAGGTCCCATTGAAAAAGATCTTCCATTGCCTATGCTTCAAGAACCTTATGTTCCGCAGAAACGAAATATTCCACAATTGAACGAGAATTATTAGCAATAGTATGGGCAGTGAAACATTTCTGACCCTATTTATTCGGTAGAAAATTTATTCTAGTAACAGATCATAGACCTTTAACTTGGCTATTTTCAATAAAAGATCCAGGTAGCAGACTTGCTCGCTGGAGATTGAAATTAGAAGAATACTCTTTCGAAATTATTTATAAACCAGGAAAATCAACAAGAACCCGACCTTATCACGAATTAAAATTAATTATTTCAAAGAATGTGCTAAATTCCATTCAAATATTTTAATGGCAAATGAAGATGAGGAAGAAATATCTGACACTGAAACCGAAGTAGCTCAAGAAACTGTCTTAGAGGAATTAACTATTTTTTCGAGACTTTTCAAAGAAAAATCATTGATTGATTATTCAAAATTTGCGTTTACGAACGAACAACTTCTAGACAAGAATCATAAGAACATAATTGTTTTTCCACAAAGAAATAAAACAACAAATATACATGAAAAAATTTTCGAAGACATTTTTGAAGAAGAATTAAATTTTCAGTATAACAAAATTAATTTTATTGTTTTTCCACAAAGAAATAAAACAACAAATAATTATAAAATATTTCCTATTCCTATACCGTATGATCCCGAAAATGCAATCGAATATATGTTTAGTTCCTTTATAGAGATCGACACATTTTTGAATCAAATCAAATATATCATGTTGAAAATAATCCAGATCTCCCAATCCAAGAAATGTTGTCATACATTTTAGCAGATGATGACGAAATTAAATTTCAAATTTGCCAAGATATAGTTCAGGTCCCAGATCAAGATCAAATCCCCTTCTAGATTGTAGATCAATATCATAATGGAAAGGCAAATTTACATAGAGGTATTAATGAAACCTTAAGAAAAATTAGAGAAAGTATAATTGGCCCAAAATCACTACAGATGTAGAAAATATGTGAAACAATGTGAAACATGCAAAAAACTAAAATTTGCAGACAAAATTTAGATAATCCATTAGTTCTAACTGAAACACCAAAACACCTTTCGAAAATTAATATCGACATTATGGAAATTCCAAATAAAACTATGATTTAACAATTCGAGATGAACTTACAAAATTTACCCAGGCTTATCCATTAGAAGATAAATCTGCAAAGTCAGTAGTTAACACACTCTTATTATACTTTCAACATTACGGAACACCTTTAAGAATACATTGTGATAGTGGAAGAGAATTTAATAATCATACTATGAAAGACTTGTGTATATTATACGACATCAAAATGACTTTTTCAAGTGTAAATCACCCTCAAAGTAATGCAAGCGTAGAACGATTTCATGCAACCCTGATGGAAATGATTAGAGCACATCAAACGGAAAACCCTGATGAACACCCTTTAAATGTTCTCCCATATGCGGTTATTTGTTACAATAACACAAGAAATAAAACTCATGGATTCACCCCGTACGAATTAATATTCGGACACACCTCGACTAGACCACCTGAAACCTTATATAATGAAAAGAATTTAATAACTAAATATATTCGAGACTTGAATAATCGAATCTCGTATTATTACCAGATTGCTAGACAAAAAACGGAGCGTAGTAAGGAAAAAGCTAAGATACTCTTCGATAAAAACATCAAACATGATCCCCCTGACTATAAGGTAGGAGATAAAGTCTACGTTAAAGAGAGTCAGATTGGAAATAAACTTCAAAACAAATTTAATGGACCCTTTCAAATACTTGAAATTTTTTAAAATTCAGCACTCTTAAAGAATTTAGAAACACACCAACAATCAAAAATAAATTTCGATAGAATGAAACCCCATTCTGAATAAATTCATTTCAGATAAAAATGCTGTTCCTCGCAGTTATCGCAGTAATTACAGCGATGGCATTCGGACAATACGATGTGGTCCCCATCAACAATACCATAGGTATTTATTATCATCAAAAGGACAATCTGAAACTCTCAAATGAGAAGTGGACATTACTTGTTTACAAAGATATACTTGCAGTAGGCAACCTTTGAATCATAATCATGAATTATTAAAAGCTTAGTATTATTTTTTAGAAACTGAAAATACAGGGATAAACTTCCTTTATGCAAAAGCTAAAACTCATGTTAGTTTATTAACACAAATTGCCGAATCATTAGATTCAAAACTTGAAGAAATATATTTAGATACAAACCATATTGAAAAAAGAAAACGAGTAAAAGAGGATTGATTAATGGTATTGGTACTTTTTGGAAAGCCATTACCGGCAATTTGGATAGCAGTGATGGTGAATATTTCAACGAATGTATTAATAAAATTACGCGAGATGAATATCAATTGGAAAACCTATTGAAAAATCAAATCTCAGTAACTACATCAGTAATAAAAAGTTTTAATACAACTATTCAAAAATTACAAATTGATGAGGAGACATTCAACAAGGATCTTAAGGAAATTGAAAATTCCATTTTAGATATTGGAAATGATGTATTAGTCATAGATTCAGAAGTAAAAACTTTGGAAGTCTGTGAATCACTTATGGAAAGTTATTTGTTTATTGAATCATATTTAGACGACATTTTGGATTCAATCACTTTCGCAAGATTAAAAATACTCAATACTTCAATAATTACCCCATGGGATTTGGAACATGCCCTTCAAGACATTTCACAATCAGTGAAGAAAAGTAATTTACCCCTTCCTGCAAAAATCTCATCCATTGCTCAATACCTGGATTTGATTGAACTTCAGGCCTTTCAGACCGAATCACGAGTGGTTTTTATTCTCAAAATCCCTATTGTTGAACCTGAATTATATACTTCCTATCAATTATACCCCATTCCTATCCCTGATAACAGGACTGGACTTTCTCATATTTCACCTACAAACTCAAAATATATAGCGAAAGAAGATGATTCCATGTTGTATTTTACACTTCAAAATTTAGATGATTGTAAAATTGTAGGCCCTAGTTTGAGAATTTGTTCAAACATTTTACCATTTCCTATAGATAATGATGCTATTTGTGAAGCTCAATTATTTAAATATTCAGTCAAAATACCTAGAACTTGTCAGATGTCTCTACTTTTTGCAAAGGACTATAATGTATTTAATTTGGATCCGAATATCTGGTTAATAACACTATCAGATCCTTTACCATTGACAATAACCTGTTTTAATGTTGAACCATTTACCAAAATTATTCAAAACAATTCAATTTTGAAATTAAAGGCAGATTGTAATGCTTTTGTGGGCAATACCAGAGTACATTCCACGCACGTAACTCTTGAGAAAAATATTACTTATAATAGTAATCAGTAGGAGATTTAAGCCGGTTCTGGCTCTCCCCCCACCACTATGACGTCACGTGTGACCTTGAATAGTTGCAGGTGTGCAATGTGTGTGTGTTTGACCTTGAGATTTGACTTTGAGATTTGTCATTGAGTTTTGACATTGGGTTTGGTCGACTTTGAGATTCGACTACAGTTTTGACCTTGAATATGACCTTGAGATTCATAACATTAAGTTTTGAGTTTGAGATTTGACCTTGAGTTTTGATGTTGGGATTGTTTCGGCAACCTTAAGATTTGATCTCATGTTTGTTTGACCTTGACAATTGGACTACAGTTTTACCTTGAATATGACCTTCATGAATCCTTGTACTCTCAAGCGGAGGGCGTTTGTCCTGTGAGAGCTAAGAGTGAACTGCAGTATTGATGAGTGCGTTGAATATCAAGAGAATCTCCTCATATTCCATACAGATTGCGCATCGCATCGGATTTGTTGTATGGTGGGGGGTATTTCACTGAAATATTCCAGGGAAAAGAGTATTTAGAATCAGTGTCTCCTCCAGTGAGCTATTGAAAACAAGTCGGTGAAATGTATTCGTGTGATTGTGGTAGAGCTTTCACCCGTAGTGATAATCTTCGTCGACATCAACGGGAAACTTGCCAGGGAGGTCCTTCAGTGAAACGAGTTAAATTGAACAATGGCGATGACTCACCACCTGCACCACTCTATACATGTAATTGTTGTAATGTGACATTTCCATATTGTCAAGTCAACTCCCACAATAGAACACTCGCACACAGGACGAATTCATGTGTTCACTTGGGAGGTGGTGTACACCTCATTAAAAATGCATTCAAGTGTCGCATTTCCAGCTACAGAGTATCTAGTGAGAATATGTATACAGAGTATGCACCTTTTTTCAACGATATTAAGCCCAAAGTACTCGAGTTATTGGAAAAAAACATCAAACTACACAACTCCATCAAGGTCAACATGGAAGTATTTGGAAGTTATGTCATTCAAAAACAGGAATTGACAGATATAAAATCATTCAATTCTCCCAATCGTATAGCAGATCGATCAACTGATTTGAATGGATTATTTGATGCGTTTCGTGACATTATAATTTCCCAAAGTACGTAGTTTGAGGAGCGTGATTCAGGTTTGTAGTTATAATTGTTGCAAATGATGAAAGGTTTAATAAAGTAATTTTTCAGGATGGAGTTGCGAAAATTATGTTCCTTGAGGTGAACATAAACAAATACAGTCCACTTGGCG